>CM051024.1:103674592-103944592 GCA_027627225.1 Congeria kusceri
CCAATTAAGCTAACAGCCTGTTATATTAAGATTTAAATAAAGCAAATACTACAAGCAACTTGTTCATCAAACATGTTGTACATTATTTGGCATAACATTGTATATAGAATAAACCCTATGTTTACAAATGTAACGTTTCATTAACATAAATAAATAAATCAAAATTTTAACAACTGTTAGCTTAACTCGCCGTTACAGTGTTAAGCAACTCAACCCTGAATGATGAGGATACATAGGTTAATAAGCTCGTGGATTGACTGGTATTATCTTTTCGAAAAATGCATTCAATACCTTCGAAAAGTATGCTTTCGTTATCAACATCACTTTACAGTTTAGTTTCTGTACAACACACAATGTCAAAATCTAAGATTTTGTTCCGAATATATTCTGATGTTTTGGTGAAATATTGACAGACAAGATTCTCGAAAGAATATAAGCGATGGGCCAGGATTCGTTTCTATATCTCCAGACAATAACAGTAGCATATTAGACAAAGCGTAGGTGTTAATAGTTAAAATACATGAACAAATTTCCACCTGACGGTTTCGATGAGCTATATCACAATGCAAGGAAGGTACACGTAGAAACGAATGTTTATTAACAAAGTGATATAATGATCACATAGGCATATAACAGTAATATCAAAATAGCTCCTCATAAACCACTGACGACAGACTGCTTTGGTTGAAAAAACATATCGTCATTAAGAAGTTTAATAGATATTTTAATGGATACATTTGCTTCCTATACATTTTAATATATACACGAACATATCTAAGCCCCCGATTGTTGATAAATATTGCATAACATCAATCATCTATGTGGGTAAAGACGTTCACTGAATAAGGCGAACAACATACCAGGAGCTTTTAAATAAATGAGTGAGAGCTGGTAGGAAAATACAGAGCTGGTGGAGCAATTTAGTGTATTAAGAAACATTTTACAATCAAACAAATACATAACTATTTTGCATTGCAAAAGAGCAAAATGTATGGGGGGGGATAGAGGTAAGTATTATAATACAATAAAAACGGGTAAGACAATTAAATGGAATGAAGTGTAGTAGTACTGCGAAACATCAATCATTACTCGACAATAAAGCATTTCGATATTTTAATCCGATATTGCTACATAGTACCGGTGTTGACATGTTACGTTATCAAAACGATATTGATATTTAGGCTTAAATTGTAATTTTCACAACTTTATATGTATAAACATATATAATAATATGAACGTGAACATGATTGTGTACGCATATACAATTATCCACTATTCACAATTCATGTAAACACAAAGTTTAAAATACAGCATATACAGGCAAATATTCAGCAAAATTAGATCCTGAAAATAAATTATCAATTAAAATATCATGTAAAAATCAACCATTAAACGTCTACAAAACGTGTCGTATATAAGACAGGTTTGATCTACACAACTGATTTCTAGAAATATATTCAAAAATTAACACACGGGTGGAGGATAAGTAAAACATCAGTTGTGGTGTTTTGTTAAAAAAGCAAGACCCGCCTAACAACATCGGCCATCCACATTCTTCTGCGTCATGTGCCACCCCACGTGTTCTTCGTATGGAGGCCAGCTTTGCTCCCGTTGGGAGATCTGATGGGGATGATTAACCAATCTTGGTTAAAATCTGGATTTCGCAGACCATCAACCGGTAATTCATTAAGGTACTTCTGAAATAATTTTATTTTTGAAAAAATATATTTAAGTAACATAAGTTTTGCAACAAAAACTAAACTTAATTGAGTCATCGTTGAATAAATATCATTTTATTTCTTCTTATAGTATTAGCATTTCAATTTAAAGACAGTTAACTAGTGAATATCAACGTCATGCCTGGTATAAATGCCACAATGTTATAATAAAATACGACCAAAAATAAAAATCAATGGCGTGTTTTCACTTATGATGCAATTTATATTTGCTAACATCCTACTTGTTGCTTAACTTATTTTAATTAGTATATACAGACATTCTAAAGGAACGCAATTTCCCTTAGCTGCTTTCTGTTGATATGTTACAAATATAATTTGCGCACAGGGCCAAATGGAGTAAAAGTATGACTATCCCAGTACAACAATGGTTGTTGCCATTGTTAGGATTGCACCAATTAGTTATAAAACAAAGCTCTTTGTCAACGAAACTTGCAAAGTTGATGACTATCGACTGATGTTTAGTTTTAACATCGGATTTACGTTCCCTGTAATGTTTTTCTGTTTTTGCTTTACTTTTACCGATAATGAATCATCTTATTGTAATATCGGATTCAAATTCAATTTCTGAGTAAAGTCACCTTTTCAATATATGTCTTGACATATACATGTAAATATATCATTTGTCTGAAATCAATGAATTTGCTTTTTCCATGACGGCACGAGTTCATGGATGCTTCTCATTCACAAGTAGCATGTGTTTTAATATGATACAAAATTGCAGTTACCATAGTTGGATCGTTTCTTCTGTGTCCTTGATTAGAGGTCTCGAGAACTCGCTCTGCCTCGCCATCCATCGTTGTGTTTGGGGTTTGATCAGCAGCTTTAGGCTTTATCTTTTAATAGAGAAAAATATTTTTTATTCGGAAAAGACAATATACCCATTATTCAAATATACACATAACAAATAAATAAAGAGCCTGTTAATGGTGAGGCATACAATATCAGCAAATACATGTATATATGTCAGAAAAACACTATCTCTGCAATGCGTACATGTTATGTTGTGATTGAAAAAGTTGTGTTTTCTGTCTAGGTTTATGTAAAACAGGGATAAAACCAAACTCTTTTGTAAATAAAAGGACATATATAAATAAATTAAAGTATATTTAAATACGTTAAATAATTTTTGAAGACGATGCACATAGTCGTGGGCTATTTACTTGTAACAAGTATTGTCTATAAGTCTAATAAAGATAAGTAATCCACCAATCCAGCAGAATACATTTAGATCTAGTTAAAAAGTAACACACTCTACCAAACTGTATTATTAATATAATTTCCATATAATGTTAGAATAATGTGAACTAGTTTTAAACTTGATTTGACAGTGCAATATGCGTCAGAATTATTTATTTATCTGTTTAAATTACATATGTATGGCTATTAACATTTGAAGACCGAGTTTATATCAAGGTAATGCTATTTTAATTGAATGTCTGTTTGTGTGTGTGTATCATATTGTCTCCTAGCACTAGTGATCTGTTTATGTATACAGGTGTTTGATAAGGCAAGTACTGAACAAATAACTATATTTCTAATAGTATTTTAATATGTGTTTTTGTGAGTTTATGTATAGTAGACATTCTAGTAAAAATTGGAATTTGTCTTCTAGTATAATAAAATAAGCAATTTTGTTCTTTTCTTGGGATTTGTTTGGTTTATGCCATCTGCCTGTTTCTATTGCGAGTCTGTGTGAAGACGTTCTGAGTTGTGTAAATGTACATGAATGACTGTACAAAAAAGTATTCTTTTATGTACCAACCTCGTCATTAACATGACATGAAAAAAAAAACTAGTCGTTCAAGAGATTTTACCCATGAAGGTTTGTTTGAATTTACTTCAGCTCCATCAAAAACATTTTGTATTTGATTTTTTCGGCATTCTGGGTTTGCATTCTGGGCTTTTTAATTTTAAACCTGTATCGAATAATATAGACTACGATAACTGCAATTTAGAGGACAGCAATCTTACTTCCAAACGTTGTTTACAAAATTTTAGTTATACAACTTTTAGTCTTTTACTGCCGTGATAATGCCAAACCTTACTTCCATAATTCAGAATAGGTAAGCTTTTCAAATAATTATAGTGTGCAAGTTACTGATATGTCTGTACATTTATATCAAATGCAAGGTTAAAATATCCTTAAAAAGAGAATGTTATGACTAAATAAGGAAATTGGAAACAACTTCAAGTTTTTTTGCAATGTAAAAAACGTTGCAATCTTTGGCTTCTTACTCTTGTTTTAAAAATTAATACTTTTGTTGTTTGTACATTTAGTGTAAGTTTCCAGTGATTACACTATTGATGTAAAATGTCTAATCCGTGTTGAAGATCATGTTTATCACTTCTGACATTATTGTCATATCGCCTGCATAGAATAGTAAACATAATTTTAACAAGTTGATACATATGCCCTGATGCCCTTTTACTATTATTTTTCATTAACGTCGTTCATATACATGGCCAATAGGAAAGGTGACGAACATTACAACGAATCCCGAGGTTGCATATAAAACTTTCTTTCAAACAGTTATTCAGTTTAATACTTGGTGTAACATCTGAGTAAAGGACTTTATGATGTCTAACATTTTACCTCAAATGCCTAGTTAAATACGTTTAGACCATATATTTTCTTTCACAGATAAGTCGAAGACCTTCGTATAATCAACACAATAGACTAGACATATAACTATGTGTTATTATGTTACATTTGCTGGATTACTGCATGTAGGATAAAACTATTGTCAGTAGTACTCATATGTGATTGGTAACCAGCTCGTGCATCATGTAATATATTTGTGGTTGTGGTGTTTTATTCTTAAACTTTTTTTATTCTTTCAATCTTTAGCATTGTAATTTCAGGCTTTTGCTTATTGCTCAGTTTTTGTTTTTTCATCATACCGATGATTTGCATTGTTACGTAACGTGTATAATATTTTCTTATATTCTTCGAGGTTATTAGATCTGTAATTATTAAGGGTTTGAAACATCATGATTTTGTTTGCATTCACTGTCATACCAGTTGTGTTAAACCTTTGATGGTTTATGTTTATTATGTTGTTTGAGATTGTTCTCGATTGTTGTAAGCAACTTAATTTAGAACATAAAGTTTTAAATTACCGGTATCATCAATTTCTGCAGAGTGTTAGATTGTTTATTTTATTTGTAGTTTCTTCTGATTCTAAAGAATTAACAAACGTTACTCTTTTATTTTCAATCCATTTAAAAATCATCATCTATTTTAGGTAGGTTTGTGGGCTGATTTGCATTACTTGTGTTTATGTATGTTATTATAGGATCTAAGTTCGTAGTTTTAATGGCAAATTCTATTCTACGGTTGTCTGAATCTATACTTGGTTCTAAAATATAAAATTATGTGAAATTTGGCTTCATTTTTATCGTTTACATAAAACACAATCAACTCATAGGCACGTTTATGTTTTAGAAAGACATACTAACGCACTCAAACTATATGAAGGACAGTACTAACACTTAAGTTTTAGTTTAGGTTACAAATTGAATACATCATGACGGTATGAGTATTGTTAAAATATATGCAACTGTGCAATTGTAAAATTAAGAAACAATTGACCCATAACTGTTGGTTATTGCGGTAATAACCAACAGTTTGGAGTTCCGATGCGTAGGAATTAAACCACGAGGGCAGTAGCCCGAGTGGTTTGATAACAAGCATCGGAACGACAAACCGTTGGTTATTACCGCAATAACCCACTGTTATCCCTTAATTTTTTCGATTCTAACACGATCTTATATAAAATTCGTATTTTTAAAGGTTTTATGAATGAGAACTATTTTTATCTATACTCCGCCGATTTTCCGAGAAGAGCATTCACACGTGCGTTTCAGTGACGTCAATAAATCACAACAATTAAAAATGACGTCAGCTTTATTGATAAACATTGAGCGAATGACGTCATACTTATCGATATATTACTGTGAAATTATGATGCTAAAAAGTGCAAATTAAAAGCATATTAAAAGAACGTTTTTGTGAACTTTAGTATAAAAATATGTAGTACAAGTGTAGTTTTATTGTGCTACATAATGCAGAAAACGATTTGTTTGTCACAATTACCTGCATTTTACCGAACAATCTCTTCGAATTTCCGGAACTATTTTCAAAACATTAGACTCCGCCAATTATTTGTTGCAGAATAACCCACAGTTATTTTCCTTCTTTATCTATGCACCACTAGCCGCGTGACGTGGTAGAATAACAAATATATACTTCATATGATAAAATTCAATAGGTAATATGTACGAATATATTATTATACTTTCCAGTCCCTTATACTGCATACAGGAATTACGTAAATTATTAAAAACCTTTTTTGGGAGTGGAAAAGTGGAACGGATTTCCAAACGAGTGATAGTTTACCACAATAAACAACGTTACATGTAATGCTCGAGTAAGCAAACCTGGTAGCTGCAGTGGCTTTTTGCAAGGCAGAAGACGGTCATTGCCGATATAAACAATAAGATGGCCAGCATTGCCATTAGTACCACTCACATCCAGGCTGTAAAATCAAAACTACAAATAAAGACAAACTGACGAACACCAAACTCTGTTGATATGAACTTGGATCATTTGAAAAATTGAAATACATAGTGCAATGCGTCATTGATGTTTTTCTAGCAATGGGGAAAGACATGACTTTAAGACTAGTGAACGAAACGCCTTGTTCAATACGAATAGACACACAGTAAATGCTTTGGCAGTTAGACTACTCCAACTTATCCCGTTAGTAACCAATTGTGTATTGATTCAAATAGCACAGGTAAAAATTGATTTGCTATTTTCTCACATTAATTGTTCATCTCCACGGCTACTGCATGTAATTTCCCAAAACATTCCAAAATATATTTAATTTATGTTTAATTTAATAATTAAACAAATTTTATTCTAACCGTGTGCTCCAGTTGCATTGTTTATGCGCTATATACTTGGCCATAAAATTTATAAACCTAAAGCTGCTGACGATGTAATGTTGGCCACGTCTACAACTTGTATTTAAAACAAAACTATGAATACTTGAATGATATCTGCTATACACACAACGATACAAATACATTACCCGCGTAGCATGTCGTTTCAAGCCTGTCCAGATCCCTGTCGACCCACACACCAGCTTGGATTTACCATTCAACACGTACCCGGCTTTGCAGGAGTACACCGCTGTAGAACCCTCGTGCCTTCCTGCAGATGTGTCCACATTGCCATTGGGGATGTCAGTCAATTCAGGGCATTCTGAATTTATTATAAAGTGTGTGCTGATAAAATTCTTAATAACCTGTATCAGCATACTACCATAGAAGAAATGTGGTTTTCATGTGTTGAATTAATTATATACAAGTTCGTAGTAGGACAAACCTTCAAATACACTGCACTTTGTTGGTTGCTCCTTTGCGTTGCCGTGTGTCAACAAAGTATTATGCTTCATACAAACGTGTATGATTTATAGTATTCCAAACGTAATGATAAAACCATTCTTAATCATGTTGATACTTGTTTTCCAGACAAACTGTATAATTAACACTGCAATACTTTACAATAAAAAAAAACAACAACAAAAAACAAACACCTGTCATGCAGATTGGTGTATATCCGCTCCATGACTTGGTATCATGACACGTCCTCTGAGATTGCCCTATCAGAGCATATCCTTCTATGCATGAGTAAAATATGACATCGTCGACATTTATTCCATCTGGCGTATTGGCAAAGCCGTTATTCGGCACGTCCGGTTCTGGGCAAAATTCAGCTTTCAATACAATATCAATATAATTTTTAAACAACGCATGTCCAGTAAGATTTATTTCAGAAGAAAACAGTAACTATTCTTTACTGACTTTAAGGATCGTTTTCCTTTATATTTATGACACTTCTTAAAGACATTGAGTATAATCGGACACTATCTGTAAATTATGCATACAGAACCGAATGTAACTATTGCTTGCCTTATAATTGAGGAAGTAAACTAAGACTGCTCATAATTGTATAATGTACTTTTAATAGAACAAAACATTAATACAATGTTTATGTATACCTCCAGGGTAACATTTCGGGCCCGCGTATTCCACAGGACGTGCGCATTCAAACTCATTATTGTTTTATAATTTAAATAATGTTGTTTATTTTTGTGACGTCATTTGATGTTTTTCGTGATATTTCGTGATATAGTAGAAACTGATGGAAATGATGAGATAGCGCTTCCGGTGATAAACTTCTCTATATTAAACACTACCCAAGTATTCTCCATAAATAAACTCTGGGTAAGTGTCAACCTTATAACCCATAGAGTCCAATCCACTGGAAATTATGGAATGTAAAGTTCTATATTTAGTCAAATATACTGCTTTTGTTTTTCTACGACTGATCCCATGTCAGGTTCTGTTATTGTTGTTTTAGAGTCTGTTATACAAGGTATGGTATACTTATATAGGCTGATGCAGTATAACTGACCCGATGTCATTTTCCGTTAGTGTTGTTTTAGTGTCTGTTATACAAGGTATGGTATAATTGTATAGGCTGATGCAGTAAATTCATAAGACACCGTGAAGTACATGTAAAACAATGACACTATAAACGAAATTGTAAGTAACACATAAGTCCTCCTTTTCCTTCCAAATTGGCAAATGGACAATTTTCAAACTTTTTATCATAAATCTCAAAAGAGAAATACATTATATATAAATAAGCGAACTAACACTACTGATAAATAAATATATACACAAATACATTGTATTTTATGAAAAATCCTCAAATGAAATGGATACATTTATAAAACGTTTGTATCGGTATTTAAAAAACAACACCACGTGAATCACTTACATAGCGTTAAAATTTCAGTCAGAATAGCCGAGTGGTTATCGCAACAGATTTTTGATCCCGGCGGATGCGGTTCCAGTCCCGGCGAAGGCATTTTTTAATTATTAATTGTTCCTTTATTTAATATTTGTTTTAGGTTTGTCCAACTGCTTTAGTTTTTGCAGTTAAGACATTGAATGACATTTTCCAAAACTACACAAATCTGTGAACAAGTCCCTTTAATGCTTCAAGCTTCAAATTGTCTATGCTCTATTAGAACGACGCGAACCAAGTTATAATATATTGTTTAATGTCCCCGAAATTATTTGGAGAGCATATAGTCGCCGCGTTTTCCGATTTCCGCCCCGTATTTTTGGCCGAACTATTTCCCAGCGATCAATGGAGGAATTCAATGAAACTTTATGGAAAGCTTCGGTACGATAAATAGGTGTACATGGTACTGGGACCTTCTGCTACCGAGTGCTTCGCTGATTTTTCTCGGAGTTTTTTTTTATGGTGAACATTCTTTTAGCAACGACTGGCAGGAATTCAATGAAACCATTTGTGAAGCTCAAGTACCATGGGCACGTGTGCAGGGTATAAGAGCGTTCCGCTTCTGTGATCTTTCTTAAAATTATGGGCCTTTGAAAATGGCTGCAAATAATACATACTTCACAATTCTTGTCCTGGCTATTTCTCTGCAACCATTGGAACTTTATGGGACTCTTTAGAACCATGTGTAGGTGTACATGGTTTCTCAGAAAGAAATCATTGAAACTTCATTTGGAAGCATCAATACCGAGCATATGTGTGCATGGTATCAAGACATTCGGCGCTAGTAATTATTTGGCTATGGGTCTAAATTAAATAAAGCTAAACACTATAATAATAAGAATATAGGGTAAAATTATTTTCTGGTTTATTTATAGCAACCACTGATAGGATTTAAAGGTAATTTTGGGGCTTCATTACCATTATTATGTGAGCATGATCAGGACGTTTCACATAAGTAATTTTTCTTGGAGTTATGGGCCTGGAATTCATTGCAACGTTAAATACAGAACGTCAGAAAAACTAGGATCAGATAAGAAAATTATCAGGCCGTTTCGCCTTAGTACATTTTGGGGAGTTACGGTCCATTGTGTATTCAAGTTCACATAGTAAACAGTACATGGCTTGTCCTGGCTTTTGTGCAGCAACCACTGATCCATTGAAACTTCATGAAAATCTTCAGTACCAGGAACAGATAAGCATGTTATAAGGATGCACTGATTTTTCTTCCAGTTATGGATCTGTGGTTGTTAATGCAAATAATGTGTATTAGTTTGTCCTGGCTCTTTCTCAGCAACTACTATAAAACGTATCGTTTGTTGTATGATTTATAAAAAGTCTTGACACCCGATATTGACATTAGTCTCAAGTATTTATATATTTTTGTTTATACAAATATCTATTCCGTTCTCATTTCTATCTGTTGATTATTGCATTTTCGGGGAGCATCCATCAGTGTAACTGCTTTTACTGATATCCTTGTTATACCTGTTTCACAAAATTGCCCAAGGTATCCATCTTTGCAAGTGCACGTGTACTGGTTCACCCCGTCAACGCACGTGCCCGCGTTCTGACATGGAGCGGAAGCGCATTCGTCTATGTCTGTAAACATACATTTCAATTTTGACCTTAATGAACAATGCAAATATACTGATGGCATTTTATGATAGTATTAATTTTAGGCGGCTTATTTCAATTTGCGTATATGCCCTGATGAATTGAAAATCTAGTTATCATGTAAATGGATGTAATAAATTGTTGAAGGACACTGTAGTTTCTTACCAGCAAATGTTGCAATAACGGTCAAAATTGAATTAATTAAATCAGTGTATCCCTTACGTTTTCTTCCCTCTTCATGCGGAATGTTTTATGTATGTTTAAACAATTGTGCGCCAATAATAATTGTAATTATTGTCATTAATTATAGTTCGTCTAGATGATATCAATAGTTTACACATTCCTGATATAAAATGTAATTGGAGTATACTACTTTGCCATTCTTCTTCGACTTGTTTGCACAATTACCTTTCCGTACGTATTATACACTTTTGTTTTCCTGAGTATTTATCCTATATACCACTTTTGCCGTTGTCAATTGTAGCCATGTATGCATGCTCCATGAATACTGAGAGTGTCCGGGTTTTTTTTAATTATATTGTAACCTAACATACTTGTTCCACAATCTACCCCAGCGTAGCCATATTTACAAGTGCACGTGTACTGGTTGTCCCCGTCAACGCACGTTCCACCGCTCTGACATGGATTTGAAGCACACTCGTTAATGTCTGTAAACATACAGTTTTACCTGACGTTGCATAGTGCTTTATAATTTAAGTGATATTCATTAAGTGGTATTCACATAAAATGTAAAATGTGTTTATGGCGAAATAGGTATTTTTACAGTAAAGTCATCAGGAAACGTTTCAAACTTAATGTAACATGCACATATTATCATGTTATTCCTTTTGGAAATCATTGTATTTTGACAATTTATTGTAATCGTTTAATACTATTTAACATCATGATCAATATTTTGCTTATCAAACTAGCTGTGAATCAGAAATATAATAACGATGACCTGTAGGAAAATCATAATAATATTAACAAAAGCACAAATGAAATGATTGCGTCCGTCCTATTGCTTAAATGTAAGCATACAAGCTATAATACTAGTCAAATCAAATCTAAAATAAATAACTTGGAAGGAATACAATAGAGTATAAATGTAAGCGTACGAGCTGTTATACTAGTCAAAGCAAATCTAAAATAACTAACTTGGAAATAATACAATAAAGTATATGAAAAAAAAATGCTTGAATAATAATAATCGTAAATCTTCAAGCAAACTCAATATTTAAAGTGTTAATTTACCCATAAAATAGGCGGTATATAGCGGTATAGAATAAGGATAGGATAACAAACATTAGTACTTTCACACAACAGCCCAGTCCAGCAAAACTTTGCAAGTACACGTGTACTTGTTCGCCCCATCAACGCACGTGCCTCCGTTCGCACATGGAGTGGAAATGCATTCGTTAACGTCTGAAAACATAAGGTTTTACCTGACGTTGCATTAAATTGTATTCTTAATAATTCAATATAAATTATCCATTTAGTGGACTATTTCTATTGAATACAGTGCCACGTGTGTGTGCTTGCTATTTCTCAGTAACAACTGATATGTCGAAGCTACATGATCAGATGAGCATGTATAGTATATACATATCATACGCAGGTGAGGGGTATGGTAAATATTGCACCCCGAGGAGAGTGATGTCAATCAAAGCCGAAGGCCGATGTTGACATTACTCTTCGAAGGGGCAAGATTTATTATACACCTCAAGATGCATATGATATTTATTTTATTATACCTAACAAAAATACTGTAATTCAAAGAAAAGACTAGTCGTACAGAGTAAACTTAATTATTATTGGGAAATCAAGCGCTCATCGACTTTGGTTTTTAAAATACATTTTAATAAGCGCCTACCGATTATTAGCAAACACGGATTGCTCGGAAAACACGAGTTGCTTTGTTTTGGTGCACTTGCGGGGTATATTAAAAATTATAACCCGCTCGGGGTATACTACTTTCCAACGCCATGGGATATAAAATTATGCAGCGATGGGTATATTATATTTTACAATGGGAAAACGAATTGAGGTATACTAATATATAATGCACCATTGTCTTGTCTATTTTACAGCAACAACTGGCAAAAATTGAATGAAACTTCAAAAGAACAGATGAGCATATGTTCATAACTTTCTACTTAATAATACTTGATAATTGTTCATAGAGTAAAGAACGTTTGATTATAG
This sequence comes from Congeria kusceri, assembly GCA_027627225.1. NCBI lineage: Eukaryota > Metazoa > Mollusca > Bivalvia > Myida > Dreissenidae > Congeria > Congeria kusceri. Next base: position 103,687,034 of record CM051024.1, read on the forward strand.
AATCAAATAGAATTTAACGTATAAAGTTTCATTTATTTATCAGGAACGTCTGTTTGGCCTAGTATGATACTTGACCAGAAACAAAAGTGCATGATGGGAGGACAGTATTATACGTCAGTTATTATAACGGACAAAAAGTAGTTTGAATTGTTTGAACCATTTGCATCATTTGTATGTTCGTATTTTAGGTTTTCTGCATGCATATTGTTTAGAAAAAGTATTTGGTCTGGCAGTTCTAGTGATTTATTGATTCAGAAAATATCACTGCCTTTTTCATGTCCAACTGTTTACAAAGCGCATTATTGGAGAGCATCCGCCAGTTTCTCTGATATTCTTGTTATACCTTTTTCACATACTTGTCCTTCGTAGCCATCCGTGCAAGTGCAGTTGTACGTGTTTACCCCGTTAAAACACCTACCGCCGTTCTGACATACAATGGAAGCGCATTCGTCGATGTCTGGAAACATAGTTTGACATTGCTACACGTACTTTACGCAAATTTGCTGACATTGTGTGCATGTTATTGACGTATTCACCTATACTTAGACGGCTGAAATGTGTTTCGTTGAATTAAGCATCTGGATAATTAAAGATGACAATTATTTAGGGAACTCATGGTTGTTATTTAACGACCAAATTTTGCGGCAAGAGCCGAAACTAAATGTATTTATGTACTGCACCCCTTATTTGTCTTTCCTTTCCGAACCACTGAGCAATATTATTATACTGTTAAATATTGTAACCATACATAGGATCTGTAAGATTTTATCCTTTCAGCTAACCATTTAACTAACACCGCAACGAACATAATTGACTACATCAAATTAAGACCCAAAGCATAATGTACGCGCACAACTAACCAAACCTGTTGCTTTAGGTAATATTATTTACTGGCCTGGTGAAATGCCATAAAATATATGCAGTAGTGATAAATGTTGAGCTAAACTTGCAACATAAATAAATTCGATGAATATAACTTGAATAACAACCTTTATGATTCTAATAAACTCTGTAAGTAAAGTAGCTGACGCCTCGTTACGTTAAGTACACGTTGATATATTAACGCCCTTGCACTGTAACATTTTAAAATTGTTCGAAAACATTAACAAAATATGTTACAATATAAATCAGTTAACGCACGAAATATTTGTTTTGAGTAAATGACACATTTTTGCAATACATATTTTGTTAAATCAAAGTGGATTCAACAGCTTTAACCTGCAAATTATAATAATTAGTATCAAACTATACCCAGATTGGATTAACTTAAAGGCCTAGTTTAAACGTTCGTTATTTTACCCCACTTTCAGGCCTGGGGTATTATACTCCTGCGTACTGGCACCCTGCTGTGGGCACATTGTGGGGACGCTTATCAGCTGAGATCAATACACAATGCAGAGATAGAGATCAATTGAAACAATCTAATCTGCTACAGCTCAGTCGGCTGAGAGAAAAGATCAGATAATGATAAGAGATTTTATGGTGGACCAATTTACAAAGTTGAATATCCCACTGAGAGGCCAGACATTCCTTAAACTAGGCCTTTAACAAGAACAACATGCAATGCATGAACAAATCTATTTTAATGAAATTAATATAAAGTCTGGAAGCAAACACAATATAATACGTGTCAATTTTCGTAGAAAACGGGAATTTGGTATTAATATAAAACAACAAATGCAGGTTTGACAACAACATGTACTATAGCTGTTAAATATTAAGTAACATACGTTGTTGCCTGTTTCACAGTCCTGTCCATCGTAGCCAGAGTTGCATGTGCAAATGTACTGGTTTATTCTGTCTTTGCAGGTGCCGCCGTGCTTACATGGACTTGAAGCACATTCGTCAATTTCTATAATTAAAAAAAGTCGTGCAAGTTTACCAGACGTTGCATTGTTATTTGTAGTTTTACATAACTATCAATTTGGCGGTATTTATTTTAAACCGGCCATGGTTAACTTATTGTTGCATTTATACTTTTTAAGTTACACACGACACACATCTAAAAATGTCATTTTTTGCTAAACAAAAGTCCATAACTCCGCTGATGTCAGAAACAAAATAAATCAAACTACCCAGGTGTGGCAGAGATTGTCCGATATTTGTCCATCCAAGACTGAATTATTAGATGGTTGATTTTTTAGTCTGGCACATCAAGTATTTGTTTTAATTTTAACTATAATCCGAATCAGAAAAAACACAACATCCACATTTCATCTTTTATTTTATTGCCTAACATTTCACACAAATCAAATTAGTGAATTTATTATTAACTAAAAAAATATATCCATCATTTTATCTACGTGAACATTCGATGGCTGTTAACAAAGAACTACTAAACTATCATATATCATCAGTTAAATGAGATATACTCCGCTTCTTTTTAGCACGAGCAATACTATTTGTTTGGCGGGAACTTATACCATACTCCGCCGATACAGAACATGTCCACGTGAAAATCATGTAAACTTAACAAAATCGTAGCAAAACATTGTACTTACAAGATATATGTCACGACACAGTTTAAACAAAAAATGTAAACTTAAAGTGATACACAAAGTACTTTACTATATTCGTGTTCTTCACGACACTCCCGGCCGCAATAAATCAATAATGAACAACATTTTGCCAATTGTCATACACAACCTCAAACTCTTCATGAATTGTGTCCCTCACCTTGTATTCCGTCTGCTTGAACGTGACCGAATAGAAACGTTCCACTTTTGTTACACTGTCTGTTGTACTGGCCTCGGGGATACTTTGAGCTGCTGACACAGCTTCATCCTCTGTGTTGACGTCATTGATGGTTTCGTCGCTAGTGTCCGTTATGGTTATTGGAGTTGGCTCGCTGATGTCATAGATGGAACTGACGTCATCATTCTGGGGAAGATCACAGGTCGGCACTAAATCCTGTTGGGAGTCATCATCGCTGGACATACATTGTAGAATAACATCGTGTAATCACTATCGAAGAATAATACGTTGCTCGATGATTGTATATCGTTTTCCACACATTTATCACTATTTGTATCAAGCTCAACTGAATCCAGCTCGCTTAATTGTTCAATTAAGTCAAGCACACTATCGTCAGTGGAATTGTCACTATAAGCATCATCTCGTTGTATGTTGTCGTTGCTGGTCGATTTACTCGATGTCTGAATAGCCTTTTCCTTGGCTACGTATTTCGATATTTTGTGCATTTTGTAAAGATGATTAGAAAGGTAGCTTCTTCTGATAAATTGTGACGAACACCCTTCTTCCGTGCACATCCAATAACGTGCTGCTACATGTTTTCCCTTATAATGTCTTGTTAAATTCCTCTTATGGGTATACTCCTTTCCACAAGAATCGCAGACGTGCACCATGTTACAAAAAATATATACGTCCGACACATACAAAACTGTAAATCGAAATATATTTCTGCAGTGTATCTCCACATGTTGCACGAGGAACTCGACCGCACAATACCATTGTTCACAATTTACTATGCTCCACCGTCCAGTACACATTTTCCTCGTGGAGTTTAAATGCACGAGTTTTTTGCTTCATGTTTTACTCACACTTGTTAGTTTACGTGTACTCCGCCAAGATAGACAAAGTGATATGCACGAAATACACTAGTTAACTCCAAGTTTGCGTTATTGTTCATTTTCTTTGCTCCGTCCAGGTTTGCATTAATTTAATCGGGACAGCTTTATAAAATTCGTATTCGTTTAGTTAATTGCTATAATTTATACATTAAGCAACTGATTTATATTGTTTAATTCACAGTGAGTCCACATCTGGAGTGAATAATTGTTTTATTTTGATTTTAGCATCGTTGGCAGCCTGTCGCACTGGACGTTCTGGGTAATGTCTCACTGTGTCACTAGATTTGAAGGTAAATTGATTAGTTGATCTGTCATCAGTTACGTCAATTGGATAAAGCAGGTTTAATGGACGTTTGATACTTCGTCCAGACGGTACTAACACTTCCGCAGAACGCACTTCCTTGTCTCTGCTTTTTAGTAATGACTTAATGCGACCCATTTGCCAACATCCTCTTGGCAGATTGTCTTTAAGTAAAACAATATCACCAACGCTTGGTGAAAATTCTGACTGAATACGACTTGTTTTCAGTTTACTTTGAATTCGTTCACGAAGACTGGTTAAGTAGTCATCACGCCATAATTTCCAAAATTGTTTAACCACTTTTGTCCATTCGCCCACATCTTTAACAGACGATCTGCAGAACTTTCGTAGGGATTGTAGCTTGGATCCTGTTCGTCAGTTTGATTTTCAGGAATTCCTGTTTTTGCATTTAGAGTCAGAAAACAACTGGGTGTTAGAGTTACACTTGAATTAATGTCTTCGCTGACGTGCAATAGAGGTCTTGAATTTAACACTGCTTCTACCTCTTTTAAGTAGGTTAATAGTTCCACATACGTCAATATCTTCTTTCCGATTGCTTTACGCAATGTAGAGTTTGCGATTCCTACTAATCGTTCATAAAAACCGCCCATCCAAGGGGCTAAATCTACAATAAAGTTCCATTTAATGTTTGAACACGAAACATAATGTTCTACGTCAAAACATGTGATCACATTTTTCCATATTATGTTTATTGTTTCACTCGATAACTTGAACAGAGAAGCGTTGTCACTAATGACTTCTTTCGGTGTACCACGTACTGCAATAAATCGTCGTAGACCTAACAGGAACTCCTGGGAAGTCATGTCTTCCATTATCTCCAAATGTACAGCTCGTGTCACTTGGCATGTAAATATGCACACCCACACTTTGTGCGATCCAACGACAGTTTTTATGTACATTGGACCGAAATAATCCAGGCCAACACGAGTGCACGTCCTTTGGGAAAAGGAGCCATCGTAGGCATCTTATATGCTCCTCCTTCGTGGCGTTGCACAGTACACACACCTTCAATACCTTTCGCACAATTGCACGCCTACAAGGTGTCCAAAATCGTTGACGAATCTCGTTTAATGTTTGGGATACTCAACTATGAAGTAGTTTTTGGTGCGTCTTTTCTATCATTAGATGAGTGAACTTGTCCTGTTTCGTTAGTAATATCGGAAATCTAGTTGCTACGCTAAGGTTTGCGTTTTCCAAGCGATCTTTTCATCGAAGAAGTCCCATTTAATCAATGTAAATTCCAAGCTGCTTCTGTAAGTTATTGCGTTTATTCTTGGAATATATGTCACGAAATACTTCTTTAAAGTTCTCCCTTTGAACTGGTATCAACCATATTGTTTCTGCTTGTTTGATTGACACAATCTTGCGTTACGGTATAGTCATTGCACTGAATTTCATTTTGGATGATACGGTCCGTTTTATTTTCCTCCTTTTCTTTTCACTTGAGTCGATGTCAATCTGGTCAGTTTGCCACTCTTGTTCTGGCTTTTGTAGCTACTGAGAACCGTGCAACCATAGTTTATGTTCTTTCAGTTTTGCCACAGACGATCCACGACTTGCAATATCAGCTGGATTTTCGTTGGTTGCAACATATCTGAATTCTATGTCTGTGTGCCCTCTGATTTCGTTCACTCTATTTTTTACAAAAACGGGTAACTTTTTGTCAGAATGTATCCATTTCAAAGCACACTGAGAATCTGACCACAAATAAACGTGCTGTATATTTGCAAACAGGTTGGTTTTCATTAATTTAAGACAACGCACTCCGATGAACACTGCCATCAGTTCTAGCTTCGGAATTGTTAGTTGTTTGATTGGGCAAATTCGTGTTTTTGAAAACACGAGATCTACTTTTGCTTCACTGTGCCCATTCGATTGGTGTAGGTATATCACACACGCGTACGCGTACGCGTTGACCGAAGCGTCACAGAAACACAGACGTGTACACGTCACTGGTTCACATACATCTTGCAGCGCAATGCATCGCGGTACTTCAATTTGGCGCAATGCTTCAATATCTGATTCAACTGATTTCCAACGGCGTTCATCTTCTAAATCCAGCTGTTGATCCCAATCAATGTGTTTTTTCCATAGGCGCTGTAGCAGTAATTTACATTGCCCTGTCACCGGTGAAAACAGGCCTAGCGGATCAAACACGGAGGCTATTTGTTTGAGCACGATTCTTTTTGTAATTGTTTATTGTGGCTGACTTTCGACATTGGTGCAAATTGATATTGTGTCTTTTTGAACTTGCCACATATGGCCAAGAACCTCTTCTGTTGATCTTGTGGTTAAATCTTCACTTCGGATATGATTGTTGACAGCTTCACTGTTTGAAATCCACGCTCGAAGATTCATTTACGCTTCATTGAACATCGTCTTGGCCTTGTCATAAAGCTGCATCACTTCCTCTTCTGAATTACTTCCGGTAATAAGATTGTCAACGTGTATGTCACGTAGCAACCTGTTGGCAATTTCGCACTAGTATCATTCCAGATGACATTTCAGCGTAGCTCCCAAGAGAAATGGGGATGATATGACGCCAAACGGAACGCGGCAAAACCAATATTCCTGTATGTTGTCAGCATTCACGAACGTGTTGTTAGGGTCAATTGACCACATGAGTACATCTCGCTGATCTTCTCTAAGTCCTATTTGCAGAAACGCCTTTTTGTATATCTGCAACGACGGCAATTTTATTCAGACGAAATCTCAGTAGAATGCTGCACAAACCATTTAACATAACCGGACCTCATATAAGCACTCGTTAAAACTTTTATTTTCTGTTCTGGTTTTTGCTAAGGCGTCGTAGACAATTCGCAACTTTGTTGATTTATGTGGTGTTAAAACTGGATGATGTGGAATATAGTGTTTGATACTGCCCACAACATCATTTGTTACTGGTTCTCTGATGTCGTTGTTTCGTTGCTCCTGAAGAACAGTATCATACTTCGCCATTGTTTCCGGTTTATTCTTTATCTGGTTCACAATCGATCGCAGACGACCAATTGCCAGCTCTCGATTCACTGGCAAATCTAGGTTTTCGTCAATTCACGGCCAGGTAACTTCATAAAGTCCATCCTAAAATGTAAGGGTTTCTTTGAACTTTTTCATTGCAACTCGATCATCTGTGTCCTCGCTATTGTCTGTCACTCCAATTGACTCAACATTCCAAAAGTCCGCAATATTTGGCTTTGGTTGTAAACACGAATCCAATGATGAAAACACTTTTGTTTTGGAGCCTGTGTCGCCATATGTTAATATCAGCATGTTTGTTTCATTTGCATGTGTTTCCTGTTCACTCGAGCGACCAGTGAGGATCCATTCTAACTTTGATCCCAACAGGTAGAGCCCATTTTGCACTGGCATTTTCTGACTGAGAACTACATCCAAGTTAAAGTCATTTCCAATAAGTAATTATATCGTAGATGTTTCACTTTCAGTGGCTATGATATCTGCTCGTTCTAAATGTTGCACAAGGTCACTGAAATGGTCTGTCTTCGTAAACTTGATCGGATTACGCTGAATAGTTTCAGTGATGCTTGGCAGAATGTTAGCTGTGAGGTGAAGGTACTTTCCACCTTTGAGATTGACACATAATTATATTGAAGGAGTCCTAATAACTTTGGGTTTGCTACAACCGAATGTCACAAGCTTAATTTCTTCTTCTTCACCCTTCTGAAGACCCATCTGAGCTGCTAGCCTGTCTGTGAATAAGTTTGTTGTGATCCACAATCAAGGAGAAGTCGAACCTCTTGTTCCTTTCCAGATTTGGGATTGTAGATTGGAGTTTTTGCTGTTTGCATAAGTACCATTTCACACGATGAAACAAGAACATTTTCTTTGTCTTGTTTTATTTCTCTTGGGTTGTCTGTATATTCTGAAGGAAGACACACTTCTTCTGAAATGTTTGCGCTCTCTTGCATTACATTATTCTTGAATTTCGATGGGCAAAGACTTCTGTGATGGTCATTTTTCTTTCCACAATGAACACACACTTTGTTTCTTTTGCACTCACTTGTCTTGTGTCCAAACTTCAGGCATATATAGCATGACCATTTGAGTTGTTTCTTCTTGTCTATAATAGTGCGATATTGTTGACATTCGTCGCTCGAATGCCTTTGTTCACAATACCTGCATTGATCAGCGTACCTTGTTGGTTTTGATTTGAATGGAGCAGCCTTAGCAACAAGTCCTTCAGTTGTAGGCCGTATTAAGCTACTCTTGTTTCGTACTGGTCTTTTATTTTGAACTGGTGGTTTAAAGTTCCATTGCTTTTTTGTGTCCGTGTTCACTGGCTTCACTTCAGATTTTTCTCTCGCCACAACATACTCTCTCAAGTGTTTACGAATAAAAAATATATTTTGATCGACGTTTTCCTTGAGAACTTCCAAGCTGCGTAGATGCCTTTTAACGGTGTCGACAAATTCTCGTAGTGATTCAATTTTGTGACCTGGTGTCGGGATGTTGATCAGTCGACTGTAATGTAAATTCACTACGTCTTGTGCGTTTCCAAACCTCTCTTTCAACATCTCAATAGCTAGATTGTAATTTTCGTCTGAAAGAGACAGTCCCGATATTGCACGTTTAGCATCTCCAAACAATTTGCTGTTGAGATAATTAATCTTTTCTATTGCATATTGTTTAGTATTTGCATGCATCGCACACTCAAACGCGTCCCAAAACTCAGTCCACTTTCACTTATCACCACCGAACGAGTTTACGTCCAGTTTTGGTAATTTCACGGACTTTCCGGCAATGTTTTATTTGTGTTCTTGGCGTTCAAGGAATTCTCTTTGTTGTTGTACTTGAGACAACATCATTTTTTTGCATGTTTTGTTGCATTTCTAAAATATGCTCATGCTCAGGCACATTTTTAGTAACTCTGACCTTCATGTCTTCTATTGTTTGTTCTAATCCACCGACAAACATTAACTTGCAGTCTTCATCCAGTATTGAATCGATGAATTCCTGATCTTTGTCTCCGACACATTCAACCAATTTGTCTCTTTGATTTTCAAGTGTTGAACTAAACTTATTTAGCAATGTTACACAGATAACTGCATCTTTTTCAATTTTCACAACATCTACTGACTTTAAGTCACAATTTATAATTGATTTTCCATGATCAATTTTAGTTTTCAAGTAGTTTTGGTATCGAGTTCGTACACCTTTTAAACTCGACAGACTCGCCATGTTTATAACTGTACTACAACAATTTTGTACTCACAATTTTGGTTTCCATTTGTGTTGACTGTTACGAGACTACGGTTGATCTGACCGTATTGTATTCTGTTTACAGCAGTGTCTGGGGTGTGTGTGAATGTTGGTTTATCGTTATTGGACTTGACAGATTAAAAATAGCCATCCTCTCTGTTGTTGATAGCAAAACGTATTTCACATACCATTCTATGGTGTGTCAGCAGTCTCCAAATTTGGGAAGAGGTATATTTAGATCGGTTGTTGGGGCTATATACCATCATTTCGTTGGTCAAATATGAAGTAATTTTCATGGTTAAATATAGATTTATTTTCCTTCCCTTTAGAAAGTCGCCCAAAGCATCAGAAAACAAAAGGGCTCAGAAACAAGCGGGTCGTGTGTTATGAATATTAAAAAATATAAATGTTGGGGATATCAGATGGCATTGTTCAGTAAGTTGATATGCATTGTTCTATTAGTATTTTTTGTATCTTTTCTAGGTGTGCTAAGCTTCCTTGGTATATTCATTGTTAAATTTATTTTGAGGGTATATTCTGATGAATTAATTCTGTAAAACAGGGAAAAGGTACAACCACACAGTAATTTGTGAATGAATTTTGTTTTCATTGCAGTTATTTGTTATTTGCATGAATTTAAGTTAATGTCATGTGATTTAAATGAACTAATATCAGTTGTTAATATGACACACATGTATTAAGATCATGCATGAAATTTTGTCTTTAGTAAACCATACTTTTCAATCAAAATGTTAATTTCAGATAACCGTCGTCTTGGTATATGTTGAGCGTTGAAACTAGACGCAATAAAGGTTGATTAAATGACGCGTTATTGCAGTGTATCTCCCAAAGTTTACATCATTTCACAGTCGGTGTGAAACATTGACCGTCACACATGTCCACGCCTTTTTGTTTCACTTGTGTTGTCCCAGTCCCGGGTTCCGGCACCAAACAATGTGGCAGAGATAGTCCAATATTTGTCCATCCAAGACTGAATTATTAGATGGTTGATTTTTTACTCTGGCACATCGAGTATCTGTTTAACTTTTAACTATAATCCGACTCACAAAAAACACAACATCCACATTTCATCTTTTATTGTATTGCCTAACATATCACACAAATCCAATTAGTGAATTTATTATTTTAACACTAAAAAACTATATCCATCATTTTAACAACTTGAACATTCGATGGCTGTTAACAAAGAACTACTAAACTATAATACTGCACGCGGCCGTAATATATCATCAGTGGCTCCGCCGCACTAAGCTGGAAAACAGTTAAAATGAGATATACTCCGCTTGTTTTTAGCACGAGCAATACTATTTGTTTGGCGGGAACTTATACAAATAACATACTCCGCCGAGACAGAACATGTCCACGTAAAAATCATGTAAACTTAGCAAAATCGTGGCAAAACGTTATACTTACAAAATATATGTCACGACAAAATTTAACACAAAATGTAAACTTAATGTAATACACAAAGTACTTTTACTATATTCGTGTTCTTCACGACGCCAGGCGCACAAGTTAACATGTTGATAAATATGTTTATTAAAACATATTTATCAGCACGTGAGCTTGTGCACCTGGGTACTTTGGAGTAGATTTGTCATATATCAGCGATGTTATGGCCCTTTGATTTAACAACATTTGACATTTTTTACTTGAGTTGCCTGTGACTCAAAAAGTAAAACTATTTGAGTGATGAGACTTTATAAACATATTCATCAGCTGGGAACATGTGCACCTATATATTTTGGTGCAGCTTTGTCAGAGATCATTAACTTTATGGCCCTATTAAAGCAAAAATGGACATTCTTTGATTTGTGTCGCGTGGCACTGAAAAAAAATAACTGCTAGAGCTATGAAACGTAATAGACATATTCGTCAGCATGTGAATTTGTGCACCTGGGTATACTAATTGCATAGACTTTTGTGAAAACAAGCGGAACGTAGGTGCACCGGTGTGCTTTGGACACATGCTTAGTTGGTAATAATAACACTGCTGGAGACAAACGTACAAAACGGCGTATATAGGCGTAATTGCCGTGATAATGGGCTAGATGTGAAGTGAAGTATGTGTTATTTGTGAACAGGCGTGGCTGTCTGAAGCTTGAAGTAAATTGCAATATTAGCTGTTGGTGACTAGGTGTAGCTACCGTTATTATGTGCCACATATTGATTGCAAATATTTGCTTGACTACTATACTGCATGTAGCTGATATGCTATTATAATACATTAAACATAATGTTTATTAGTTTTGTTTTGTTGCAACATTTGCAATATTTGTGAAACATTACACTTATTAGTTCCTTTGATAATTGTCTATTGATAAATACTTGTGTTATGAAAATATACATTTATGTTAGCAGTGTTACGCTGATGAGATTGAGACGTTGCCGGATGTTCTTGTCGACATGGTAAGCCTTGATACCGGAAGTGTTGGCGACTGCCTGTGCGGAAAATACCACAAATTCTTACAATAGTGCATGTCAACGGTGGAGGCTTTGGGCGTGACATAATTCCGTCGGAGAAAAGGACATCTGGTCGACAAAACCATTCATTTTTTATTTGAATATGTGTTCAATTATATAAACTGCTAGCACGTTTAGTCCCCTGATGAAAGCATTCTATGGTGTGAAATTTATTCATGATGTGTTAGATTAAATGTCACCTACTGATTCATTCAGTAAAGACTTTTGTAGAAATTGCAAAACAATGTCGCATCATGGTGTACGGAAAGAACCTATTACAATGCAAATATTGAATGATATGTTTAATAAATTATAATGCGTATGTATTAGGCAATATAAAGAATCAAGACTTTCTATGTTAAAGAATATAACGTATATATTACGGTATACATACAGACCAATGTCTGATTCTTCTATGAAAGAACTTGTTATTGACACTTTTAACACAATTTATTCCTGATATTTCAATGTATGGATTGCATTATTTGCGCTCTGTTAGGGCTACACCATCAGCCATGTATGGTGTGAAAGACTGTTTAAGAGACATTGTAGATGGTGCATGATGTTGATAAAGCAAAGGATGAATATGTCAAAGACTCTTTGAAAGAAAAACTTGTTTCTCAGTCGCTTGATATGTGTTAATTTTTATATAATTTTGTCTTGTTACTATATTTAGCCCGTTCTCTTAACTCAGTATAGTTCGAACGCTTTTATTCATAATACATTTATTGTTATTTATTGTGTTTTACATTATTCAATGGGATGGGTTCTGTGCAGGAAATGTATTTCCCGCCGTTTGAATTGATAAATTAGGTAAGAAATGATAATGATCTCCTCTGTTGTCTAAAATCTCACTGGTTAACATCAACTTGTTATGGTCGGTTCCGATAGTTCATTGTTCAATTAGTTGTCTTTTGGTTATTCAGCATTGAATTAAAGACACAATCATTTGAAATTATTGGTTTCTGTATGACGTTTCTGGTATATGATGAGATGCTTATATTATTGCTCGTCTGGGAGTATAGTCTTAAACGCTTTAATGAATAATAAACCTATTGTTATTATTGCGTTTTATCTTATTCAATCTGATGTGTACTGTAGTGGAAACAAACATTCCAATATTTGTCCAAAAATGTTTATCCTTACTATTTACATCATCAACCAATTGGGTTTGTGTTCATACCAGTGCAAACGTTTTTATTACAGTCACATAGATATGTTTAAAGTTACTGCTTTCCCCCTGTACATTTGCTTGACAGCCATTTCTTTTCAGCAAACAGTATTTGTTCCAGATTGACGTGAGCTCTTCACACCACCAGGCTGAATTGTACTCGTATGATAAAACATTAAATTTAGTATTTGATGCACGTTTTGTCGAATACACAATTTTTCATTTTCTGTCTGCAAAGCTACATGTAGTAATGCTCGTTTTAGTGCAATATTAAACAACTGATTTCAATTATATTGTTTATAAAAATAGTTAACATATACAACCAAGCTATTTAATCTGGTATTTTACACCAAGTATGAAGGCTTCTTCCTGAGATGCACGACGATGATCTGTGATTTGTACTATATGATGTAAGGTCGTACCTCAGAAAGTTGCAATTACGTTGCGCTGGTGTACACAAAACCACTGAGTAATTAAATTGAAATTCAATTGAAGTAATATTCTCTTTAATTGCTTTTTGATTTGAATTGCAATGCTATGAGAATAATATTTATTTACAAATGCGTCTATTGTGATTAATTCTGAGCTACGTGTGAGGTTCAGCATGCTTTTCAACCTGTTTAACCCTTGCATTGACCGTTCCAGGGCGGTGGCCCCAGTATCAATCAATTTGTATGTTGTTTGTTGTGCTGTGTGTATTGTCCTGTAGTGTATAGGCACTTGGTCACTTGCCTTAAATAAAAGACCAGCGGATGGCAGTAAGATTTTATCTCCTTGTGACAACTATGGAGTTTCATTATTCCTATGTTTAATAGCATTACACCACCGTCATAGTCAATATCAAACTCAAATTGTGTATTCAAACCTTGTTTAATAGATGCAATGAGGGTATTTACTTGTTCAATAGTATAGGTATATACCAAAATCTCAGTTGGAATAGTTTTAACATCACACTTATCAAAACCATTTGTAACGTGCGTATTTGAATTAGTTGACAAAGTATAGTCTGAAATAGCAACATTTAAATTCCATGAAAATACCAGTGTGGTCAGGAATATTGTTTGCATAAACTTGAATTATTACCAAACTCTCAATACTATCCGAGACATGTTGTGCACCGTGAAAGCTTCTTAGCGAATCGTGACTAACCAAATAATGTTCTACATTAGAGTAGCCTTTAACTGACACATACTTAAAATCATTTCTTTTATAATAACGTCCATTTAACATACACATGTTATTGTCAATTAATAATTAAAAGTTCTACAGATGAGTTAATTTTAAAATCAACAACACGACGTGTACAAATAGTATCAACACCAACAATACAAGCATCAATTCACCATAACGGCTATTAAAATCACGTATCAACAAACAACCCTTATTTTGACAGGAATATACATTTTCAAGTCAAATATCATAAAATGTGATCACATCAGTATGTAGCGATGTGTTTTCAGACGGTAAGTAGCAAACACAATGGCATATAGATACATGCATATTTTATGTGTCATATTTAACCACAAAATACGTTCATTACTATCATCCAAAACTGAGATATCAAATTCTAGTAAAATATCATTTTAAATAAGAAACCCAACTCCCCTGAACCATGTCTATCATTTGTTTGAATATGTTTTCTATTATTTCCAAACCATGTATAGTGCTGCATAGATATGTAGAACACAAATAATATGCGTTTCTGCAATGCCAATAACATAATAATTTGCAAATTGTACACAATTTTCACTACGTACACAATTATCGCTGTTCTTGTCGACATTCTATAAGGAACGCGCACAACCATGATATGTGGCGTGTGGTCAGATGCTATTAAATATATGCATTTGTGATAAATATTGCGCTAAACATCCAACTGAAATACATTCGATGACCAGAATTTGAATAACGCAGTTTACGATTCGACTTGCCTCTGATGCCTCGATACCTTAATAAAATGTTGATATATCAACGCCCTTGCTGTGTCTGTTTACATTGTGCAAAAAACATTAACAAAATACTTTAAAATATAAATCAGTGTAAGCAGGAAACGTTTAAAAAACAATTGCAACAAACGATTATGTAAATATTATTTTATCTTGAGTAAAACACGAACTTTATTATTTTCGAAATAGAAATGTTGTTAATTCAGAGTGGATTCAAAAGCTTTAAACTACAAGTTATAATAATGCGTGTCAAAGTATACCCAGATTATAATAACTTAAAAAGAACATTAATCAATACATGCAAATAATATTGGCAGGAAAATTATATTAATTCTGCAAGCAAACAAAATGTTTTACATATACATTTTCCCATAAAACGGGAATTTGGTGTTAAAACAACAAATATAGGTTTGACAAGGACTGTCATTATAGCGCCTCAATAACGGGTAACAAAAATTAGTACCTTTACTACAGTAGGTTCCATTGTAGCCAGCGGCGCATTCGCACGTGTAGTAGTTCACATGGTCTACGCACTTGGCTGCGTTCTGACATGAATGAAAAGTGCATTCGTCAATTTCTGTAATGAAAATATCTGTCGTACAAGTTTACTTGATGTTGCATTGTTCTTTGTAGTTTTAGAGTAATGATAGATTTGGCGGGTATTCATTTTCAAGGTGAACTTGTTATTTCAAAAGCAATATGCAACACATTGCACAATAACTGTATAGTCTCTTTTGTTCAAGTCCATTCTTATAGTGACAACTTACCTTTACCTTTACATCGGAACTTACACAACGAAAACATACTTTGCAATAGAAATGTATAAGCATGACCGTGCTTGCGCGGGTCTTGCGTAAGTTCGTATTTAACAAATTATAAAAAAAATCAAAATCATGCCAACCGTGAAAAACATTTTGAATATGTGTAGGATATTGCCGATTGCCGAATTGCCTTTCGTTAGTAGGAGTGCATTTTATTGTGTCAAAATGGCTGGACTTTATGTCAGTAATTTTCATTAATTTAAAAACATTCCGTAGTCAAAGTATTGAAATAAAAATGGCCTTGGTGGTATCAAATTAGAATAATTGTGTAGCGCCATTAATTGTTAAGCGTCTCTTATCATTATGCGAAATACAGGTATTACCATTAGACCTGTAACATTAACTAACCTCCCCTAGGCATTACCTTTATTTTTTTGATTTGTTTTTAAACTTCAAAACTGAGGTTAAATATATTTTAGAACTACACTCACTTTCTTACTTGATCGTTTATATCTGCACATATAATTTCAGAGCTGTATTAGATTTGTCACAAGGTTAATACACAATTGTGCAATGATCATTATTTTGATTAAAAGATAACCTTAATAGCGACATATCAGCAGTGGCTGTACCAAAATAAAACATGAATTGACGATTGTCCGATAGCTCTCATATATTGCCAAAAATACCAAAAATAACTGGTGAATTGATAATGTTTTAATAGCTCTTCTATCTTGCCAATCGTTACTCATTGTAAACTATGATACTTTTTTGTTATAATTTACTGTGAAGATACTAACATATTTCGCACTTCGATCTCGTAAAATCTGCAACTAAGCTGTAAATTAAACAAACAACTCACCCTCGCATACATACGACGTTTTATATCTATATCCGGCTAAACATGTACATTCATCATCAGCACATTCTGCGTAGGCCACGCTCACACACAGGGTTGCATCAGCGGCACAGGAATCTCCGTATTTACCTAGCAATACAATCACAAGTACTTTTATAAACCAAACAGCAAAATATAGCTCTTGAGGATAAACTTGCTCACACCACTTTAAATTACCACATACTGCGTGTAGAACTGAGTATTCATGTAACGTTTGAATAGTTGTTATACGTAACAGCTACACAAGTCAAGAAATGTAACATATGTTGACCAAAATACAAATTTTGTATCACCCTACATCAATGTTTTCCAATTTAATTCTTACCCCATGACTGAATTCACGTACAAAATATAAACAAACAAACAGGCATGAGAGTAGTGAGGGCATCCATGTATGCACTAAATTACCTGCTTTACAGGTCGGTGCTGTGTTACTGTACCTTACTGTAGTCACACCCGCTGTTATCAGGTTTGGCCTGATACTTTTGTTCAGTCGCGCCCGCACACTTCAGCGTGTTGGACTGGTCACAGATGGAGTTATGAAGTGATGTACATTCTGTTCCACCGGCCGTGCAGACTGAAAATAACATGTGTCAAACTTAATAAATCCATCATAACCTCCTTATTTTCCTCCCTCCTTCCCTTCTTGTATTCATTACTAATTTCCTACAATGTTTCTTTCCTTCGTTCTTTCCTTCGTTCTTTCCCGTTCTTTCTTTCTTTCAATCATTCATACAGTTGTAAGTCCGTAAACCATTCCAGCATTCCTTCGACCAGCCATCCATCCATGTACATGTTACATTGCATTGGCATGTTAATAGGGTAGGCCTATGCATTCGTAATCGTATGAACGCAATGCCTCATCACCGGCGTAGTAATATCTGTGTGTCCTACTTTTATGCAAATTATATCTTGACATGCTATTCATACTTACATGAACTAATATGTTTTGTGCTGTTGGATGTTAATATTTCTTGCAATAATTGTTAACGCTTAATTTAATGTTTTAATTAATATACATGAACGTTTTGTTCCAGTTTTACTTCTACAATTTGACCAATTTGTTTACTTTTAGTGGATAAGATTATATCATGTACGGTCTACAATTAAGTGTTATTTACAATTATGAATTGTTTTAGATCTACAATTAGAATAAATATACATTTTTAGATTTATATTAAAATGTTATTCTATCTAAGACAAGTAATGCCCAGGCAAAGCAAAAGAGCTTAGTTATGCCCGTGTGGGTGATATCGAGGACGTAAATAACACGACATCACTTGTTTAGTAATGTCATTTGTGTTGGTTTTGTTTTGCATTTTTCTTCCGAATTTGGATACGGTGCTACGGTGTGGATTTATAAGATTTATCTGAAAAACAATATGCAGATGTGTCAAATTTTCAGAGTTAGATTACAAATATTTATGTCATCATCCGTTGTTATAATAATAAAGCAGGAGGATCCAGGATATGTTAAATGTTCAGCCCTGATATTGTGTGATGTCAAAGTGGTAGAACTCTACTTTAGCCTAGAAGTATTAATGATGTGGATTTAATCGTACAAGAAAAGCACCACTTATACTAAAGCATTAATTATATGTCGTGCTTCTTGGCTAAATCGGCCAATATAGTAGTTATTCTTGATGTCACAAGTATTTTTGCATCTGTTTAGTTACCTTTTTAGTTTTTTAGCGGTATGATTTATTTAGTAAACAGCAATGTCCTTTTTAAGCTTCATATAGATCTACTGAGTACTGGTGGTGTTTAAGGCTGTTATAAAACTGTTTCAAAATTGTGAGTCGCAAACATAAGTTAAAGATTGAAAATGACTATATATTTTTGTAGTCACCAAATAATTTCCAGACTTAACTCAAGTCGGGATTGGAGCAAAACGTTAAGTATAAGATTTGACTAAAACAATATTCGTAGTCGTGGGGTCTTAAGAATTTTGGTTTTCGTCGAACTTAAATACACAACACTTGTGACTCAGTTTGAATTTTCTTAAAATCAAATAACTAATTTTCGGAAATATTTCATGCATGGAACATAAACATGTTTTCTTCACAGTAAAGATCATATGTCGCAGCACATTGAAGGTAAAATAAGAAAATAATATGGAATTTTAATAGGTGCTGTGTTTTATTTTGAGTGTGCATTCTATTTTATGTAATTCGGTTACAATGGACGGTACTGCGCTGTTCCGATAAGAAATCTAATAAGAAAACTGTTGTGCGTGTTATTTCTGGCAATTCAATGCATGTTCAACAAAAACAATATAAAGGACTGTTTTGAAATAATTCCCAAATATAATGTTAACATAAGGCTTGAAATCAATTTTGTTTGCAATCATGCGACTTTGAACGCAAGGGTAAAACCGGCATATTGCACAAAATCAGCGTCTACCTAAAAGGCACTTTTGTCCAGAATGGCTGACAATTAGGCATTATACATGACACGGTATAGAATCAATTCCGATAAAGCCTCCAGGACACCACATTATTCTCGGAGTCAATGGTTATAACTCTTAAAGCCATTTTACACTCGGAAAATTCTAAGTAAAAAGGCTAGGTAAAACAGATTAAAGCCTACTCTGCTTTGGAAAAATGTAGGTCAAGTACCACATTTTGACAATAGAGTGCCCACCTTTACTTAATACGCGCTAGTCGGCATATGTGTATACAACGAACATAGCTTGAACTTTCGCATAGACATGCTAGCTGATTTTACACATCCTGGTTTGGGACCACAGCATTTATGACAATTATTGAGGACTGTTCCAGAATGAACGCTTTATGTATTGTTGCAAACTAATTTGAACCATTGAAATGATTACGATTCGAATTTTCGGTGTACACACAATAGATATCGTTGACGTAAAACATGGGAAAACTGAGCGCAAGCATGTGCAAATTTGCAGACATAGCAAGTCGGTGGGAGAAATGAAAAATAATATAAAATGCTTGCAAAAAATAAATGACCGACCTAAAACGGAGCACGAAAAAGATAAAAAAAAAGTAGAAGCAGGGTCGTCCAAAAGGTTACGATCTTCCAAAAATGAAATATGTGACATTTTCGAATCTGACTCCAAAAACAAAAACCGCTGAAATTACAAACAGGGCCATACACAAACAGTCTGTGGAAAAGCTTGAAAAGATAAGAAACATAATCCAACGTCCAAAAATATTGGATACCTGAAAGTTACGAAAGTTGATGAGGTACTTAAAACCCAACCCCAAGCAGTCTGATTTCATTCTACAAAAAGCTCACACTACGCTTACACAACAAACGGTACCAATCATAAAAGCAATGAACAAGGTACAAAATTTGCAGGACAAAGAACTAAAACAGCTTTTATCCGATGCATTCAAATTTGCCACAATTGGTATCCAAAAGAACATTAATTAAGAAGAGAAAAAATAATTATGATATTGCAGCCACGTTTGGAAACATGGAAGCATCGGTTAAAAAGCTATTTTACAAGATACCTGGATCCATTAAGACAAACGAAGGGTTGAAACAAATTGTCGACACACGCTACACGCAACCTCAAAGAACGCCATATTTTAAGCCAGCGACCAAATTTAGACAGGTGGAACCGGGGGAGGGGGGGGGGGGTGTATGATCTCAACAAGAGAACCAAGTACCCGTACGCAGAAGACACTTTAAGATGAATCCAAAACGGAAATAAACGTAGGTGAACTGGAAATAACATAAGTGGACAACAAACATGTTTCACAAAATTCAAATCACGTGAAACTAAATTTAACAAAACAGCATGGCAAAAAATAACAAATGCTCATTGGATCTAAAATACAATCCGGGGTTACAAGGTTGAAGTTAACAGTTCACCCATCCAAGAAAATTCACAAACGTCATACCGATTTAATACAAACGAACAATAACAAATTCCAAAAGAAATATAAACATTCTTAGCAACTGGTTTAATAGAAAAAATTGAAAAT
This sequence comes from Congeria kusceri, assembly GCA_027627225.1. Lineage (NCBI taxonomy): Eukaryota > Metazoa > Mollusca > Bivalvia > Myida > Dreissenidae > Congeria > Congeria kusceri. Next base: position 103,707,385 of record CM051024.1, read on the forward strand.
AAACCACACACAGCTGGATTATTGTCTCACATTTTTGACAGATCGAAACCAAATGAGAAAAAAATTATTATTCTTAATTTAAAACCATTCGATAAAGAATATACGAATAAAGTACACTTCAAAATGGAAACATTAGATAGAGCCATTGCAAACATGAGGCAAAACTGCCCTTATGGTTGTGTGGATCTAGCATTTGGATAGCTTAAGAACACAGACAACCGCTGCGCTTTGTGTTCAATGACGTAAAATATCAGTTCTGTGCCTTGGTCATGCAGTCCAAGAGTCTTTTCCAAAGTGTCAAAACCCGCATATGCTTCATTACGATCAAAAGGTCAGGTTAGTACGGCATACATTGACGACTAATGTTTACAAGGAAAGACAAAAGAGAAATGTGAATAAAATATCATAGACACAATACCATCGTTTGATCAGTTAGGCCTAACTATCAATATTGAACATATATGTATTACAGCAATGGCAACAATTAGATTGTTGGGGTTTGTGTTATGTTCTATTACTATGACAGTCACACTTACAATGGCACGAACAGATGACATTCAACAATTGCGTCAAGAAATGCAGGGAACAATAGAACAACAATAAGGGATTTGCTAAGCTTATTGGACGATTAGTGACAGCCACACCAGGCGTAGAATACGCGACGTTGTTTATCAAACCATTAGAAAAGATAAAAGAAGACCAACTTACAAAGCACAATGGCAATTTCAATAGTTATATGAACATACACAGTTATGAACATACACAGATCAATACACTCATCGTTAAACTGGTGGATAAACAGTATTAAATCAACATACACAAACCTGATTAAAAATATGTTACAATGTTTTATTTATTTTTTTCAAAGAAGTACTAAGTAACAGTGCTTTGAATAAGTGTAATAAGTGTATTCTAAAAGTATGGGGAAACATAAACGTCCATGACAATGACTTTCTAACTAGATACATGAAAAGCTGCTTCAATACAAGCCCAGCCTTTCCGTGATATCAGCATACATGTACATGGGATGTTAATATTGTTCTGGATTTTTTACACCAACTGAAGACCAATACTCTGTCAAAATAGGCACATAAATTGTCCCTGTTTTTCTTGCTGGTAACTGGACAAAGGTGTCAGTCACAAAATTAAAGCGCAAGATATTGAAATAAGTTCAGATAGACAAGCAATAGTAAAATATCTTCTAGTCAGTTGTTAAACATTCTAGACCAGACACCTATTTAAAGCCTATTGTTCTTCATAGTTACACGTTTGTGCAAGATGGTCATTTGATTATAACTACTATTAGCCCATTCAAATATGTACCTAAATCCACGATTAGCAACTGGATAAATAAAGTGTTTTGGCATCTGCGGGTATTGACACACAGTTCAAGCCCCATAGCGCTAGATCGGCATCAACCTCCAACGCTAAAAAGGGATGGGTGGTGAGTGTTGTTTGTAACCTAAAGTAACTTCCTAGTGTTTTACCCTGGACACAATAGTTAAATAAACCATGGATTAAGTGTAGAAACACTTGGAAGTAACAGAACTATGAAGGTATGTTTCGACTCTGTGATGAATGACATTTTAACCAAATATCCCATTCGCGCCTGTCAAAAGTATACTTTACCAAAGTAAAACGTACCCAATATGGAAAAAGGACAGGCAAATAAAAATGAGGTGCAAGGTAAAGAACAAGAACACAAAAGCAAGAGAAGGGAAGCCTTATCAAGCACAAGTGAACTAGAACAAGGTACTTCAGAACAGGCGACACCTGATAAAAGTAATCAATAACAAAACAAGAGAAAGGCTAGAACCATACATGAACAAGATTTTCATACTAATTCTAAAGACAAACTCACTGAGGTGATTAAGCAGATGAAACAAATTAAAACCAAGCTAAAGCGAGTGGAATCCTCTATGGAAAAAATTGACGCAAGAATTGAAGGAGCATATACAAAGGCACGATTAGAGAAACAATAAAATACCTTTTATCAAATATGAAGGAGGACCTTCTGCAGTCAGTTGTGCATAAAATTGAAGTTCTAGAAGGAAAGCTGTTTGAAAGAGTGTGGGGAAGCGATAAACTTAAAGCCGCAATCCATGGAATATAATTAAATACATCCTTATTTGGCAATAGCTGTTATGTAGGTTAATGTTGAATATTCGTCTGAAAACTGTTTCTTATTTAAGAAAGGCATGTTATACTTTGTATGTATGTTGATTTACTCCAAAGGCATGACCAGTTATCGCATACAGAAAATAGACGATAAAAGGTTACCCAACGTTATTATTGCACCGATTTCAATGCGGTTTTTTGTATTTTAATCGGCAAGATGTCTATTAGAAACGATTTCTGCAAAGTTTTGTTTTTATCAACATATTTCTTGACTGCTGCTTTACAAGCACAATAAAGTCACTTGAAACAACTATTAAACATGCAAAAGAAGAAAATGTCTCAATATATCGTAAACTACAAAGAGAGGAAGAGATCAACAAATTAAGGTGAACATGATACTGAACAATACTGCAGAAAAAAAACATTATAACAATTAAGCGAATTGTAGACTCTATCAATGACTGACCTAGATATTGCCCATAGAATCCCACACAGTGGAAATAAGAACTGTGATATTGTTGTAAAATGTGTGTCCAAATATAAAAAATACCAAATTATACTATACTAGTTTGTGTGAATTGTTTCGTAATACTGTACAGCGTAACCACTATGTGTATTTAACAATATTGTACAATATTAGAAAAACTATTGAGACATTAGAGTTTAGAATGCTATTACTTATACTGCGGTTAATGTACTGCTGTTCTGGTTTTTACGCTTGAACCTATTATGAAACACAAGTTTGTACAATTATTTGTGTTGCTGCTCACGTCGTCATTAGGATGGATAACATAGTTATATGTTTACATTTGTCTGTATAAGACATATTACAAACAACATGAATCCGTTAGTAGTACCAACTAGATAAAAGTGGTTAGAGTTATTATATTGGTAATGAATATTCTAGGCATTGTTATAGAGGAGAAATAATTCACACTACAATTTTGATATACTAGTTTGTGTGAATTGTTTATAATGTCAAACTTGATAACTTGTATACTAGTAAATAATTTGTGTTAAAGGTAAACATGTTTTTTATAAAGCATTTCATTTTAAAATCCAATTTAATGCATATAATGCATACTACTAAGACACTATATAATTTGGTGCAAGTGACTACCCTTTTTAACAGATAAAATGTTGTTTAAATAGTATTTATACGTTACAAATACTTCAAACAAACTTGTATGAAAAGCCTTCTCAACACTACAAGACTAACATGTCTATTTGTTTACAGAGCTAATCATGTCTTTGTACACATCAATTAATTTACAAAATTATACAACATTATATCGGTACTACTACAAGACTAGCATGTGTATTTGTTTACAGAGCTAATTATGTCTGTATACATATATTTACAACATTATATCGTTACTATGTATCAATCTTTGTAAGTTGTTCAACATTTACGAGCTAAACATCAGATATTATTAGAATATTTTTGGTGACGTTTAAGAATGCATTGTAATACAAAGTGACCCTTTGTTAAACGTTTTAATATGAGGTCACTTTATATTAAAACGCATATCTGCTCTCATTTAGATTAATTACATATTCATTATCGGTTTTGTTAACTCTAAATGATAACAAACTATGGATGAAGCAAATAAAATGCCATTTTTGAACATATAGAAGTGTCTATAGAAATCGTCAAAACGGGAAACAAAATTCAAATATTTCCAAATTAAAATAAACTGTAAACACATAGACATTACAACTTTCATACCATTAGTTCATTTAACACAAGCATGCCTTTTTATAACATTAGTAAAATAGTGTTACTTACTAGAAAGTACTTAAATATGGGAAAAAAATGGTGGTTAGCTTTAAATTACAGTGCATATTAACAAAATAAATATCCACTTTAACAAAACTACAAATTGCTGCATTTAATGTCAAGGGTCTAGTTGCAAAGAACAAAAGTGATGGAGAGTTAAGCTGGCTCAATCAGAAGGCTTTTTCTGTGGTACTTCTACAAGAAATTCACTATTCAAATAAAAATGACAATCACAACAGTTGGGGCACTTGTCGGACAGGTCAATGTTTTTTAATTGGAGAAAGTTCCCATAGTAATGGGGTCGGAATCCTAATTAATAAAGCTTGCAATTGTAACATAATTGAATATAAAGAAATCATAATTGGAAGAATGCAATTTATGAAAATACAAATATCAGAAAGCAATATTATACTGATTAATTCATACGAGCCAAATAATGCTGACATTAATGTCTATAACAATTTAAAGAATATAATTGAATAACATGAAGATGAAACAATAATTATTGAAGGGGCCTTTAATGCTGTTTTAAATTACACAATCGACAAATTAAATGGGCGAGATAATTTGAATAAGAAAACATTAGATAAAAAAATAAAACTATAGAAAAGTACGATCTTTGCTATATATTCAGAATAAAACACCCTTTTGAAAAGTACATACTTGGCATTCCAACACTAACCCGCCAATATTCTGTAGATTGGACTACTTTTTAGTATCACACAATATGTTTAGCTCCATGATTGATTGCCAAATCCTGCCTGATTATCGTTCTGCTCATTTGATAGTCATAATGAAACTCAATCTAAGAATTGAAACGCTCTTTTCGGCGCTTCATCGATGGATTCATTGAAAATTAAAAGCCTGTCACATGGTGGCTTTCAGCCAATCAGAACACTGTAAAATGATGAAACCAAAGGAAATTGTAATTATGTAAATATGAAAGAGGTCCGTGATATTTTACATTGAATAACACGGTATTATTAGACACAGAATATCAAACACAAATTAGAAATGCTATAAATTGAAGTTATTGAGTTTAATCGGGATGCCAATCCATGGAAAATAATGAAAGGGAGAATACGTGATGAAACTATCAACTATTCAAGCCATGAAAGAAAATAAACGACAATAGAAGAAAATGAAATATTAAACATCTAGAAAATCAGCTAGCAAATAATCCCAACACAATAATTTGAGACAATTATAAAAAGCAAAGCAATCAGTAAATGAATTAACTAATAATACAATTAAAGGTTATATCTTATAAAGTAAGGCTGAATGGGTTGAAGGTGCAGGAACAAAACACACTAAATACTTAGCTAATTTAGAAAAATATAATTACGAAAATAAAATTATCAAACAAGATAACCCCGACACAATTTTGAAACATATTAAGGCTCTTTATCAAACATTGTATAAAAACGACAGATAATTATATTGATGATTGCAATAATTATTTTTTTTTTTTAAAACAATATAACGGTTATCAGTAATTACATAAATAAACACCGGATTACCGTACAGAAGAAGACTGTGGAAAAGCCTTAAAAGAGATGAAAAATAACAAAAACTCGAGATCGGACGACTTGACAGCATACTTTTATAAAATACTTTGGAGGGCTATAAACAAAATAATTGGTTAATTCGTTAAACTATTCCTATCCATAGGAAACTACTGCTACTGCCAACTTCACCTTTTTCCTACTGCTACCGCTATCTACGGCTACTGCTAACGTCACGTTTTTCCTACTGCTGCTGCTATCTACTGCTACTGCCAACTTCACGTTTTTCCTACTGCTACTGCTATCTACTGCTACTGCCAACTTCACGTTTTTGCTACTGCTATGTACTGCTACTGCTAACTTCATTTTTTTGCAACTGCTACTGCTATCTACTGCTAATGCTTACTTCACATTTTTGCTACTGCTACTGCTACTGCCAACTTCACGTTTTTGCCACTGCGTCTGCTATCTACTGCTACTGCCAACTTCACGTTTTGCTACTGCTGCAGCTATCTACTGCGACTGCTAACTTCACGTTTTGCTACTGCTGCCGCTATCTACTGCTACTGCTAACTTCACGTTTTGCTACTGCTGCCGCTATCTACTGCTATCTACTGCTATCTACTGCTACTGCTAACTTCACGTTTTGCTACTGCTGCCGCTATCTACTGCTACTGCCAACTTAACGTTTTTGCCAATGCGTCTGCTATCTACTGCTACTGCCAACTTCATGTTTTGTTAATGCTGCCGCTATCTACTGCTACTGCTAACTTCACGTTTTGCTACTGCTGCCGCTATCTACTGCTACTGCTAACTTCACGTTTTGCTACTGCTGCCGCTATCTACTGCTACTGCTAACTTCACGTTTTGCTACTGCTGCCGCTATCTACTGCTATCTACTGCTATCTACTGCTATCTACTGCTACTGCTAACTTCACGTTTTGCTACTGCTGCCGCTATCTACTGCTACTGCCAACTTCACGTTTTTGCCACTGCGTCCTGCTATCTACTGCTACTGCCAACTTCACGTTTTGCTACTGCTGCCGCTATCTACTGCTACTGCTAACTTCACGTTTCGCTACTGCTGCCGCTATATACTGCTACTGCTAACTTCACGTTTTGCTACTGCTGCCGCTATCTACTGCTACTGCTAACTTCACGTTTTGCTACTGCTGCTGCTATCTACTGCTACTGCTAACTTCACGTTTTGCTACTGCTGCCGCTATCTACTGCTACTGCTAACTTCACGTTTTGCTACTGCTGCCGCTATCTACTGCTATCTACTGCTATCTACTGCTATCTACTGCTACTGCCAACTTCACGTTTTGCTACTGCTGCCGCTATCTACTGCTACTGCTAACTTCACGTTTTGATACTGCTGCCGCTATCTACTGCTACTGCTAACTTCACGTTTTGCTACTGCTGCCGCTATCTACTGCTACAGCTAACTTCACGTTTTGCTACTGCTGCCGCTATCTACTGCTACTGCTAACTTCACGTTTTGCTACTGCTGCTGCTATCTACTGCTACTGCTAACTTCACGTTTTGCTACTGCTGCCGCTATCTACTGCTACTGCTAACTTCACGTTTTGCTACTGCTGCCGCTATCTACTGCTACTGCTAACTTCACGTTTTGCTACTGCTGCCGCTATCTACTGCTACTGCTAACTTCACGTTTTTCCTACTCCTACTGCTATGTACTGCTACTGCTAACTTCATTTTTTTGCAACTGCTACTGCTATCGACTGCTATCTACTGCTATCTACTGCTACTGCTAACTTCATTTTTTTGCAACTGCTACTGCTATCTACTGCTATCTACTGCTATCTACTGCTATCTACTGCTATCTACTGCTACTGCTAACTTCACGTTTTGCTACTGCTGCCGCTATCTACTGTTACTGCTAACTTCACGTTTTTCCTACTCCTACTGCTATGTACTGCTACTGCTAACTTCATGTTTTTGAAACTGCTACTGTTATCTACTGCTATCTACTGCTACTGCGATCTATTTCTATCTACTGCTATCTACTGCTACTGCTAACTTCACGTTTTTCCTACTCCTACTGCTATCTACTGCTACTGCTAACTTCATTTTTTTGCAACTGCTACTGCTATCTACTGCTATCTACTGCAATCTACTGCTATCTACTGCTATCTACTGCTACTGATAACTTCACATTTTTGCTACTGCTACTGCTACTGCCAACTTCACGTTTTTGCCACTGCGTCTGCTATCGATGCAATCGAGCTTAAATAAAATAGGTTTACACTATCTACTGCTACAGCCAAACTTCACGTTTTTCCTACTGCTACCACTATCTACTGCGCTTCTGCTAACTTCACATTTTTGCTACTGCTACTGCTACTGCCAACTTCACGTTTTCTTACTGTTACCGCTAACTACTGCTACTGCTTACTTCACATTTTTGCTACTGCTACTGCCAACTTCATGTTTTTGCTATTGCTACTGCTATCTACTTCTACTGCCAACTTCACGTTTTTTTTTTACTGCTACTGCTATCTGCTGCTACTGCTAACTTCACTTTTTTTAAATGCGAATTCTAGCTTCTGCTAGTGCCAACTTCACCTTTTGTCTGATGCTACTGCTATTTAGTGCTGCTGCCAATTTCACGTTTTTGCTACTGCTACTGCTATCTACAGCTACTGTAATCTTCATGTTTTCCTACTGCTACTGACATCTACTGCTAATGCTAACTTTATATTTTTGAAACTGCTACTGATAGTTAATGCTACTGCCAACTTCCTGTTTTTGTTACTGGTATCTACTGCTACTGCCAACTTCATATAATAATATTTTACTACTGCTCACTGCTATTGCTTACTGCTACTGCTAAGTTCCTATCCTTGAAAAAAGATGGGAAAATCTTTTGAATAAACAGCTTGATTGGCAAACAATATTTACGAACTATTTACATATCACAATCGATTCCTCTTTAAGAACATTTCAGTATAAGGTTTTGATGAATATTGTTCCAAACTCTTTAAGTACATAATGGTAGAATCTATAGATATAGCCTTTGTGATATATTTTCAATGTCGGTGGAATTATATAAGCATCGTTTTTGGGATTGTCCCTGAGTGCACAATCGTTGGATTCACATCAAGAACTAAATAAAAAATAAACTTCATATTACAGACTTCAACCTATCTTATGAATGTATTTCACTTTTTGATATGTTTTATAGTTACCATGAAATATTCGAACTGTGTCAACTGTATTGTATTACAATTAACATATCCTATATTCAAATGTAAATATCAACGATGTCCACAAATGATTGACATATTTATTTAGTATTTTAGTATTATAATGTTACCTCTGTCATATTGTTTCTTTGTGTAATATTCTTTTCCATATTAGTATGAGTTGTTTTGTGTTACCCACAACCACTATTACTCATTCCATTTTTATCATCATTATCATCTCTCATTTACTATTTCAGCATTATTGTTTGTATTAACTTCTTGTTCATGTATTATGTCTTTATTGTAACTTTGATGGACATGAGTGCTGTAAATGCAATATTGGAAAATAAATTGTAAAACAAAAACGGGAGCGGTGGCACTTTAACAAATAATGGAAGCAGTTGGCAGGTCAAATGCAAATACATTTGCTAGGTTCTATTTAAGGGAAATAACAAAAAATACCATCGATTTTCTAACTGATGTTTTAAACAACAATGAATAAAATGTGTAAATAAACACATAAGCCACTGTTGTGCATTATTTTTTAAATTCAATTCAACAAAACAAATCTGTAGAAAATAATCTACAATCTCATGTGGGGCTCATTAAGGGGTTAAGCAGTAAATAAAATTACGATCAACCTTCGACTTTCCAAGCTAAGTCCCGATTAATCTATCTATTATCCATGAATCGCTAGCGCGCATCATGGATTTGCCAGTTTGACAAGTGTGTTTCTAATAGCATGAAGGCAACAAAATTAACTTCAAACTTTAATTAATCGTATCTATATAATTTATAGAGATACGGATATTTATGTAGAATAATACGAATTATACGCATTAATAATAATTCTTTATCATCATGTTTGATCTTCCGAATATTAGGTTACCGCAATACAAGAATTCTACTTTGAACTTATTAGTGCGTTTTGTCATTTGGAAAAACAACTCATAAGCTTAAGATATGTGTTAACATATTTTGTATTTTGTTTAATATGTCCTTGAAATAATTTAAAAAATTTAATGAATTGAACTAAAGAGCTCAAGTTGTATAACAAGAAAAGCATAAACATGGAAAAGAAAAACAATGTTGCCTTCACCCGGATTAAAAGCTACGACCTACAGATCAAAAGTCTTAACCGCAAATCACTCGACCGTTCCGATTTGTATACATGTGTCTATCTATATCCTTTATGAAGGTGATTCACGTTTTTTTAACAATTGCAACGAAAACAACAGAAACAATCCAAATCATTCCATCGTTTCACGTTACAAACACTTCATAATTTTCTCCCTTTCAACTGTTGATTACCCATTAATAAAACGGTATTGTTGAAACGGTATTTACAGTGAAAGTATATATCAACAATACTATTTCGCTCCTTTATTTTTTTCACTTTTGAAATGTGTGACATTTGAATACTGTCAATTTGTGAACAGGTCCCTTTGATCACATTTCAAAATATTGTTCTCTCTTGTTTTTTACGAACATACAAGTAAGAAATGAAATTCATCTTCTTTAAAAGTATCTTTACGCAAGTTACAGAAACTAAAGTTTGTATCAAAATTTTTTAAAACGACCATGTTCAAGCGGCGTGATTGATAAATTTACAAAATGTACGATAGATAAAATGTAGTTCAAATAATACATTATTGAACTATTTTCGAAATCAAACTTCTGTTTACAGGATCGATCATTTAATAGAGCTGCATCGATGATGACATTGCTCGTTTCGTTTCGATTTCGATTTCAAACACCATTTAGTCACATTTTTCGATTCGATTTGTTACTTTCTTACATCATCTTTCATGAGTCTTGACTTGCAATAACGAATAATGATTTTGTTATTAATGCCATTTTATTGGTTAATGTTAATTTATGCATATATTATTTCTTAATCAATACAGATAAGAACAATGATAAACATTATTGATAAGCTTTCACAATTTGTTCGATCTAACAGCATTCGTTATGCCATAATCAGGTTACATTATTGTTATAAACAAAAAAACGTATTTTTATTAATAATTTTCTGACAAATAATTTATGGATATATAAATGGAAATCGAATCGAAACTGGTTTGTTTAGTATCAGAAATTGAATCGTGTTATTTACAACTTTAGTTATCGACCCACCAAAAGAATCGTTGCAGTTCTAACCTTTAGACATTTATAATGATGTCGATATACGTTATTTGTTTTCTATATAACTAAATTGTATCTCAAGTCTTAATATTACATTTCTACAGACCTGTTACTCCAATCTGTGCGCCTATCGCCTTCACACATATAAAAAGTAAACACATGTCTTTATATATAAATTTTATTGAATTATTGACAAAGTGTGGATCACGTTTGCATGGACAAGTTGAATCCAGTGCGAATTCACAGTTACAGACAAACGCGGATTGAATATTAAATTATTGAACTTGTTGCCCCCAACATATTTATGTATTTGGCATGTCTTGTTTATTAGTGGCTGACAGTTTGATATTGCATTGTTTTGTGTTATTTAAGTTCTCATTAAGACAAAACCACTTGTTATTAGCCATTTGACACTTATACGATAAATCTGAAGTACTAAAGATTATAATTACCTGTTTAAGAACAATTAATGAACATGATATTAACTATTTCTTTAAAGCGACAGTTCCCTTCAAAATCATTACAAAATAAAGTTCCTGACAAACAACATTCAACTTTGATATACTGTGATTCAAATGTACAGTTATACACTTTTATTAATTGAAGTGGTATTAAGCATATAATAACTAATCAATATTTCCTTTTCAATTACGTAAATTTATTGCAGAGCCGTACAAATATCGAATACATATTGCTGATTCTGAACTGATACTAGCATACAAATTAATAATTTATATATTATGTTAATCTCTGTTAAAGGGACAGTTTCACAGGTTAGGGTTAGAAAAGCATTTATATAAAAATGGAATTTTAAAACAGGAATATGTAGAATCTACCGAAACGTTTTGTATTTTATGCTGTTTCGGTTGCAAACATAACTATTTGTATATTTAGTATGCGGTTTTGTGTAAATACTACCAGGGTATGTCTACCAGGTAGCATTTGGTTATCGAAAAATTTATCAAAAGCTGAAGTTTGCACAAGCAATGTGTTTTTCGATCCTAAAACTATGAACAATACATGTATTATAAACAAGAAAAGTCAGTTTTAGAAAATAATTAATCACAATCACAAAACCTGTGAAATTACACCTTTAAATTGCGTGTATTTGCGTATACACTGATGAAGTGTGGCTTAACTTTATGTACTGGAAAGATTTGAAAGTACAAAGGTCGGGTTTCGTGATTGCATTTAAAAACTGTAGCAGATCCAACGATCAGGAGTTTGATAGAAAAGCGTTGAGATTGTCGTTGCAAGCATATTAATTGAGAGATCCTTTAATTAATAATTTTAATTCTTTCAAAAAACATGGTCGCCAGGTGGGCTAGATGTTTTCCTTATTACCGTTTTCACTGCGGGGTATAACGTGGTTTTGTTTTGATACACTACACGTCGCGTGGTTTTAGCCAAAAAAAGTGCACCCAACGTGGACAATTTTATCTTAAAGTGGAGAATCACCGCAATTATGGGGGCGTTTTAACACGTTCCGTCCACGGTGATTACAACGGACCGCAGTGGACATGACCAATATCGATTCCACGGTGGTCCGCGCGATTCGCAGTGAAATACAGGTTAATGGCGTATCCAAAGACAAAGCTGCGACATTCGCATACACAGTGTCTGTATACATGTAATTGATAGTGATTGGCATCAGTCCTAAAATACTCGTTGATTAATTAGAGCTAAAGGTGACTGATTAATCAAATAATCATGACTTAATAATATTATGTAGAATTTTATTGTTCAGTATAAAGATTTCGTCTAATCATTTTTTACCAACTTAATTTAGTGTCAATTTATTTTGTTAAACTTGGTATTAGTTAAAAAAATGATTAAAAGTAGTGCGATTCGATATAAATGTTTTGTTTCCTCGCGAGATCTGATAACTAATAACCCGAATTCAAAGAAACCTTACCAAGGAGACATGTGCATATTGTCAGGTCGTTCCTGTCAATGATTTTCAGGGATGTATTGCCCTTTTTATATTAAAAATAATACATTTCACTATACTATTTTCGTTTCCGTTCGAGAGCTCAGGAATTAATAACCCGAATTTAATGAAACTTTATATGCAGCATCCTGACTAAGGGGACATGTGCATATTGTCAGGTAATTCCGATCCGATGATTTTTCAGGGAGTTATTGCCCTTTTTATATTAAAAAACTAATACGTTTTAATAGAATATGTTCGTTTTCTTTCGAGATCTCAGGAACTTAAAACCCGAATTCAATGAAACTTTATATAGAATCTCCTAACCAAGCGGACATGTGCATATTATCAGGTTGTTCCGGTCCGATGATTTTTCAGGGATTTATTTCCCTTTTATATTCTGAAGCTAATACATTTTAATAGAATAATTTCGTTTCATCGCAAGATCCCAGGAACTAACACCTTGAATTCAATGAAACTTTACATGCAGCATTTTAACTTAAAGGGCATGCGCATACTGTCAGGTCGTTACAATATGATGATTTTTCAGAGAGTTACAGCCCTTTGATTATAGTTGGCTGTCGCGCTTGTCCACACTATAAACTCGGCTATGGCTGGAGGGATTTTAAAATTACTTGGCACAAATGTTTGCTGCTATGAGTTAGCGTGTACCAGTCATGAGCTGGTCCCTATGTCAAAGGTCAAGGTAACACCCAGAGGTCAAATCTCAAAGCTGGCACTTTGAATGTCGTGTTTTAAGTTGCCATGGAATTAAAAACTACCTGGCACAAATGTTGACCTAAATGGAGACAAAATGAAGTGCACATGAACTAGGACCGTATGTCAAAGGTCACAATTAGAGTTCAAAGTTTAAAATCAGCTGTTTGCTTGTATATGACTTGGCCATGGATTGCAGGATTTTCAAATTACTTGGCACAAATATTTGCCCAAATTAGACAACAGTTCACGTACATGAACCAGAATTATAGGTCAATGTCATTCTTAAAGGTCAAACGCGGAAATTGGCTTTTTGCTTGTCTGGACTTTGAAGAATGTATTTAAATTTCTGCACAAAATGTTTGCCTCAACATTACAGTGTGTCTCCGCATGATCAAGGTCTTTTCAATTAAGGTCAAGCCACAATAAAAGGTCAAAGCGGCATCGGGGAGCATCCATCGGTTCTACCGACATTCTTGTTTTAAATTAGTCGAAATGTAGCCTATTATATGCGGAATCAAATTCCGCGTGCACCGATTCCTTATTTGCCACACAGAATTGCGCATTTCTCTTGCTTGCCCTTTGAATTTGTTTCGATACGAATGATTTTATGTAATAGTTTTCACGGATAATCTCGTACTATTTGTACAATTCATGAAAGATAGACCCGTTTTACACTTTTGCCACACACACGTTTCCAGAAACATTGTTGGGGGTATATATAACAATCTAAACATTCTTGCTATTTGCAATTTTGCGAAAACATTAACAAAAAGTAAAAAATGGTAAGCTTCACGGATTAAAAAGTATATGATTTGTTACACGTACAAACTTTTGAAAATTGTATTGGATAATACATTTTGTTTTATTAATTGTACTATTTTTACACTATTGTCAGATTTGAGTTGTGCAGGGTGTTTGGCAAAGGTTTTCAAAGCCCGTTCGGTCTCTACGACCACAAGAGGACGCATAAGGGTTAGTGCCATAACAATGTTGCGGTCAATTTTCTTCTTTCAGGCGAATTTGACACTGCACAGCTGATTATCAATACTAAACAATAAAATAATGATACGCAGTAAACGAGTATATTTATGTCTTGTAGAAACAAATATACTATTTTAACGTACATGAAAAATTGTATTTTGTTTACTCAACATAACATCGTCCGGTCGTCAGGTCAACATATCTATAGCACATTTTACTATTTTAAGGAATGCTGTATACGGTTAATATATGGTTATCGCTTTCATTGTCAACTTATATAAAACAAACAAAATGTACAATCATTGTTTAATCCGTACCATATTTCTTGACCTTAACATAAAACGGATACTGCTCCGCTTGTCATGTTACTTTATGATGTTGTTCAATACAATATTTTATTGATACTAAACTAGTGTTTAAAGCATATATTTTACACACAATATCGTTTCGAGGTCAAATTTACCTTAAGATATAGCTGCTTATGTTTTCTTAAACCAACAATGGTAGCTGTAAAATATTTCATTCCTGTTACAATAATCAACATATGCAAAATGGTATGCCGTTTCTAACACGTTAACTGATTAGCAATATCACATCTAACAACTATGCTTCAGTTGAACGTCAATATTGTATTTGTGCATAGGCTTCTTTAAATGACAATTACATTTTATTAAAAATTGCCGGAAAACAAACTATTAAGTACTATATGCTCTATTTATGTTTCTTCTTAAAGTATTTTATTTCAATCTGATCCATTGTATGAATGTGCTAATATTATTCAATCCTACACTGACTATTATCTTAAGCCGTGCATTGAGAGTCTACAGAACAAAAAAAGAAATCGTAATATAATTAATTTATTTTATAAAGGAATTGATTTAATTGACCTTCCTAAAATATTAAAATGATAAGAATGTACGTAAGTTAAAACCTCCTTATTTTCGTAATGCTGAAACACCACTTATTTGTTACAAATATTGTAAACCAGTAAGGAGTATTGTTAACCAAAGAAAAATTTCGGTTACTAGATTGGGGTATGTCGTTGGGTGGGCGGGCGGGGTGGCGGCGTCAACTTTTCGTGTCCACTCTCTAACTCGAGAACGAATTGAGATATTTAATGAAACTTCATTATAGATAGATACCAAATATTGAGACCTCGCTTGGGATTGCATAAATAAATGGGGTGGGTGGAGTTAAGGTTAAGGTCACCGTTACTAAAATAGAAAAAAGGTTCCGCTCAATAACTTGAGAACGCATCGAGATATTTGAATGAAACTTCATACATGTATACCTAATATCGAGACATTACTTGGAATTGCATATGGGCTGGGTGGGGTTAAGGTCAAGGTCACCGTTACTAAAAATAGTGAAACGGTTTCCGCTCTATAAATTTAGAATCCATAAAGATATTGTAATGAAACTTCAAACATAGATATCATATATTGAGACCTCGCTTGGAATTGCATATGGGGTGGGTGGGATCAAGGTCAAGGTCACCGTTACTAAAAATAGAAAAACGGTTTCTGCTCAATAACTTGAGAACGCATTGAGATATCTTAATTAAACTTCATACATATATACTTTATATCATAGCCTTGCCTGAGATTGCATATGGGGTGGTTATGACGACAAGATCAAAGTGACAGTTACTGAAAATAGAAAATGGTTTCCGCGTAATAACTTCAGAACGTATCAAGATATTTTAATTAAACTTCATACATAGATACCTTATATTAAGACCTCTCTTGGGATTGCATATGTGGTTGGTTGGGTCAAGGTTATGGTCAACATTACTAAAAATATAAAAATGATTTTCGCTCATTAACTTGACAATGCATCGACATTTTTTATGAAACTTCATTCATAGATACCTTATTGAGACCTCGCTTAGGATTGCACATTGGAGTGAGTTGGTTCAAGGTCAAGGTCACCGTTACGAAAAAATAGAAAAACGGGTTTCGCTCAATAATTTAAGAATCCATTAAGATAATTTAATGAAACTTCATACATAGATACCATATATCTATATATCTAGACCTCGCTTGGGATTGCATATGGGGTGGGTGGGGTCAAAGCCAAGGTCACCGTTACTAAAAATAGAAACATGGTTTCTGCTCACAACTTTAGAACGCATCGAGATATTTTAATGAAACTTCATACATATATACCTTATATCAAAGCCTTGATTGAGATTGCATATGGGCTGGGTGTGGTCAATGTTAAGGTGACAGTTACTAAAAATAGAAAATGGTTTCTGCTTAATAATTTGAGAATGCATGAAGATATTTTAAGGAAACTTCATACATAGATACCTTATATTGAGATCTTTCTTAGGATTGCATATGTGGTGGGTGGGATCAAGGTCAAGGTTACCGTTTCTATAATAACAAAACGGTTTTCACTCAATAACTTGACAATGCATCGAGATGTTTTAGTGAAACTTCATACATAGATACCTTTTATCGAGACCTCACTTGGAATTGCATATAGGGTGGGTGGGGTCAAGGTCTACATAACTACAAATATAAAAACGGTTTCCGCTCAATTACTTTAGAATTCATCAAGATATTTGAATGAAACGTCATACATAGATACCTTGTATCTAGACCATGCTTGGGATTGCATATGGGGTGGGTAAGATAAAGGTCACGGTCAATGTTACTAAACATACAACAATGGTTTCTGCTCAATAATTTGAGAACACATTGCGATATTTTAATGAAACTTCATACATAGATACCTTATAACGAGACGTCGCTTAGGAATGCATACGGCACCCAGAACTTTCTGTCATTATTGTGCTGACTTGTATGTATTTCTTTCGACAAAATTTGGTTTTCATGGAATTTCCACGTTTCTTGTTTTTAATTATAATTCTGTTACCATCGATGCAAATGTATTGGAAAACTGCTCTACATTTTGAGAATGTGTTCATTATAAATATATTTACAACCCTGTTGGTTATGTTATTACATGTGATTTTATTTTTCTTAAAAATAAAAACCTTCGACACTTGCTTCGCAGAGGCCCTAAATTTAGACTTTCAATTTCACTTAATTTTGACAATTGCATTAAAGAAATGTAAGTATCATTAGACAAATACTGTGAAAAGTGGTGCAGAAATGAAATGAAGATGTATCTGAGCTTTACAAATGGAAAAATAAAGTATTGTTTATGGCCGTTAATGCTTTATCGCATACATTTAAATTCAATAAAAATACACTGAAAATTACTCAAAAATGTTTAATCTAAATTCGTATCGGTTCCTGCAGAGAAAGCGGCGAACAACATGATTATAATATGACGATTATTTTATGTTCAAACTATTTCAAGGGAACTATCTCAAACGGCATCATATACTGAGTACAAAAAATACCTTAATAAAATTATTTCCGAACAAATTACTGAATGCAGGAAAGCAGATGCAAAAATCAATAATAACATGAAATTACCATCACTTTACTGGATTCCTAAACTCCATTACATACAAAAGTAGTTTTATAGCAAATTCAGCGTCATGTACCACTAAACAATTATCAGTTTACCTGACTTCTGGTCTGAGTGCTATTAGTAATCACATTACTAAATACTGTAATAAAGTTTATGAGAATACAAACATTAACTTATTTTCGTCAAAAAATAAATCGTCTGAAGTTATTAATGAAATTGAAAACAAATATAACAAAGCGTCCCGTGTGAGTACATATGATTGTTCTACCTCACAATCGTATTAAAAATAAAACTTGTTTGGCTTATTGAGAAAACATTTGCAGGAGAAAAATGTTTATACATGGCTTTAAATAATAGTACATAGATGGTGGGGAATAATACAAATGTTGTTTCTATGGCGAGTACGGTCCAAAATTTCTGACGTCGTACGGAAGACGCAGGAGAGGTCCCCCATACCAATAGGCTCCTCATCCATCACAATACAATATATAACAAGGCTTTGATAGTATTGCAAGCAATACAGGAGTCCCCTACCGGTGAAAAAACCTACTAATTAAACATTGTGCAATAACGTCAAATCGCCCTTTATCTGTAGATGTATACAGTTTCATATTCAAATCCCATTTGTCATTGCAGTATTAAGTTGTTGTTTTTTCTATTTTAGTAACATTGACCAGACATTCGAGTTACTTTTTGAGTTATGGCAATACTAAACTGACAGAGGGCAATCATATAGTCCATTATGTGTACCAAGTTTCATGATCATAATTATGTTATGTTCTTTTCGAATTATTACAGTATTAAGTTCATTTCTATTTTAAGTAACAGTCACGTGACCTTTGACCTCTGGTGAACAATAAAGGGTCGTGTACAATTCTCACCTTGCTTTTTCTATGTATACGAAGTTTCATCAAAGTATCTTCAGTACTTTTTGAGTTATCGCAGGATCCAAGTTTTGGGAATGGGACAGACAGACAGAGTGAGACCGACGGACGAACAGACAGACAGACAGACGCACACAGACGGATAGCAAACCCATATTCCAATCTGTGTACCAAGTTTCATGAAGTTTCATGATCATATCTTATGCACTTTTCAAAATATTACAGTATTAAGTTTATTTCTATTTTTAGTAACAGTCACGTGACCTTTGATCTCTGATGAAAAATAAAAGGTCGTGCATAATTCTCACATTTCTGGTACTATGTATACAAAGTTTCATCAAAGTGTCTTCAGTACTTGCCGAGTTATCACAGGATCCAGGTTTTGGGGACGGACGGACAGACAGACATACGGACGAACAGACAGACAGATGGCAAACCTATAGTCCAATATCTGTACCAAGTTTCATGGTCATATCTTATGTCCATTTCGAATTATTACAGTATTTAGTTTATTTCTATTTTTAGTAAGAGTCACGTGACCTTTGACCTCTGGTTAAAAAAAAGGTTCGTGCATAATCCTCACATTGCCGTTTATATGTATACCCAGTTTCATCGAAATAAGTTCAGTACTTTTTGAGTTATTGCAGGAACCAGGGTTTGGGGATGGACGGACAAACATACCGACGAACAGATAGAGAGACACACAGACAGAAGGCAAACCTATAGTTCAATCTTTATACCAATTTTCATGCTCATTTCTTATGTACTTTTCGAATTATAACAGTATTTAGTTTATTTCTATTTTTAGAAACAGTCACGTGACCTTTAAGCTCTGGTGAAAAATAAAAGGTCCAGCATAATCCTCACATTGTTATTTATATGTATACCAAGTGTTATTGAAATATCTTCAGTACTTTTTGAGTTATCGCAGGATCCAATTTGTTTTAGTTTATTTCTATTTTTAGTAACAGTCACGTGACTTTTGACCTTTTGTGAAAAATAAAAGAACGTGCATAATACTCACATTGCCGTTTATATATATACCAAAGTTTCATCGAAATATCTTAAGTACTTTTTGAGTTATCGCAGGAACAATATTTTGCGGACGGACGGACTGATGGACGGATGGCAAACCTATAGTCCCCTCCGGTGAAAAACCGGTAGGGGACTAATTAATGCATACCTTAAAGTATAAACTATGATCTTTTAAACAGGAATAAATTTGAATGGTTCCAGTCAATTTGAATCAGATTTAAATGTGACAAAATTACTACAGGAAGCATTGTCAGCATGTTTAGGGTTTAAATCAGAATATTATGTGAATATAATTCTTGTACATCCCAATGTTTTGAAATAGTTTGTAGGTACTTGTGATAAGAGATATAAGTTTGAATACAATGATACACGACAGATATAAACTGCTTTTCAAATTGCAGCGTATTTCATTACAATACAGCACTAGACCAAAACCGAACCAAAATAATTGAGCTACTGGCACGTGTGATGTAATGATTATCAGAAGTTAACAAAAAATTTATTACAATATAACTGACTTTCAAGTTTTTACAAAACTGGGTTACAAATAGCCAGTTTACAGGGATTCACTTGGATTCGACATGTGACCTTTTTTTCTACAGATTTTTTTTTCTGAAAAGAAGCAAACATTTAAATAAATACATTTTTGCACTGATATAGCTTGTAAAAGAATAAAACATATTGCAATACAAATGTAACTTGTAAGCATGTTTAAACAAAATTGGTTACAGGCATTATTCAAGTGAGTTATATAAAATGAAATTGAAGGCTAAATCACAATTAACGTCACTATCAGTGACAATGTTAAAATAACAAAAACGGGACTCTTATGAAATAGAAACCCAAATCACAATAAAAGTCACTATCAGTAACAATGGTAAAACTGCATTGAACAAACACTTAATTTATTTAATTTCGGGCCAAGTTTTAAACGTTGGATTAACATTTTTCTCAAAAACACTCAAACATCAGTTCAGTTGAATGGCTTCTTATCTGACAGCTTCTCAATAGGCCGCGGTTGTAGACAGGGAGACCCCATTTCACCGTATATATTTATATTATGTGCAGAAGTATTAGCAATTAAGATTAAATGTTGTAAAAATATAAAGGGTATACAAATAAATGGCGTTGAATACAAGATTTCTCAATTTGCGGATGACACTTCTCTGTTACTGGATGGTTCAGAAAATTCTTTAAATTCGGCGCTTGAAATGCTCGACGACTTTGCATTGTTTTCAGGTCTTAAAGTGAATTTTGATAAAACTAACGTTATATGGATCGGATCTTTAAAATATAGTACTAGAGCTATTAAAACAAAATACAAACTTACATGGGGAACCACTAGATTTAAATTATTAGGAATCATGTTCGATGTTGACCTTAAAAGTATGATCGATTTAAATTTTTCTGATAAATTTATTAAAGCGAATAATATTATTAACCACTGGAAAAAGAGAAAACTTACACCAATTGGTAGAATAACTGTCATAAAATCACTTTTACTACCATTATTCACTCATTGTTTGTTTGCTTTACCTACACCAAAGACAGATATTCTTGATAAATTGAACAAATTATTGATGGATTTTGTTTGGGAAGATGCACCGTATAAAATAAGAAGTTCTACAATTACTCAAAGCTATGAGAAAGGTGGTTTGCAAATGATAGATATCTATGCATATTGTAAAAAAATCAAACTTTCTTGGATACGAAAATTGTATACATGTTGCGATAGTAATTGCGCAATACTTGTAAGATCTATGTTCGACATAGGCAAATTTTTTAATACCGGAAAACTATACATTTCCAGTGTCAAGAAAAAAATAAACAATGATTTTTGGTTAGAGGTTTTTACAAACTATGAACAGTTGCTTGATGTGTTAAACATTTATCATATGGATGATATTCTAAATATGCCTCTATTTTATAACACAAATTTTAAAATTGGTAATGAACCTATTTTTTTGAAATCACTTTACGAGAAAGGAATACGATTTGTGAGAGATATACTTATTGATTCTAACACTTTCTTAACGAAAAAACAGATAGAAACTATTACGGGAACATGCATGAATTTTATGAATTACGAAGGTCTTATAAAATCAGTAAAAACGTTTATTAATAAAATGAATATACATTTTAACAAAAACGACCATCTCACGTTTGGTCCATCTCTATCGTGTTATGCGAAATATATTATTTGCTACGAAAGTAAAGATAGGTTTATTTATAATTGTTTTAATCAAAATGTTAAAACAACTTTATACAAAACAAAATGGGACGTATTTACTCTCTCGGACGAAGACCGGAAATGTATTTTTAAAACACTATTTAACATAACAAGAGATAGTTACTTACAATGGTTTCAAGTTAGAATTATCTACACTATTTTAGGTACAAATTCCTTATTATACAAAATGAAAATAGTCAATAATAATCTATGTAGCTTCTGCCAACAAAGCGAAGAAACTGTTATGCATCTTTTCTGGAACTGTGAAAAAACAAAAGATCTAATTAAAAAAGTAAACGAAATCCTTGCAAATAATAGAACTTTATTTAATACGACAGAAATAGACTGCCAAACTTTTGTATTAGGTGGTTCTTCAATTGCAACTAAGGATCTTACCCTTCTATGTCTAGAGATTAAGAGATATATTTTTACATGCAGAAGAAATAACATTACACCAAGTTTTAAAGGCCTCACAAATAGCTTAGATTTTTATTGTTCAATTAATACTAGCTATAAACTCTCGGAAATTGAAGCAAAAAGATGGTCACTAATAAGTAATTTTTGTGAAAAAAGCCTATAGGGACTTGGTTAAAGAAATGTAGATAACTATAAAACAAATGTAACTTTAATTTGTTTTTATACCGTAAATCTGCGCATTGAAAAAAAAGAATTTAAAAAGAATATGGGCATTCATAATTTCATGTTGTTTCTGAAACTGGACCAACATTCGTATAATATTTGTACGTTCTATATGTATATTTTATACGCTGCTTGCATATAATGTTTTTTACGCTGTATGACTTGCATAGAATGTGCTTTGTACTCTGTATGACTTGCATATAATGTATATTTTACAAACTATGATGGAAATAAAGGTTACAAACCAAAAAAAAAAAAAAAATAAAAATAAAAATAAAAAAACAATGGTAAAATAACAACAAGAACACCGCCTACGGGTGCTGGGCGCTCTACTTTCTCGTATTGGTAGTAATCTGGCCTTTTGTTTATAGAATAGGTTCATCACTGCGATAAAGTACTTTGACTTTCAAGTCAATACCTCATATAGGTATTGAAAAATTTGACCTTAAAGCAAAGTTGAAAAAAGGGTAAAACTTCAAAAATTCATTGAAAGAGTGACCTCCTCTTGTCTTCAGAATGGGGTCAGCACTATAAACAAGTACCTTAAGTTTCAATTTAATGTATGTAATAGTTATTGAAAGTTTTTATATTTACCCCAAAATTGTCAAAATATGCTAAGTTGTAAGTCCAAACAAGGGCAGATAACTCTGGAAATACAAATCACAGGGGTACCTGCATTGTCGTATTGTCGTGCCCTTTTGGTAATGAACAAGTATTGAAAGTTTCAAATGATACCGTTGATAGTCTTGAGAAATGAACTCTAACAAAAAACTTACCGAAAACTTAACCCAAAAACTTTACTAAACAAGACATTTTTGTCCGTAGGACACGGATGCCCCCACATTCTACTGGTTGTTACAAAACTCTGCTGATGTTCGGAAAAAATGCACCAAAATACCCAGGTGCACAAGTTCACATGCTGATGAATATGTTTATAAAATTTCATCAGTCTAGCAGTTATACTTTTTGAGTTACATGCGACACAAACCCAAAAATGTCATTTTTTGTTAAAAAACGGGCCATAACTCCGCTGATGTCGAAAAAACTGCACCAAAATACCCAGGTGTACAAGTTCACATGCTGATTAATATGTTTGTAAAGTTTCATCACTCTAGCAGCAATACTTAATGAGTTACGCCCGACACAAAAATCCGACGGATGGACGGATGGGCTAGGGCAAATGTACATGCCCCCCCCCCCCGCCTCTAAGTGGGTTCATAAAAACTTAACTAACGCAGACGCTGACGCAGACGACAGGTTAACGACAATAGCTCGACTTTTTTTCTTTGAAAAGTCGAGCTAAAAACGGGACTTCTATGAAATAGAAACCCACATCACAATAAATGTTACTATCAGTCACTTTCAGTGACAATGTTAAAATAACAAAAACAGAACTTCTATGAAATACAAACCTAACTCACAACCAGAATTGTCACATGAGTAACGGACATGTCCCCACAACATTGCCTTGTCACAAAACTATGGCATCCATTCGAAACAAATGGACACAGTGACAAAGCTTTAATTTGTGAATGTACACAAGAGTATTTGGAAAAATTGAAATTTCAACAGGAACCATAACTTTGTCAACATTTAGTGGTTTGTAGCCAAAGTCAAGCTTGACCTGTATTTTATGGTGTTTTACTTATGTGCCAAAAATAATTTAAATATGTGGAGCCTTTCATGAGTTATTGTCCGGAACTTGCATTTTTAGGGAATTTAAGTTGAAAAAGGGCCAGAACTCTGTCAAAATTAAGTGGTTTGTAACGGTAAAAGTAGAACTTGACATGTATTCTATGATGCTACACATGTGTACCAAGAATTATTTGAATGTCAAGCCATTCTTGAATTATCATCGGAAACTATGTTTTAGGGAATTTAAGTCGAAACGAGGCCACAACTCTGTAAACATTTAGTGGTTTGTAACCAAAGTCAAACTTGATCTGTGTTCTATAATGTTACACATGTGTACCAAAAATTATTTGAATATGTCAAGCCTGTCTTGAGTTATCATCCGGAAACCATAAAAACCAACGGACCGACAAGCTCACTCCAATATACCCACTGTAAACTTGGTTTGTGGGTTTATAATAAACGTCACTATCAGTGACAATGATAAAATAACAAAAAAAGTGACTTCTATGAAATAAAACGTGACTTCTATGAAATAGAAACCCAAATCACAATAAATGTCACTGACAGTGTCAATGATTAAATAACTAAAACGGGACATCTATGAAATAGAAACCTAAATCACAATTAACGTCACTATCGGTGACAATGTTAAAATAACAAACAAGAGGGCTGTGATGGCCCTTTGTGCTCACCTGAGCACTGACAATGACAGAGACTAGCTCTGACATCAGATGAATGTCATCGCCTACAAAATGACCTACATCAGACAGATATCTTGTTGCTGACCTTTACAGATGCCTGTCCAGCCTACTTCTGTTATTCACCTGGCAATCAAGAGATGCATTCTCGGTCGAAAATGTTGGGACCTAGAGCAACAACAAGCTATCGGTGACAATGTTAAAATAACAAACAAGAGGGCTATGATGGCCCTTTGTGCTCACCTGAGTACTGACAATGACAGAGACTAGCTCTGACATCAGATGAATGTCATCGCCTACAAAATGACCCACATCAGACAGATATCTTGTTGCTGACATGGCAATGGGCAGGCGCTTTACAGATGCCTGTCCAGCCTACTTCTGTTATTCACCTGGCAATCAAGAGATGCATTTTCGGTCGAAAATGTTGGGACCTAGAGCAACAACAAGCAATTGGTCATATATTCACTATGTCCAGTCACACTTACATTACATAGAGGTTCATTCAATCTCACACGAGGTTTTCAACATCCAAGTAAATTGCATATCCAGTGTTATGTGCTTTTTTACACAACAATAATTAAAACAGTTGCAATACTAATAAAGACGCCTGTCAGCGTTACATACATCATCGATCAGGACTAATAAATCAAACAGACCATCTTACTTGATGTATTTGCACTTTAATTGCATGTTTTGGTCTTATAAATGATATTAGACTTACCAGTTAACATCTTAAATACAAAAACCAATTAACCTGTTACTGAAATACTATTGGTTGCCATCCCTAATGAAAAGTCTCTTTCCCGAACATAGTCCATTTTGGTTATTTCACAAACAAGGGTCAATAACTCTGTTGCTTGAACACCAATGTGGACAATTGTCTGGTTTATTATAAGATCGTATAGTCATACATAATCTGTGGAAGTTTGATCAAGATTAAATAAAAAAAATATTGCACATTCCATTTTTTGCAAGTTTTCTCATAAGAAAGGGGAAATAACCCCTGGTGTTCCTGGTTCTATCTGGTCCATCATTGCACCAATGAGATCTTGTGTTCATACACAAATTGTGCAAAATGATCAACATTGAATGAAAAGTTCTCTATAATGGAGACTGTTGATTGCGCACAAATGTGTGATTTAAAGAGAGTTCACAAGGTTTTTCTTCAATTTGACCTAGCTTTTTTCACCACACAACACAGTTTCTGCTAAGCTTACACATGGAAAGTGTGAGTATTCTAACTGACCGCTGTTATATGACTGGAATACTGTTAAAACATGGCGAAAAATCCAAACAAACGTATTCAATCGGTCATCTGGCTCAGAAATAATGAAGTTTCACCAAAATCAACGTATTTTTCGACCATGTTATAGTTTATATATGTATGAAAAATAAATAATCATTGTTCCAAGTACCTATTGCAGTGATTTGGCCAGTTGGACTGGAAATTCATTCATTGGAAATTCATTTCCAGTGGAAATGTATCGATATCCCGTTGTTCGATGGCAGAGGGCATTACA
Source organism: Congeria kusceri (assembly GCA_027627225.1). Taxonomy (NCBI): domain Eukaryota; kingdom Metazoa; phylum Mollusca; class Bivalvia; order Myida; family Dreissenidae; genus Congeria; species Congeria kusceri. The sequence goes on from CM051024.1 coordinate 103,733,867, forward strand.
TATGAAATGCAAGTGCATATGCCACAGCCTAAACATGTAAAAATCATACACAATACCTAATTCCACCTAGAATCGCCCAGATAGGCTGTATTTGTTGCAACAGTGAACACATGTGTACAACCAACATGTCTCGCGCGTAACTCCCCGCTTCAAACTCCCAACCTCCGCGCATAGATTTGACTGGTTCCGAGCATAGCTCTAATCGAATCATTGCCGTCATAACACACCACGTGATGATGATCGATTACAATCTTCTATAAATTATTTATGGTTTTAATTAGTTATTTTCTTTTTCTGTTTTCATTATTGACTGCAAACTATATATATTAAAATTCCAATTATGTAGAATATTGCACTGAGTTGCATTAAATAAGTAAAAGTAACGAACAAGTAATCCTTCCAGATCTGGCAGTGGTTACCGTTAACCGGTTGGGGAGGTAAACGCTGCGAGGAGTTTGTCAAATAATTAATCACATATTATATATATATTTATTATTTATAATGATGATAGTGGTGGTGATTTTGTGTGTCAGTCATGTTGTTATTGATAATTTATATTCGCAAATTACTTACATAATAATAATAATGAAGTAATACAAAATATAACTCCTAATGTATCACTTTCTTTTTGTATTTTGGGGCCGGTTAGTCATTATGGAAACATACGTGGGGCCGGTTTTTATTTTTTGGGGCCGGTTTAGACTGGGGCCGGTTTTGCCATAAACGCGAATTGTGCGCTATTTTATTTTGAAGATTATTTGAAGGTTGCACACCACAAAATTAATACTTTCTAGTTTTGACATCACAGCAGTCCTTGTATCACATCTGACTGATCAATACCATATTTTCGTTTTCCAAATAAAACCGTTAAATTACATGAGAGGGCAATCGCATGATCAAAATTCTTGTTATAGACATTTTGTTAGCATTATCGTAACAAGAAACTGATAATAACGTAGGTAGATGTTGTTCCTCTGCGCTGAAGCTGCATTATGTGAGTACCCGGGGTGTGTCCCAGCACACCTGTCCAATTTATTTTAGACTCATCGTAAGTTGGGGCTAATTTTCAATCGGCTATTTATCTTTACTGAAATATTTTTAATTTTGTTGTGGTCTTGTCTCTGTGATGTGGGGGGAAATTGGAGTACCCTGAGGAAACAACATCTGTCTGGTATGGTGACCACCAACACAACTCACATGAGCCGAATGGGGAGCGAAACCGGGCAGCCAAGATAAGAAGCGAGTGTACTAACCACTGCACTAGCCGGAAAGCCTAGATGTTGTGCTTGAAGTATTGTTTTATACTTCGCTTTACACTTCACGCATTCACGATTTTTTTTATAAAATCGTGAAGTGTGAGCTGTGAAGTGCAAACATTCATTCATTCACACTTCACGAAATCGCGATTTTTTTTTAGAAAATCGTGAAGTGGGAACTGTGAAGTGCAAACATTCATTTATTCACACTTCACGATTGCACGTTTTTTTTTATAGAAAATCGTGAAGTGGGAACTGTGAAGTGCAAAATTTCATGTATTCACACTTCACGTATCACGATTTTTTAGAAAATCGTGAAGTGTGAACTGTGAAGTGAAAACATTAATTTATTCACACTTCACGAATTCACGTTTTTTTTTTAGAAAATAGTGAATTGTGAACTGTGAAGTGAAAAAATTCATTTATTCACACTTGACGAATTCACGATTTTGTTTTTCGGAAAATTGTGAAATGTGAAGTTTGAATAAATGAATTTTTGAACTTCATAGTTCACAATTCATAATTATGAAATGTGAATAATGCCCGCTGGTCGTTGGTATTAAACCATCATTATCTGGCATTCACTAGTTACTTAATTGACCTTGTCCGTACATCTAAGCCAGCTTGCACTTGATGACATCATCCACAATGGCCGCCCCTCCCCCTCCCCAAGAAAGGCGAATACCGTCTTATATATACTTCTCTCAACACAAATAGACTAAGATCGTATTAGAATCGGAATAATATTTTCTATGATAGTTTGTTGTCAAATAACCCACTATAAGGAGTATTGATGCGTGTTACCAAATTAAATTCTAACGCATCTATATTCTTTACCGTTGGCTATTTGACAACAATATGATAAAAACATATTATTAAATATATTATTTCTTAACTATACTTATATACAAATTTTACAGTACAATGTGTAATCATAAAGAAATTTTTAATATAATATATTGTCAATATATTTCGTATTGTATATCTAACTCTTCGCAAAGTAATTATTTGACGGAATATGTAGCTTATTCGCCTTTAAAGGGATATTTTATTTCAAACGCATAATAAAATTACAGAATACACGTATAATGATCATCTAACGTAATTAAATTAAACGTATTGTGGTTGGAAATATATAGTAAAAATATCACACACATATAACGTTGATTAATAAAATCCAAATTTGTATTGTTTATAGAGAAAGTGTATACACATGTTTAAGATACGGTGGCGTATCATTAAGTGCAATAGTTTGTATACTGTTAAAGCTAATTATTTTCACATGATCAAACTTGTGTAAAATATTTGTATTGTACGATTTCATATGTAAATAAACAAGCATAATATTTTAACAATAGTAATTATAAGAATACGTTGAGCTCGTAGATCTAATGATTAATGTGAAGGAAGACTAATATCCCTTTAAGGTGACTTATTGTAATCACATCCGCTGTCATCAGGTTTGGTCTGAAACTTCTCAGCAGCCGAGCATTCACATGCCCGTGTGATATTCTCGGCACAGATGGAGTTTGGTAGCGATTCACATTTTGTTGCACCGGCCGAGCAGACTGAAACAGATTTTAATCAAATCATCTAATTGTTCGCTCATTCGTTCGCTTTTCATTTGTTTGCTGGCTCGTGTCTTCCTGCGTACCCTCTTTAATTCTTTTAATTCCCTCCTTCCTCCCGCCCTGTTTCCTTCCTTAATTCCTCTCTCCCCCCCCTTCTATTATTCCATTCTTCCTTCCTACCTTCCTTTAACCATGCATTCACGTGTCAGTAAGTAATCCGTACACTTATTCATTCGACCATCAGTTAATCCATGTTTAATCGTATATTTACAATTCATTGTAATACAATTATATGCGCATTGTGCTATTAGAGTTGTACTTAATTCTATTGAAACAAGTCAATATCACTCTGTTTGGTATTCCGAAGATAATGCCACCGCAACTCGAAAATTCATCTCTGAACGTGTATTAATAAGTTGGCACATAAACAGCTGTGGAATGAAAATGGCAGACATTATATCACAAAATTATGTTTACATGCATAATTAAAGTAAATGAGAAAATAAATTGCGATTGTCTCAAATGGACATCTGTTTACGTAAAAGCATAAATAGTTATGAGAACATATTTCGAGAACATTTCATCACATAAGAAATTGATTAAACTATTTCAAAATATATTTATCTTTCTTTTTTGTCAACTAAAACACACAAATAGGTAATAAACTAAACCCTTAAAATCTTATCGTCACGCAAAGTACAGAAACGAAGGTTTGTAACAATATTGTAAAACCGTCCATGTTTAAACAGTATACTGTGATTGATTGATATATCTAAATTTACAAAATATATATATCTTAATTTCACACGTTTGTTTTTTCGAAATCAAACTCCTGTTTATAATTTGCATAGTTTAGACACCGAGACCGTTGTCAATAAGTGTTATGTCTGTTCCATAAAATACGCAAACATAATGACATGTCTTAATATTTCTACAAACCTGTCACTCCAATTTGTGCGTCCGTCACCTTCACAAGAATTATAAGTAAGCACAATTGCATCAACATGTCCTTGTACATTAACACTTATTCTTCTTCTTCTTCTTATGATGATGATGATGATGATTATTATTATTATTATTATTATTATAATTATTATAATTATTATTGTTATTATATAATAATAATAATAATAATAATAATAATGATAATAATAATAATAATAATAATAGTAGTAGTAGCAGTAGTAGTAGTAGTAGTAGTAGTAGTAGTAATAGTAATAGTAGTAGTAGAAGTAGTAGTAGTAGTAGTAGTAGTAGTAGTAGTAGTAGTAGTATAAACACAATGTGCACACGTTATTTCGAGCTAGCTTTAAAGGATAAATTCAGTCAAATGTGAATTCACAGAGTGGTACCTACACAACGGGATTGAATAATCAATTATTAATCATTTTATTCCAAACAAATAATCAAATACTCAATTATTAAACGTTTTGCACCAAACAAACTCAATTATCTTTAGCAGATACTCTATTAACTATATTGTTATTGAATGTTAATTTAACATTGTATTGTTTTGAGTGTTATAAACTTTTTTAAGTACTCGTTAGGCCATAATCGCTTACAATAGTCGTCAACCACTAATTAGTTTACAAGATAAAATCGGGCTAGTAGCAATCTTAGATTTTAAGAGAATAATGATAACGTATTATAAAATTTTTAACTTAAATGATTTATTGCCATTTTTCTGGTAAAAATCACATCTTGGATATCCATTTATTAGACCCATTGCCTTTGTTTTCAGTTTCAGCTCACTAATTCCATTATATGTAGAATATTTTCTTATCTAATTTTCTTAAACACATTTCTCTAAGAAATTTCTTAGATAAAAACTAAGAAAATGCATATCTTAGACAAACTTAAGATAGAGAAAATTCTTTAGCAGAAATTCTAAGAATGTTTCAGAATACCACCCATGAAGTGTTATTCTTGACATACCCGATTCACGATATGTTCCAGTGTATCCCACAACACAGCTACATGCGTTCCCGTTGACCTGATCTTCACATTTACTGTCGTAATAAAATGTGGCTAAAGCACACTTTGCTCTTGAAGAAAACAGTTGGTGGATATTTCAATAGAGTATATAACTAAAAGTTACTGGAGGGCGTAGACATTCACCAAGGAAGCCGTCTTCCAACAATAAATATCCCTTATAATTGGCTATGTAAATCATTTTTGATAGCGTTTTGCGTACAGTTCCTTACTATAAACTGACAAACCAATGCCGGTAAAAACCTAAACCTCTTATCGAAATCAAGAAATAGCACAGCAAACACGTTAATACATTGTACAAATATTAAACCGTTTGACGTAAACTGAATACAGCAGTGCTACACAGTAATATCGAATGCTAGCGATCAAATCATGACATTCTTGAATTTCCTCGTTTTGCATCTATGTCTATGATATGTTGTCGTTTATATTTACAGTTTATACTGCTCAATAGTCAGACAAAATTGTGCAGTGTAGAAGCTGACGCAGGTGCATGTGTACCCATTTACAATATACACCCTTAATTAACTTGTCACTCAGTTTACGTTGTAGGCATTTGAATTAGCTATACCATTGTATACAATTGTTTATTGTATCATCCCATAACTTAGTATCCAACCATGTTCTATAGTAATATTCGGTGTTCTTTTCTATTTTTTTAGACCGTGTTACAAAGAGCATTGAACGACGAACAAAACGAGCTGAAAAATCAGGGCAAGTATTTATTGATGCTGAAGATGATGAAGAGTATGAGACGTAGGAGAAAGATGATCAAGATGCTGCTGTTGCTGATGAATATTATGTAGGTGACGATGGTGATTATTATTATTATTATTATGCTGATGATGATAATGATGGTGTTGATGATGATGATGATGATGTTGTTGATAATGATGCTGATGATGCTGGTGGTGGTGGTGATGATGATGATGAAGATGGTGATGGTGATGGTGATGAGGAAAAGGAGGCAGGGAGGAGAAGGAGGAGGAGGATTACGATGGTGGTGGTGATGATGATGATGATGATGATGATGATGATGAAAATGATGATGATGATGATGATGATGATAATGATTATCATCATCACCATGATCACCACGATGGTGCTGATGGTGATGCAGAGAAAGAGGAGCAAACGAGGAGAAGGAGGATTATAATAGGGGTTTGATGATGATGGTAATGATGATGCTGGTTGTGGTGGTTGTGATGATGATGATAATGATGATGAAAAGGAGGCATGGAGAAGGAGGAGGAGGATCATGATGATGGTGGTGGTGGTGATGATGATGATGACGATGATGATAATAATGATGATGCTGATGATGATGATGATGCTGATGATGCTGATGATGCTGATGATGCTGATGCTGATGGGGGGATGATGGTGATTGTGGGGTGATGAAGATTTTAGTGGTGATGGTGACGATGAGGAGGAGAAGGAGGTTGTGGTAATTATAGGGTGGATGATGACACAATTATATTTTTACATAAAACTGTTTAAGTTTAAGATCATAATGATCTTTTAGTTCATTATTAATTTGGCTATTAGGTCTGATATAATCATGTGATGTACTTCACATTGAAAATTAACCTTATTAACCTGGATGAATTTCATAACTGGCTCGGTTGAGATAAAACGCATTGCAGGTTCATATTCATACATATATACTGACAGAACGGCTGAACACTAACTACGCTATTGACTTTGAATTCGGTTATCAACATTTAAATTATCTTTGGGTGGCAAAAATGGTTACGGTGAATAATGCGTATGGGAAAAATGTCACCTAAATTACGTCTGATTGTCATCATCGTGATATTGTGGATTTGATTCACACGTTTTGGAATGACACCCATTTTGTTAGGTCATCGTTTATATCTGAACCTTTCTGTGCGTAATTATAATGTATTTGACAGTAGGATGGTATCCAAATTGTTGCTATAAGTCTTATTTTGATTAGAAGATATATTTTCATACTAGTGATGTTTTTCCTGATATACACATTGGATTGAAACTATATATGTATTTTTCTCAACCTTGCAATTACCTATCAAAGTGTTAACTCCGTACACTCTATTAGCGTTACCAATACATATTCGCTCAAACAGGACACTAGTGTACCCAGATGAATCGGGTCTTGTGTATCGTTTACCCTATTTATAAAAAAATTGGCTTCTTATAGCTAGGGGTATAGGTTTTCAACTTTACATGTCCGTAAACGTCCTTACATCACCATCTGCTTTACAATAAAATCTACAGCTTTAAAATCGTTGAAAGTATCGCACAATCCCATATAGACTCAACATTTCGCTATCTATTCATTTGTATAAAGATCAGATAAAACAACATTGAGACACTTGCAAGTAATCTAAATTTGTTAAATAGAAATCTGCAATTCAAAATGCAGTCCTGTAAAATAATATGCAAACACGATTCGATAAAAATTAATTGTGGAGACATTTTATTGCAAATTAGAATGAATATGTGCACATTCATGTCTGTGCAATATGAGTTAAAACACATCAATAATTACCATTCTGACAATTGTTTCCGTGTATACAGGCACACACCTGCACGTTAAGGTGTTGATCCCAACGGTACACATGGCCCATTTTCACATGGATTGGAAACACAATCGTCAACACCATATACAACAAAATTGTACAAGCCGCCACCTCATTACCAAATATTTGACAAATTATTGTTCGAGTGTATAGCATCATTGCTACAAATACAAGTACGTGCTCATTTTATTTTCAATTGATTTACTATTATCACGACTAGATAATGGTAAAGAATTTTGCATAACTGTCATCAAAGTGTCTACATTTGGACGAAGACAATGATACAGCAATATATCAATAGAATATAAATGTCACGTGCATGGTCACTCGCAATCAAGGCCACTACAGGTTAAGATCAAGGGACGAAATTAACTTTAACAGTCCCAAAACCAGAACAGAAATAGCTGAAAAACCCATAGCTGTTATCGGACCTAAGTTGCAAACTGCTCTTACAAAAGACTTGAAGTGCTTGCAGAATAAAAATCAAATCAGATGCAAACTTAAAACGCATTTGTTCAGTGTGTTTTTGTTACTTTCTAATGCGTGAAAGCTTTGTACATATGACTGTGTAAAGCGCAATTTAATATTGAAAAAAAAGTTTGCGCTATATAATTGTAATTGTATTTGTTTTGTTCAGAAATCGTTTATTCTGAACATATCCTTGAATAACTATAATGCAATTAATACTGGTATTGTACACACATTTGTAACGATAGGCGTAACTTTGATTAAACGATAACTTTAATTGCGGAAACTGTACTAAAGCAAATATTCGGTAATATTTACATATTTTGTACCTTGTTTCATTATTTCACAAACATGTTAGGTATGTTATATTTAATTTTCTCCTGCATACAAGGAAGTTGACATGTGCACACCACCAGTATACATTTACGTCATAGGCGTTTTGGAAACAGTTAAAACTATTGTCCCGAGTTCTCTGCAAGGATATTGAAACCGTTATCCTGGCCGAGACAACAACTCTCTTTATATAGGGATTTTTACATGTGGTGTTCCGGTTTGTCGTATCGCTCGAGTTGTTTGTGTAACGTTGTATTCCACGAGCCTGCAGGGCGAGTAAATTACAAATTGACACCATCAAAGAGAGCGATACAACCCACCGGAACACCGCAGTCTTGTGACATTCCATTTACTGTATACTATTATAGCGTTTTTTTTAAATTCCGTTTTCTGTCCGTACAAGGGATGTGTTAACGAACAAACACCGGTCGGTTATCGTCAAAAAAGCTGTTTTATTCAGTAAAGTCACGCGTCAATAACGACCGGCTGTAAATATTTTTACTAACGCGCTACGCATTCGAGCTTTAACCCATTTTTCGGGCCTCTGCTGACGTGAAAGCCACAGTTCATAGAAAATAATTCAATACATCTTAAATTGGCATTAGTTATAATGAACGTTAATGACGTTTAGTCGACTCATAACTGCATCTTATTAACGAAAGGCATTTTATATGTTCAAAAACGCTTGGTACGAAAGGAATATATACTAATGTATATGCTGATTTACTCCAGAGGCATAACCAGCTATCATACAGATGACATTACGATAAAAAGTTACCAAAACGTTATTATTTTACCAGTTAAAGTGCGGTCTTTTGCTCACCTGAGCACGAAGTGCTTGGTGAGCTATTGGTATAGGGGGACTGTCCTGCATTGTCCGTCGTCACTTTTCATGCAATCTTGACCACACTTGCACAGTATGTGTATAACATTAAAATCTCGGACCTTTTCGATCGGACCGAGAACCACAAAGGTATTGCCCTTGGTTCATGAGAAAAAACTGCAACATACAAGCTTCATTTTCATCCGATCTTGACCAAATTTGCACACCGTATGGATGAGCATAAGACTTCAAACTAATCGTAAGTTGGTTAAGATTAAGGGAACCAACATCAGAGTTATTGCCCCTTGTTTGCGAGAAAAAACTGCAAAAGATGACAATACTGCAATTTTTATCTCATCTTGTTTAAACTTGCACAGTTTGTGTATGACCGTATCGTCTCAGTTAAAGTCGAATATGATTCAGATCGGATTGAACAGACAAGAGTCATTGCACATCGTTTGTGAAAAAAGAACACAATACTTTGTCAAACATTGGTTTTCAGTCTCCATAGAAAATTAACTTTTCATTTACTGTTGACTGAACAGTTTATGAATAATCATAAGATCTCAGTTGGGTGCAGTGTTGGGCCAAAAAGAGCCAGGAACACTAGATGTATTTCCCCTTTATCAATGAGAAAAATTGCAAAAAAGGACTTTGTGTAATAATGACACAACAATTTTTTTCTAACCTTGATCAAACTTGCACAGATTGTGTGTAATAAGACATTCGCGCAAATGTCGAATATTTCATATTTCATATTACCTATTAAAAGGCATATATTACGTAAATTACATAAGTTAGGACAATCATACTTAATATTTTTGTGTAGCATTGAACATAATTTTAATCGTTTAAGAATATGACTCTTTCGTACACATTTCTTACGACTTTAATTAACTTTGTCTTAAATGAACATTCAATATCATATTCTCATAATGTCAGTTGGTTTCAAGAAATGTGTAATAGGCTATTTGACCTTCCGAATAAAATGCTATCGCAATGTAATAATTCAAGAATGCTATCAATACAAAGCATGTCTATCCCTTAAACATATGCCAATCCAGTTTTAATACAACTCCACCTGTCAATCCAATCTGAGTGTCCGTCACATTCACTAATATTAAAATTAACCACAATTTAATCATCGTGGTTTTTGCAGACTAACTATTACAACAGAAACTATATAGTATTATATGCGTTCACAAGTTTTCGAACAAGCTTGCGTGGATAAATTTAAATTAGTGTCAATAACCATTTACATGTACATGACGATTGACTATTCAATTTACGATATTTTGTCTCAGGTCACACACTTAACAATCGGTAGCAGATGCTGCTGATTAATGATTATATATTCAAGGGTATTGTTTTGTGTTACCAGAAATATTAAGTACTCGTTTATGGAAGACGTAATCGCTTATTTACAATAGTCATCGCACACTTAGTTTATAAGATCAAAGCCTAGATATTAAAGATTACAGCACGTGTAAGCACAATTAACGAATTTGCGAGCACACTTGGTTAAAGGGACATTCTCTTTGAATTCATTATTAATAAATAATATGAATTTATACGCGTATATACCTGAATCAAGCAAACGGAATAAAACAATGTAATATTTCATTTTAGTTAAGGATACATTTACCATTTTTTGGTAATTTACAAGGTATTAAAGGAACCGTGCTATTTCTACGAAATGGACTACAAGGGGGTGGACTCTACTAAAGTAAAAAAAAATCATTACAAATTGAAAACAATATATTAATACTGGCATATAAGAAATATATACATACTGTATTCCGATATGCACTCCTGTGTTTCTTTTTCCCCAGTAATTGTGTGTTTTGGTTTTTATCAAAATTCGAATAATGTTATTATTAAGTCGTTCTGTTTTATTAGATTCACCTTTGTAATGCTCATTTCTATCAACAAACTTAAAGAACGACTGTACTATTTTGCACGAATATTATAATTTAAAACCGTCCATTGATACTAATGATGTCAGTATATTTTTATTTATTTTTAAAATACTTATACAATAAATGCTGAGAATAACTTATATTCAGAAATGCGTATATAGAGAGAAGTTTATAACTAAAATGATACTTCGCTGCGCAGCGAACTATTATATACATGTATATACAGCGTCGAGGCGGGTCAGATCGATTGTTGGCGCATGCTCAGTTCTTACTTTCTCATTCAAAAACTTCATATAGCCTTTGCTGTAGGATAAAATGGGTCTGTATCGACAGAAATTATGTATTTGCATTTATCGATAAAACAAGTTTGTGTCGATGTGGGCTTTTTCATCTTATACAAAAGAGGTTTTTGTTAGTGGGTTACGAAAAGGACCTGATTTAAAACTAATAAGACGGTCCCTCTTAAGCATCGCTGTCGAAGGTCAAGTTTTATAGAAATCTTCCCTTTAAATGTATATTAATAAATCATTATTAATTTTATATTCATTTCAATGTAAACTTTTTTCATATAGAGTCGATTTATAATACATGTACAGACATATTGCTAACTATGCTAACTAGACTGACAGAAAGATAAACGTTCAAAATATAAATATATTTTATATATATTTTAACTCTATGAAGTTGATGATACTCTGATAAAGTGAGGCTTAATAATAATTGACTTGGTTATGAAAACTGGAAGTGTTGAACAGTTCAGGTTTAAGGTTGCATTTTACGAACGCAGCAACTCCAACGATCATATTCAGAAAAGTGGTAGATGGCCCGGTTACGTTTCGTATTAAAACATTGTCTGACCGTCATACCGTTTCATCAACATTTCGAACTCTTGTCTTCATCCTCAATAATACAAGCATATTCACAAATAGATAATGTGAAACATAGCATCAACCGGAGAGAAACGCTGTTTAACATCATACGGACTATTACTTCGTGCAAGTTTTTAAATGCCAATACGATACGAACAACAAGCAAAACACACAAACGATTAAAACTGAGATCACATTATTGGAACGTTTAAGTCTTATGTAGGCATTGCATTGCATTTGTTGGTCGGTAGTGATTACACATAGGAAAGACTCGGAGAGCAGAGACCTCATTGACCTTTCTCAAGAGTCGTTTTTTTAAATGGCCCATCATAAACTTTCCCAGGAAAGTTCGCACAAATGAATTGATATTTTTTTACGTAAGGTTGTTCACACTCAGACAGACAACCTCTCGCCGGAAAAAGCATAACTTCATTGGCAACGGTAATAACTTGTTCGTTAGTTTAAGAACATGTTATAATTTTGTTGATCAAAGTTTTAACAACACGGACAATATTTATTTGATTTTGATCATAGTGTAAAATCCTCAACACTACGTTCACAATAGTCTATTTTTGTGCGAGATCAATGTAGATAATAGAACCGAATGGTAAAAGCAAAATTGAATCATGTCTTATTTATTTAAAACATAATATACATATAATACATTCCTTTCAGTCAATAGATGGTTAATAGACATACAACTAAGAAGATGTAGATATGATAAGATTAAGGTTACAATCACTCGTCAGTTTCATCAAACATCAATTTAATTTAATAAAACATTTTGAATATTAATAGTGATGCTAGATTTACTTGGTTAAACACCTAACGCAATTTCTACGGTAATAACGCAAAGTATGACAATAATGCGAATCTGCAACAGCCGGCTGTGTGTGTGTTAAAACCACCATTTGTGGCAAATAATCACATGTTTTACCACGTGATCATTCATTTTAAATAGGTTAACCGTTAAACACATGATATTCCCGTACAATGATTATATAAAATACAAGATTGATTTGCATATAATGGACATTTTCATTGTGATTGGACCAGTTACACATATATATCAAATTCAGAATGTACTCGTTGAAAACTTTAGTCTCTTAATTAAAGTTCATATAAAACCAGTATTGGGGTTATACCTGAGCCGTCGTAGTTTGAGGTTTTTAAATATCTCCGGTCGTGACAATCGATGTGCTGCGGCTGATACATAATTGAACCTTTAATTATGGCATTTGTTTCATTGTTCTATGTAACCATTGATATGATTTGTCTACTTTGTTCTTATAAGAGGTATTGACTTATAAACATACTTTATCACAGTGATGAACTCATTCTACAAACAAAAGGCAACCAGTGACTTCCTTTGCAACCAGTGACTCCCCCTAGCAACAGTTCATTTCCATACCAGTCCATGACTTACATAGCAACAAGTGACTTCATTGACTACCAATGACTTCATTAGCAACAACTTATTCACCTTCGTTACATGTAACTGTCCATAGCAACACTTAATTTCCTCAGCAACCCATGACAACCTTAGCAACTGGTGACTTCATTGGCAACCAATGACTTCTTGAGCAACAACGTAATATCCTTAATAACTAAATACTTCATTGGCGACCAGTGACTTCACTAGCAACCACTGGCTTCCTCAAGCAACAGTAAATGCCCTTAGCAACCCATTACTTCCGTAGCAACATATTACACACCATACAGTGATTTCCCCAAGCAACAGTTCATTTCTTTATCATGTCACTTACATGTATTTTAACTTGAACAATTTAAATAAGTATGTATGGTTTTATAGAAAGATTATCTACAACCTCATGTACTATCAAGTACAAGCCAGAGTACTATCAAATACGAGAAAGTCGAGCGTTCAGCACCCGTCGGAGGTGCTCTTGTTTTCGTATGATATAACAAGTGTGTTTACTTATTGAATGTTTAAAGAGGGGAAGATCGTAAAGTCAACCATGGCTAGTAGTGGCTACATTTACCTTTAAGTGAGTCCAAAAACTGCTGGCTTTAACAACAAATGAAGAATATGTTTCCCCGGTAAGTACAACGTTTAACCGTTTTTTCACTTAATTAATGTGCTCATGGTGTGATCGGATATGTCATGTTAGTACGTGCTTTGATACCTGTGACATACATTACCATAGTTTGACCCGTGTGTATATGATATGTAATGTGTGCACATATTGCTAAAAAGTACATGCGCTACGAAGTTTCACAGAGTTCAATATTCCAACACATACCTGGAAACTCTTTAAGTGTGTCTTCTTTCAATGCATGCTTGCTTTGGGCAGCATTTTTGTAACGTTGGCGTTCTATGTTTCACCTCTTGTTTCGAGGCTTGTACAACAATGATATAGTTTCTTGGATGGAGTTTCATCCCAATAACATAAGTTATTGACTGTGTTTAGAAACTATGACCTACATGATTTTTAAGTATGCATGCAATAAACTTATTACATTTGCTTTTAAAATCCAGTATAAAATGTCTTATTGAAGCTCTATTGAAGTATGATATAATACGTTAATACATATGTGCGATATCGTTTTATGTTTCGTATAGCCTTTTAGCTGTGAATAACGTAAATGAGTGTGGAACTTACATCTATGACCGGATGGTCAGGTTAATTTTACACAAAAACATATTCCTAGAACCTGAGATATCTTTATATATATATTCTTCGTGTTATTTGTTTTTGAAATAACATAAACAATTAATATGGTGACTTGTTTAAGTTTAGAAATCTATTCGACACTCATGAAGAGTTAACTCATTTACACTAAATCGCGTACAACACAGGTGTGCATACACGCGTTCGCTCGCTAATGCATGTACATCCATACATGTGCACACAAATGGGATACATATTGTACATTGAAAGTGGAAACAAAGAATTATTGTTTTGCAACAGAAATGCACATAAATAATGTACAAAAAGCACATCAACATAAAATAAAGCAATACCAAACAAAGCACAATCATAGATGTACCATCAGTGTTTTTACAGAGAATAAAGTAAAACGCATGTAACGGACTGTAGACTGTAGAAAATGCATGAACAGAATGATTAGAATGATATTTTGATTGTATAATGAATGTATTATCAAGTATGTGTTAAATCAATAAGAAAGTGTTAACATCTGAGTATAATATATAATACAGTTAATCAATGAAATATAAACAATGTGAAACTCCAGCAACAGGAGAGAACTCTTATTAGCAGCACGAGGTCCGTAATATATGGCAAGTGACCAATTGCCAAACACAACACATCATCAACACAAAACAGACATAAATAAAACTGGGGTCACCGCCTTCGAAAGCTACTACGATTGTTCTGTAGCGTAAGATGTTCTGGAATAAAGTCTTGTTTAACAGTTACTTTGGAATAACATCAGTTTTGGCAATTACAGTCGCTCTGTAAACGACCTTGAATACAAAGAATGTCAAACTGTAAATGTAACCTTATGATATGAATATGCGAATGCTTTTATCCACATATAGACAAAATCTAACAAACAAGAAACGTAGAAATTCCACGAAAACCAAATTTTTCGAACGAAATGCATAAAAGTCAGCACAATAATGAAAGAAAGAAAGTTTTGGGTGCCATATGCAATTCGGAATCCAAGCGAGGTTTCGTTATAAGGTATCAATATATGAAGTTTCATTAAAATATCGCAATGCGTTCTCAAGTTATTGAGCAGAAACCGTTTTTTCTATTTTTAGTAACATTGACCTTGACCTTGATCTTGATCTCACACACCCCATATGCAGCTCTAAGCGTGGTCTAGATATAAGGTATCTATGAGGGAAGTTTCATTCAAATATCTTGATGCATTCTAAAGTTATTGAGCGAAACCACTTTTCTATTTTTAGTAAAGGAGACCTTGACCCCACCTACCCCATATGCAATCCCAAGCGAGGTCTCGATATATGGTATCTATGCACGAAGGTTTATTAAAATGTCTCGATGAGTTGCCCAGTTATTGAGCGAAAACCATTTTTATAGTTTTAGTAACGGTGTCCTTGTCCTTTGACCCCACCAACCACACGCAATCCCAAGAGAGGTCTCGATATAAGGTATCTATATATGACGTATCATTAAAATATCTTGATGCGTTCTCAAGTTATTAAGCGGAAGCTGTTTTTTTCAGTAACGGTGAACTTGACACCACCCTGCAATCTCAAGCAAGGCCTCGATATAAGGTATATATGCATGAAGTTTCATTTAAATATCTCGATGCGTTCTAGTTATTGAGCGGAATCATTTATATATTTATAGTAACAGTGACCTTAACCTTCACCCCACCCACCCCATATGCAATCCCAAGCGAAGTATCAATATTTGGTATCTAAGAATGAACGTTCATGAAAATATGTTGATGGGTTCTCAAGTTATTGAGCGGAAACCGTTTTTCTATTTTAAGAAACGGTGACCTTGACCTTCAGCCCACCCATCCCATATGCAATCCCAGGCCAGCTATCGATATATGGTGTCTATGTATGAAGTTTTATTAAATTGTCTTGATGGGTTCTCAAGTTATTGAGCAAAAACCGTTTTTCTTTTTTAAGAAACGGTGAACTTGAACCTGACCCCACCCATTCCATATGTAACCTCAAGCGAGGTGTTTTTATAAGGTATCTATGTATGAAGTTGCATTACAATATTTTGACGGGTTCTCAAGTTATTTAACATAAACTGTTTTACTATTGTAAGTAACGGTGATCTTGACCCCGCCCACCCCATATGCAATTTCAAGCGAGGTCTCTATGTATGAAGTTTCATTGAAATATCTCAATCCGTTCTCAAGTTAGAAAGCTGAAACGAAAAGTTGACGCCGCCACCCCGCCCGTCTGCCAAACGAAATACACCAGTCTAATAGCCGAATGTTTTCTTCGAAAAATTTGGTTAACAATCCATAACAATTTATAATGTATGTATGTTCAAACATCTTGCATCAAACCATTGTCAATCGAACTTCGACTCATAGTGTCTGTAAAAAGCTCTCTATATGAAACTACGGTCTGTCCACCAACTCAAGTTTTACGGCCGGTTTTGTCTTCTGATCATCATTCTCCCATCCTCTTCATGCTTAGTCGTTGGTGAATTCGGTGGTGGAACAATATGTAGGGGTATATTCGGTGGGGGTACCTTCGGTGATTGTATATTCTGTTCAGGTATATTAGGAGGAGGAATGTTCTGTGACGGATCAACCGTTCTGGGTCTTGATCTGATATTTGAAGGTCCATCAGTCGGTGTTTCGCTATTATACCTCTGAAACTGATTCATCTCAAGCGTCAAAGCTGGTATTCACATTGAAATGCACTGCCATATTTTAATTAAATTCCTAACTTACGTATTTCACAAATAAGCGTTTAAGACTGCTGTTTCAGAATATTAGGTTATTTAAAAGCGTTCTGTACAATACGGTGATATATTTTTGACGGGTACAAAACTTACATACCATGTTGGATGAGCCAATAGGCGAGTCCAATGTGAGTATGACAGCTGTGTACGAGTTCAACTATATCACCGTATTGTACAGAACGCAGTTAAATAATATTTTTTATTATATACCTATTAATATTATTTGCACAATATACAAACTATTTACATTAAACCACACTGTCAGTGGAACTGTGCGCGCGCTCAAAATATTAATATATATAACGACGCTTGACGTGATAAATAATTTGCAAACATAGATTAACGTAATACTTGTCGCACCCCTTAACACCTAACTAACTATTTAAATTTAACTGCAAATAACAGCCTTCCGTACTTTTGAATAATTCGCAGAAAACGACGCTTACCTTGTACTTCATTGTCAGCATGAGTGTGTAGATACTATATTTAGACGTGTCATGTTACAAAGGTGGCGTGTTCAATTGGAAGTTTCTGCAGCGGATTAGTTTAAATTAATATTACACACTGATGCTATTTGTCGAATGGAATATAATACAATGATGGAAAGTGTTTTATCGGTGTAAATAACAATGTAATCTATAAACAGGATAGTGGCGACAGACGACAGTTGTAACTTCAGGATTGTTGCAACTTGCAGGCTTTGCTTATGTACAGATAACGTTGCAAACAGTTAAATACGCCGTGCTTCGTTGAACTATGGACATTTTTAACAGGTTTGGAGACAATTTTAAGTTTACACAACGCATACACATGGCAATTTTGAAAACATCGCGTTTCTGGTTAGCAAGGTTGACAAGAATAAATACAGCTTCGTGGAAAAGGATATATTAAATGGATGTAAAATTCTTGTTGCTGGATTTGTAAAGACGTTTTCGAAGCAGTATAACGGAGTAAACATTGAGATAAAACTTAAAGTTGCATATTCGTTCTCCTTCGGAATACTTGGACATTATCGTATGTTTATTCTCGGACCGTCCAATACAGAATATATTGTACGCGCGCGCGTCCAATATGGTGAAATATTGTACGGTCACGTGGCACGAATGACGACAGCTGATTGGAGCATATAGATAGGTTTATAATAATAACATCTCTTTGGCTACCTACAAACAAATGATATTGTGACCTGAGTAATTGCTAAACAGAATATCGAACATGCTTACAATTTGTATTATCTAAATACCTGAAAACATGCGCTGAAAAATGACTTAATAAACTTTAAGAATGTGTCTTGTAGAAAACAATAAGCAGTTTAATTTTCATCATTACAACTACATTATTCAGCTGAAAATAAACTACATTTTTTTCGCATGTAACGTAACTCCATGTTTAGCTCGACTTTTGAAAGAAAACAAGTCGAGCTATTGTCGTCGCCCTTTCGTCTGCGTCAGCGTCTGGGTCATAGTCAGTGTCTGGGTCAGCGTCTGAGTCATAGTCAGCGTCTGGGTCAGCGTCTGAGTCATTGTCAGCGTCACGGTCAGCATCTGAGTGATAGTCAGCGTCTGGGTCAGTGTCTGGGTCATACTCAGCGTCTGGGTCAGCGTCTGAGTCATAGTCAGCATCTGCGTCAGCGTCTGGGTCATAGTCAGCTTCTTGGTCAGCGTCTGGGTCAGCGTCTGGGTCATAGCTAGCGTTTGGGTCATAGGCAGCGTTTGTGTCAACGTCTGGGGCATAGTCAGCGCCTGCGTTAGTTATGTTTTTTGGTTACATTTTGTGTCAGAGTCCATTTCTCAAAAACTATCAAATATATTCATGTACAATTTCAATTATATTTCACTGTCAAAAGAGTAATGTGTGTTTTGTATTTTCAGATTTATCTCCCCTTGTTCTGACTTGGAACTTGGCATACTTTGACAAGTTTTTGGTAAATCATAGTCATTCAATTAAAACTTAGGGTACTTGTTTATGGTGTTGACCCCATTCTGAAGAGAGGAGGTAACTCATTCAAGGATTTTGTTTGAGTTATTAACTTTTTTTAACTTAGAATTTTCGCTTGAGGTCAAATTTCTCAATATCTGTATGAGGTATGGAGTTGAAACCCAAAGTCCTTGATCACATTGTTGAACTTTTCCTTGAAGTAATTGCCCCTTTTTCAACTTAGAAATTGCTTTAGGTAAAATTTCACAATACATAAACGGCAATAAGAGGTATTGACTTGAAATTAAATATACTTCATCACAGTTATGAACCTATTCTATAAACAAAAGGCCATAGTACTATCAAATACGAGAAAGTCGAGCGCCCAGCTCTTGTTTTACTAATTTAATGACACCAATTTATCCCATTAAAAGTTTTCTTTTAATATGTTACGAATAAAGTAAAAATGTACATGTACAACAATATTATATCATGTACATTAAGTACAGTATATACAAAGATTTGTCGCCACAATTTGTGTTATTAGGGCTTAATTAATTTATGACATATATATGTCGACACTAACATCACTAATGTATATAGGATTAATATGCAATACCGTATTTCTGTCAAACACAAGGGGTGGTGTCAGACTATCATCTTCGAGACTAGTGAGTGACGGATTCGGTCTTCCTTCCTACAAAGATAGTTTAAACCATATGCGTAAATAGTTATTTGCAGAATTATAATACATTAACAGCTACAAAACAAAATTGTGTTGGCGATATCATAACCATGACACAGGCACTAATTATTACGAAATAAGTATGCAGAAGTATACTTTTACTTCTTTAACACAATGTGATAGATATGTATTTAACCTTTTTAAAAACCTTCAACTAGTAACACAACATGTTTACCCATATTGGTGTTGAATGGTATACTTACACTTAGCACGTGGTCAAACATAATTAGTTTATGACATTATTAAGAGCCTACCCATTTTTTTTTATCTTGGCTGTATATCATTAATTTATCTTAAACGGGTTGATGACTCCAAACGGTTGGTGTACGTGAAGCAATAATTATTATATAATAATGGTTTTTCTCCTGATGACACTGGACTTTCATTATTCCTGTATTTACTTATAATGTGTCTTCCGTTTATTTTCGAAACACACACTTTTTTGTTAAATAACACAATAAATATATCAGGAAGCGTAAGCAATATGTAAGTATATATAAATGAACTCTTTAAGAAACTCGTGCAATTACCGGAATGACAAAGTTTGGACGATGCTTTCGTTCAGAAAGACCGTTGTAGGGAAACTTCACAGCTTTTCCACCTATTGGTTTGTGTGTGGTTCTGTCCACAACTTCAGGGGTTATGATTCCATTTGCCTGGTGAGATAAAACAGAAATGTACACCTATCTTTCTAAAGGGTGACTCGAACTCTTAGTGTGAATAGTTGTGCAATATAAGTGTTAACGTTACAGTTTTAAATGATCAATAGTATTTGTATTTGAACATTTTAATATAATATATTGCATGATGAACATACTTGACACACTTAAAAGATTTTAAAGCATATTTCGAAAGATCAACATTACAAATATTGTACAAGTCACTTGCTAGACAAGTACAATGATTTTAATATATTATATGAGAAAGAGCTTGAATATAGGTCTTTATAGTTGGTGGGCGGTAAACAGAGTGTTAGACAAATAATTTTGAAACAAAACGCATAATCATAATTTCTTATAATGTTCTATGCATTGGTTAATGTGTTTTGCATGTACTGTTATAAACATTGTAAAATGTTTCATTCAATAAACTTTTGAACTTGAACTTGAACATAGTTTTCAAACAAAACGATTATCATTATTACGCATGCACCTTGTTGATGCGCAATCTTTTAGTGACGGCATACGTGCAAAGCACAGCTACAGTCAATACGACCAAACCAATCAGAACCCCCGCTACCGCCCATCCCCACGCTAAAACAAAAAACAAACACAGATAACACAAACTGGACCAACTGTTCAAAACCTAACGACCAGAATATCTAAAGGCTTGTTTAATGTAGTAGTTAGATATATAGATGGCGTTGAACTTGTATAATTTATTTTGGCCTTCGTGGATTTTTCCAAAGTTTTACTATTTGTTTCTGACTTTCTGTTGTGACAATTGACGTTTCATTATTTACCCAGGCAGCTACATGTACTTCATTCTAGTTTTGATGCATGCATGACTATAACAACACTCAATGGTCAAATACGTAACTCACATAATGCATGTTCGAGTATAATAAAAAACATGGTGTCTTCATCTAATATGAAACATGAACTACATTTTTTGACAGACAAAACAGTCCATTTGACAACGTGCAAAAACTCATCATTCCTTTATATTTATATTTATACATTTTATTGTTTGACATGTTACAAACTTGTGGCATTTGTACGTCATGAATGCATGTGTTTCACAACATATAATTTCAATGCATTTATCATTAGGCATTTCTACAACTATTTAACAGTTTAAAATCTCGATTAAGAAGTTGTTTGTCCATTATATGGTCACATTGCTTAATAAAATGTTATTAACTTAAATATTATTTGGACACATCGGATATGATTTACATACGTATTGAGCTCATATCTTATTATAATTGTAAAAAGGCATAACGGTAACATTTAAAGGAACATTTTCGCAGTTGGGGTTGGAAAAACCTTTCTCGAAAAATGGAATTTTAAAACAGGAATTTGTAGAATATACCAAATTGTTTTGTCTGTTATGCTGTTTTGGTTGCAAAACAAAATCATTCTGACATTTCTCATTATCTTTTGTGTAAAACAATTACTAGGGTAAGTCTGCCAGGTAGCACATTTTTCTGAATAAATTAAAACAAAAGTTATTCGTCAAAGGCGTTACTCTGCACAAGCAATAAGCGTTTTAAACCTTGAAATATGAACACTAACTGTATTAAAACACAGTAAAAGTCAATACAAAAATGTTCACAACCAAAATTTGTGAAACTGTCACTTTAACTATTAACTCAAAAATTAATAATACACAACGAATCAATCTGTCTACCCTTTTCACATTCTGGTGCAAAACCTTTCCAGACACCGCTCGATACACACGTCAGTTTTGGATTACCAATTAACCAATGGCCGTCTTTGCACGAGTACACAGTCGTAGAACCCTCGTGCCTCCCCTCAGATGTGTCAACATTACCACTGGGAATGTCAGGCAGTTCAGGACATTCTGAAAGCAAATTATAATGCGAGCCAAGAAACATAACTCTCGCATAAACGTAATATACACTGTGTCCTCAAACAATATAGTTTACATAATAATATAAGACTACATACTGTTTTCAGCCAGATGCCGTTTGGTGTTGCTTTGCATATTAAAAAGATCCAACCATAACGAAATACCGATACTCATAACCTTGGGTAGGTTGCTTTTACTCAATATATATATATACACGTGTTCATCATAAAACTATTCGACCGTTTCCTCCCAATTCCGTTGTGAATATTGAGCTGTGTTGATATAATAATCTGTGTCATAATCTACATATTTGCTTTTAAATGCATACCTATCGCGCAATATGGTGCAGATCCGCTCCAAGTCATGGTCGCTATGCAGATCCTCTGAGATTGCCCCACCAGAACATATCCTTCTACGCATGAGTAATGTATGACATTGCCGACCCCAAGTCCATCTGACGTATTGACAAAACCGTTGTTTGGGACATCCGGTTCTGGGCAGCCTGCTTATTGAAATCCATATGAAAAAATAAATATTGTAGAACATGCGTAGTTAAAAATATGTAAACAAACATGAAATGCTTTGTTGGTTGAGCAAACGGCAGCTGTATTGATGATGAGGTTTTATACAGTCATAAATGAACTAATTACCTCTGACACAGCGATTGCCCACGAAGCCCGAAGCACATTCGCAGTTGTATCCGCTAGGAGTCTGGAAACATGTTCCTCCGTTCAAACATGGGTTGGAAGCGCAGGCATTCAGAACTGAAAGCATATTGGTGGACGTGTATTGTATAAGGCACAACAATAAATTGTTTTATCTGATTATTTGCATGTACATGTGAACGCCGATGTTCCACGTAAAAACGTATTTATTCATCAGGCATGCAATTATGCGACTGTCCATAATTATAGTACCTGTTCCACAGTTGGTTCCGGTGTAGCCAGTCATGCAAAAGCACGTGTACCTTTGATCATGACTTTGACAAGTTGCGCCATTTAAACACGGATTTGATGAACATGCGTTTGAGGCTATGATAAAACGACACATTCTAAACTATGTGGAAGACGACTAACATACATAAATAATTATGTTAGGGAGTAAGTAGTGAGCGCTATTTCTTTAATCAAAACGGAAGATGCTACCCTTTTGGAGAGTGTAAAGCTTTGAGATAAAATAACATTGCACGTAGCTTAAGTGAATTATAAAATTATTCTTTTAGATAATACCGCCAACTATACTTAGTATAAAAATAAATATCGACCAGATTCACATATGGTGCCTGTGTACCCCGTCGGACATATGCACGTATATTTAAAAACGCCATCTACGCATGTGCCACCATTCAGACATGGACTCAAACTGCACTCGTTTATATCTGAAGTGAAACAATATAACACTTGTACTAAGAATAGTGCACATATATTTATTATCGAACTGTAGATCTAATATATGATACACACAGGAAGAACACAAACAAAATACAAATGAAATAAAGTCAGTTTGTTTATGGGTGAACATTAACACTATTAAATTATTTCATTTTAGATAAACTATTTTATAAGCTTTGTACAAAGTTTGCTAATATTGCTAATATATTTATTAGTATTTTTATGTCAAGGATGCTTTTTTGACATACTTTGTTCGCAATATTGGCCTGTATAACCGACAGCACACAGGCAAATATAGGATTCGGTTAGACTGACACAGGAGGCCCCATTAACACACGGATTGCCAGCACAACCACTACCGCCTGTGGCTAAAATGTTTACATATTAAAATGCAAGACCATATTGCTAAAATGTTTACAAATAATAGGCAAGATCATATTAACAAAGTTATTTGTTTACACATAAAACAAAATTGTTCATACCATATAATCAACAATTAAATGCATCGAGACAGTTGTAATTGAACTGTTCACTAAGTATCAATATTGTTTACCATGTTGACAAAGAAAGCCAGAAAAGCCAGTCCTGCATTCGCACGTATATGCAGCTATACCGTCAATACATGTTGCTCCATTTTGGCATGCATGTTTAACACAATCTTCAACATCTAAAAACAAAACAAAGCTACATAATATTGTTTAACATATCAATATAATTTATATTATCTAAAATGGCATCTATTAGCTAGTAGCTAGCACAGGGTATGTGAAAACAATGAGAAAACCATAAAACGTACATTAGACCATAAAATAGATAATCTTGCATGCATATTCTCACTTGTTTCACAGTGGGTTCCAGTGTATCCCGTATCGCATCTACACGCGTCGTGAGAAAACCGGTCTTAATGCATAAGCGTAAAGTGTCGTCCCGGATCAGCCTGTGCAGTATGCACAGGCTAATCCGGGACGGCACTTTCCGCCTACAGTGTATTTATGTTTAGAAGAGACTTCATTGAAACAGAAAAAAAACATAAAAGCGGAAAGTGTCGTCCTGGATTAGCCGGTGCAGAGTGCACAGGCTGATCCGGGACGACACTTTACGCTTATGCATTAAGACCGGTTTTCTCACGACGCACCACAGTTGTCTATCTTAGCGCATTCGCTATTTTGACTTTGTTGAAGTAAGATCACTGGCATTTACCATTTGCTTATACAGTAGAGTTAATTATTTTATATTCAAACTATGGGGGGGGGGGGTCATTGGTGAGTGTTCGTATCATTTTATTATATAATTTGTATTGCATTGAATTAAATTGTAAATATATATAATTTAATATTTGTCTTGAATTAATTATTTTCACAGGTATTACACTGAATTAGTGAAGTTATATAATACAGTAACTATTATTATCATTGTAATATGTTATATATAGTATTTGTTATTTTAGGCCTCAGTTACATTATTTTAAATAACAATCCCTAAATAGATCATAACTAGGAGTATAACTATACCAACTAGTGGTTTTGATATCACACACTGCTGCATATATAACAGTGTCATATCATGAATTATATGCAACAACAACACAACAACAACAACAACATTTATTTAGCAATAAAGTTTAAACAAGCTCATAGCCTACATAATATGAACGAATATAAATATTTACAAGTAATGGCAGAAGTGGAACGTACAGATGTATAATATAATGGTTAAACACAATTTCAATTGAATTTGGGGAAACTAAATTCATCTAACAAATACGCTTATTAAGTTAATATATTAATGCTTTTTATGTTTTAAAGTTGACTAATGACTGACTTCGAATGTGGTCGTATATCTGTATTTATAACAATGCCCGAATAATTCATTTTCGCTGAACATTCAGCATCTCGATGCTTTGATGTTCGTCTTTCGTGTTAAATGCATTTGACGAAAACTAACACAAATCATGGTCCTTTTCAGCAAACACGTGTTTCAAATTGAATTACAATGTATACAATTGTTGCTCATGTACTTACTAGTTTCACAATGGGTTCCAGTGTATCCCGTTACACAACTGCAGGCGTAAGCATTGACCTGATCGACACATGATCCGCCGTTCTGACAGATTGCGGAGGCACACTCGTTGATATCTAAAACAGGTACATTTGAAACGAGTATGATGTAAGTGACACCTGTTTTGTTCAGTTCGGAATAATCACTCAATGTTGCGCAATGCAAACACCGATTATAATGCCATGTTAGTATGTAAACATTGTTTAACACTTACTGGTTTCACACAGCGTTCCAGTATATCCAGGTTTGCAACTGCAAGTAAATTTGTTGATGCCATCAGTACACGTTCCTCCATTCAAGCAGGTCACAGGTGCACACTCATTAATATCTGTTATTTATTAAAGATACATATGAGGCGGTCGTGGGCAAATCGGGTTTAATGCATGTGCGTAAAGTGTTGTCACGGATTAGGCTTATCAGGGACGAACCTTTCAGCATACAGTAGATTTATGTTTATGTTAAGTTACATCATTGAAACAATACCATAAAAGCGGAATGCACAGGCTGATCCGGGACGACACTGTACGCACGTGCAGTAAGCCCGGTTTGCCAAAAACACGTCTCATATATTTTTACAATAAATATAAAAATATTTTGGGACACATTATTTTAATAGATAAACTAAAAATAACAATACAGTATTGCTGTAGACAACTAAACATCGATTGTGCTAACAGTGTAATAGTATTTTAAAACAATAGTAACTCTATATTTGTAGTCAGATGTGGAGCAATCTAATCAGATAGATTGGCATAAGCCTGTTCGACAACCCAGCTGATCGTTAATATATCATATGAACATACTCACTGTTCTGACACATGTACCCATTGTATCCACTGACACAAGTACAGTTGTAGCCGTTCACACGATCATGGCACGTGCCGAAATTCTGGCAGGGATTGGAGGCGCATTCATTGATATCTGTAATAGCGTTTTCATTATGTTTACATAGCAGGGACAAAGTGTTAATGTACTTTTTAAAGATTCGAGTGTATAAGCAATGTCCCTCGCACTTATTACAAGTTTTAGTGTTAACATTCGTGCTATGTTAGTATTTGTTTTGGCAATTTGTGTAATTGGATTAAAAGGATTGCATCTAATAACTTGATTTTTGATTATATTTTATAGCTTTTTGTATAGAATTAAATAGAACAATTTGATTATGACATAAAATTATATTATTGCATATGTAGCCACTATAAACATTTGTTACGTCTTGGGACATGTATGTTATATTCAAATCCACCCATCATTATTTAAAATAATTACATTATTATATAAATTAAACCAAATCTGTGCGAATATGAAACAATCATACTACGGCATCAACAAAACATTGAACACATTATGTTGTGACTAACAATATAACATAATGATAGGGTATATCCAATTAAAGAAACAGTGTTTTCATGACAACATGTAAAAAATGTATACATTTTAAAGGGAAAAGGGCCTAAATGGGGTAAATAACAAAATATATTAAAACTAGCATATAATAACAGTGAAACTAATGTATAAAAAAGGGCAACCACATAGTTTGAGCATTATGAGAAAAAAATCGTGTTTTGTTTGGCCCTTTTCATATTTACATTTTGACGTCAGCATTGTTAGTATTTTGTTTAACCATAGTTTACACATGTTCATTTACAAAACAGAATACCGCAGTTGGTTAATGCGCTGTCTACTGTCAGTTCTTTGTATGGCTCCGTAGTCTTGAGTGCGATACCCGCTTGGAGTTTGAGTTTTTTAAAAACATTTTTGCTAATTTGTTTTTATTAAATATCTCAGTTTGCATTATATTATTGATCCTTTATTAAATGTACGTGTCTTCGCATAGCGCAATTTTACCATCCAATGTATTTTATAGTGCAATAGGAAGAGACCAATGGTTCGTTGACAAAGTTCCTTAAAGGTAAATTTTACCTGATGCGCATGTGACGCCCGTGTAACCAGGTGCACAGTCACAAGTGAACTGATTAACCAGGTCATTGCATGTGCCGCCATTTTTACATGGATTCGATGTACATTCATTGATGTCTACAATAAATAGCACATATATATTTGTCATTAATGACCACGTTGTTCATCTGTTACAGTACTGACACTCATAAATGCTGGATCAAATATTATCATTTGAGAATGATCTAAAGTTTTACATGTGGTCATGTTAAGTCCTACACTAGTTAATGTAAATGCAGGTTAACATGTAAACCACTGAATCACAAACTTTAAAGCGGTCAAGTCATGACAACTTCGTGAAAAACTGGTATTTCGACTGAGTAAATATATCACATATTATTATAACATTGGTATTTCCAATCTAAATTAAATGCTAACATAGCAAAATGTTCGTTTTTATCTTAATTTGTCGTACATGTTGTAATGTTTTTGTTATTCAGATACAAACAGGACTTTATAAATGGGCATTTAACATTGAATTACCTGTCTCACACAAGGTGAATGTATAACCCGCTACACAAGTGCACGTGTACCCTGCCACTTTGTCTTGACATGTGGCGCCGTTTTTACACGGAGTTGATGAACACTCGTTGATATCTGAACAGAAATATCAAGTAGCACTGAATCAAGATGTAAGGCTAAATCCTTTTGTTTTACATCTTCCCGACAAATGCGAAAATGACATGAGTATTAAACGGTGAGCTAGTCAAGCAATTTGTGGATATGCATTAATGTTACCTTAACGTGAAAATTCTATTTATATGTTATTATGGAAAATGAATATATAACAATGAAATAATGGTCAGTGAAGCATTAAATGTAAAACACGTTACAAAACTAATGCTATAAAACCACAAGGTACATAAATGTTTTATTCAATCCACAAATGCTTTTGTATACTGTCATGTTATTATATATAGATTACGTTACACTAACCAAATCATCCAGGAAATTACCTAATATACAACGATTGTCTCCCTTACCATCGACATCCACGAACACGTTTTAAGTACTGAGAATTATGTATCTTAAACTCTTAATCGCATATTATTCCAAAATAGAATTAACTATACCAAAAGAGACAAAGATTTAGAAAAAAGAAAATTACCTGGATTTCGCTTTGATTTGCATAAAGACTATAAACATATATAATACATATACATATTAATACATTTTATTGTTTCTGGAAGTGTGATTGAAAAGTACCTTGGAATTACACTCGTTTGTTTAAAAGAAAATATAATCCTTCAGATAATTTATTCATGATAACTCACTTGTTTCACAGTTTATTCCGGTGTAGCCCGCAGCACACGTGCACGTATATTTGGCTATGCCGTCTGCACAGGAGCCTCCGTTTTGGCACGGGTTAGAAGCACAGTCGTTGATGTCTTAAGTTAAAGATCTGAACAGACTACCGAACCTAGCACAGTGTGTTTAAGAAGAACTGAACACAACGCGAATGACTACTAATTTTAGAGAGCATAAATTGTTGTATTCAAATCATTGTATACAGCATGTGAAAAACTGACTAAAATACACAGATACATAAGCAAGGCCTAAAAACAAATATAGTTGACTAGGTACTAGTTCAATGTTACAATTTAACATTTCATTACCCTTTTGTGATGATGTAAGGTCAATTTTTCTTGCTTATGCCCATTGGCTTAGTTGTACACGTTGTCATATGGCTGTAACAAGTGGCAAATAGCTTCTGATTGTTTGTAAACAAATGGAATCTTTACATTAACGACCTTTATACAATTTTTCTGTTAAAACTATCATTAACCATTAGGGTGCAATAATCAAATAGGTATTTATATTTTAATAATATATATTTGAATTAACATTCTACACACTTACTTGTTTCACAATGTGTTCCTGTGAATCCAGTGGCACATGTGCAAGTGTACTTGTTTACGCCGTCATTACATGTACCGCCGTTCTGACAAGGATTTGATATACATTCGTTTATGTCTGAAACATATCAATTCGTATATTGTATTACACTTAATGGTACAAACCGTACTGTCAATTTAAGCAGATCTTTTTTTGCAATTTATGCGTATTTGTTTGCTTGATTTGTTAAATATAAGCAATTTTGGTTCCATAAACATAATCAATCTTGCCTTTTTATTTATGTACGTCGTGTAATACTTATTCTATGATTCTAATGAATATTAACGTTATCTGAATTCGCATCTGTTTGCGTTGGTTAGGGGAACAGTTGTCACAAAATATTCTTACTTGTTTCGCACAAGATACCGGTATACCCAGGTGCACAGGCACACGTATACTTGTTAACACCATCGCTACATGTGCCACCATTTTGACACGGAAGAGAAGAACATTCGTTGATGTCTGAAAACACAATATAATGTGGGAAGATTTTGCGTCGCAATACGAAACACTCCAAAATTTTAGTCTTCATATTTACCTGATTGAATTTTGTTTCTTATTTGTTCAATGTTTAGAAACAATACACTACAGGAATTGTTTCTATTATCAGTTTTTGCTTGCAATGCACATGTAAAACACAGCTTATTTCAATGTGCATACAAGCTTTCTATTTACATGGTTGATTTTTTTATTTTATTTGTTCAATGTTTAGAAACAATACACTACAGGAATTGTTTCTATTATCAGTTTTTGCAATGCTCATTTAATACACAACTAATTGCATACAAGCTTGAAATTATATCTGAATATGCATATAAAGACCTACTCATATATGTATTTTCAGTAAAAACAGTGTTGATTGGTATATTAGAGCATAGGTTTCCGCTTCTCATAGTATACTGCATCTATAACTAAAGTTTGCGCATACTTCTAATACCTTTATTATTATGCGATATTCACGTGGAATCTCTTTGCTAAATTCATAATTATTGTAAATCTATCCAATGAAATATATTAAATAGTGTTACTTACTTGTAGCACAGGTGGTTCCCATATAACCAGGCGCACAGTTGCATGTATAAGTTGCCAGTCCGTCCGCACACGTGCCTCCGTTCTGACAGGGCTGGGGGTCGCAGTCATTGGGATCTGTGTAAGTAAAGAAAATAAGAAAATGTACCAATAATATCCAGAGAACTGTATGATTTGTTACCGTTTTGTGATGCTATGTTCTATTTAAACTCAAAGCAAGTCAATTTAATATTTAAATAAACGCTTCATTCATGTTTGTTTTTACTTTCTTGTCTTACATTATTATTTACATGTACTTGTATTAACATGCGTATGTAAAAAAATAACTTCTAGTCCACTGTCATATGCTCTGCCAAGAAACACGGCTATAATAGAAGATAATTATCAAATATGATGTAAATACATACATTCAAACAAATTAATTCTTCAACACATTACTTACTTGTTTCACACCTGGATCCAGTGTACCCCGTTGAACACGTGCACGTGAACTTTGCAATCTCATTGGCACATGTGCCTCCGTTCATACACGGGGAGGACCCACACTCGTTTATTTCTATAAAGGAAAAGAGCACAAACGAGCATGTGTTTATAACCGCAACGACGAGTCTTTAGAAGGAACTACAAAGCACTCTCTTGCAATTGGGGCACTGGGCGGGGTTTCTGGCACGATGAAGATTTGCGGATAGTTTTACATTAACTTTTCAATCTCTTGCACACCGGCTACATTCTATTAACCTCTGTAGTGGACTCGTTAAGTAGTCCCATCGATTCAAGTGGTTTTAGTCACATAATCATATCATTTGAAGACGGTTGGTGTTCTAGTTTCCCGTAAAAGGAATGTAGATCCCATGCATGATTTTTGCATGGAGAAATCTTGTGGTCAGTGAAGTATTTTAATTGCGAAAGCCGTCTAATAAACCAATACCACGAGTATGTGGTATGAAGATCAAATGAAGACATTAATTAAATTGGTTCAAAAATAAAGAAAACATGCAATTTCAACAACGCAGCATGGATTTACTGTGCAAATTAACTTCTTGGTGGTCAGAAACTAACCAAGTGATTTTGTGTTTGTAAATTGTTCAATGTATTATATATTTCAAACTTAAAATACTGTGCAACATGTTTCATAAACGGCACTCAAAATGACTTGTCCAGTTTTTGACAATTGATATTAGTGTTTGAAATACCATTATTCACGAAAAGCATGTAATTTGTGCAAATTACCAACGTGACTGCGTTTACATAAATTATACAAATTGATTAAATCTGCGTAAATGGTCAAGACAAATGTTCCAATAATATGAATCAAAATTACTATTTTTGACCCAATTTGTGATAATTTAAAAACAATTTATTCTTTAAGTCTATGCCTTAGGTCCTAACAATCAACTTTAATGTGCTTGAAATACATGTGTTCCGTTTTGACAAGATGCTTGTCATTGTGCCCATTGCAGATGTGTAAGGTGAGAGTAACGAACGACAACTCTTAATATCGTATCGTGTCAAATCGTATCGTATATCGACATCTCTGCTAGGAGATGGTTAAATTTTGTGAAGTTGTAACAAATGAGGATCAAACAGGTCTTGGTCTTTATCGGCCCAGTCGTTATAGGCCCAATTACTACATAAACGTACAAAGTGAGCATGTACATCTGTGTATCTTTCAATGATTGTGTCTTAGTAGGACAATTAACTTATAGACACATAAGCAACGTGTCTTTCGTTTTTATTTCCTGAAATTAACATAACTTACATAAAATAAAAATATTACCTGATAATGAAAAACATCACAAACACCAACAAATTTAAATATCTAATTATTAAGTCCTGAAAATGTTATTGGATTTTTGATGGATAAAACGGTTTGTGGTACCAAATCAACTTGAGAATAATCAGATTAAATACACATTTTCAACGAAAGAATACGTCTCGTTTTGTTCAACATCTGTTAACACACTTTTATTTGTTTTTCATTATACGTGTAAATCGGGGGTGATATTGCTAAAACGCATCTTATCTTATTACATTATCTAGACTAGTACAGCAATGGGACGTGGCCCAGGGCATACCGATAAACGTCTTAATCCATAGCAGGACATGGTCTACAATAGAGAGAATGCAATACAAAAATCCCTTCTCGATCACACATGATGGCCACATTTTATTTAAAGCCCTTGTATAGCATATTAAATTAAGACAAAAGCTATTAAAATATAGTGTGAAAGAAAAAAAACAAACATTATACAACAACGAAAAACGTGGAATAAATACTTGATGGTGAACTATCTTTTTTTTAAATTGTGACATACTGGTTTATAAACAACAATAACAACAGCAGCAACAACAAACACACGCATACAAAACAGCAGTTTAATGAAAGCACGTTTACTTTGTGTTGTTGTGGTAAGAACTCGTTATTTCTGTGTTGACATTCTTTAAAACATAATACAGGTCTTTCTCTCTTTGATCGAGATAGAATAATATGTTTTCTTTATATTGCACATTTGCATGCGTGTAAACATGGCTACAACATGAGCGAAAATTTAAACATAGCTAATTTCTATATATGTTTTATCTTTATTAGAAACATAAACGTTTTTCGTTGCTTTCATGCAGAAACGTTTAAAAAAACAGTAAATTTCTTGTCCGATGTGTTGAGAGGCGACTTTGGTTTGTCTAATAGTACTTACATTGTAATGATGAAGATAAAATACGTATGTTTGTTTCAAGTTGTATTTAACTACAGCATATGAAATTCAAGGAGATCTGTCCTCAACTTTAGGTTTATTATAAGTGTATGTGTAATGTAAAAACATCTGGGCCGACAAAGACTGGGCAGACTACGACCTGGGCCGTTATGAACTGACACGGTTTTAATTGAAGATATGTTCAATCAACCTCCGCGCAGAGATTTAACTGTGTCCGAGCATAGCTCATTAAATCCCTGCCGGCATGAATTTCCACTTAAACATAGGCAGACATTTGGCACGAAATAAAATCGTGGACAAGCACATGATAAAAACGTGGACAGCGTATAATCCTTGTATTATTATGTTTACTTTTTTATTTATTTTTTTGTTTTTCATTTTAACTCGTTATATATACCTGGACCAATAATGCAACACGTTTGTGTCATTGTTATAAAATGGTAGTGATACAATTAAAATAACAGAACATACTGATGGTCACATGATGCAAGATTTCGGTTTTAGTTACTACAATTTAAAATTAACCACCAAATAAATTGTAGTGATTTTTTGTCAATGTGTTTCGAAGAAGCAAAACAATTATCCTCAACGAATCAAAAATAGCCCATTAACTTGTTAATATAGTTTAATGAACGTCGCCGTCTGATCAAATTTTGAAGTAAGAATAGTACTAAATTAACTTTCCAGGAATTGTTATTCTAAACAATCACCTTTAGGACATGACGTACAATGAATATAACACAGGAACAAAACATATGGGGCTTGTCGTGGGAATACAGGGCTTAATGCATGTGCGCAAAGTGTCGTCACGGATGAGCCTGTGAGGTCCGCACAGGCTTATCCAGTACGGCACTTTTCGCCATTAGTGTAGATATCCTGATAGCATTTGCGTCTTCAGACAATGGACTAACACTCATTAATATAGAAAGTATTTGTTTTAATGAATAGTTCCACCCGATGACCCAGTTTGCCCTTGTTTTGTCTTAAGGTACAAAGACCCTAATGGGACTTTGTTCAGACCTTTATTTTCTTCTTATCTTTGATAACGAAATCTATTATGAGACTAAACTGTGAAATATAAACAAAATCTAACCACACGTTTTGACAAAAATGCGATTTTTCTTATAACCCCTATTTTTTCTACTTCAACCTAAAATTCTGATGGGGTACACTTACAAAAATGACTGACATATTGTCAAAATGTATTTTATTTATTCCCGAATAGCTTTAATTTATACGTTAAAGGTGTATCTTATGAAAAAGTATAACAAACATAAGTACTAAAGTTGACCAACAATACTTATTATATTAAATTTCGCTAAGCATATGGTAAAAAACAACAGATTTCATTACAGTAAAAATACGCCAAACACCAATTTTTGTAAAAAAAATTACTTTTATTTCATAGTATGTCAAAATCAGTAATACCAAAATATAATATAACCTTATCTGAGAGGAAAAGGGTATAAATTGACATAGGTTCACCACAAAAATCTCAAGGTATAACATTTTGACTGAAGCAACCCTATGTTTAAAAAAAAATAAAAATAAAACAAGTAAAAAAGCAAATATTTTCCTTCTATGTTAAAATATGTTTTTCTCTTATAATTATAATCTATTAGCAGTCTCGATATTAAATGAATTATTTTACATGAATGTTAAAGAAATAGTGTTTTGTGTAAACATTTTAAATACAAATGTAACTAGCTGAGGTTCACATATCCTTGGTTCCCAAATTCAGAAAAATAATAAACATTTTGTATAAGTGTGTGTTTCAGAAAATTCAATGGACATTTTCATTACATTGGGTTAACAAGTTTCAAAACACTGGCAAATCTGTGTGATAACTTCATCAAGACTTTTCTTGACGCTTGTGACTATCGGTAAAATGTCACTGTTTTTGGATAAAAAGGTGTCTCTTAGACCATTCTCATCATTTCGCCGATACATAATTTTCAGATGTTTTTTACAGCGGTAGATCTCGTCAAAATTCCACAGTGGAACAGGCCCAAGTTTACACAATGAACAGTATTTCAAATTATCCAACCGAACACCAAACTCGATCACCCGACGTCCCGCTCTCCACCCATCTCGACTGACTATTTTCCCAAGTTTTTGGTGTGAATGAATGTTATTTCACAGTAAGGAGCACGTATCTCCTTTACGCAGATATGTTTTTATATACGAATAATTATGTTCAATAATACTAATAATCCTTGGACGTTTATTTATAACTATTTTAACTTAAGTGTAAGGAAATACACAAGAAATATCGCGAAAATGTCATGATTAAATGTAAACAGAAAATCCCAACAATGACGTCATTTGAAGGTATTCCCCATGTCAGAGTGCCTTGTTGTTCTTCAAATTACATTTTTACTTTCATCTTTAAAGACAAATAAGCATTTATTTCACACATTTAATTGAAAATAACTCAACATTCGAAAAGTAATGTTTATTTCGCAATAATAATTTCTGTTTCGGATTGGATCGATTAGATTTACGGTAAGTGGCGAATGGGCCGAAGTTAACCGATATTTCGCGAGTATTTCCGAAGTCATTAGGATCTTTCTACCTTAAGTGATAAAGTAAAAAAAACATTTAATCATGCATTGATGTATTTCCAACCATCTTGTTGCTTGGACAGTCAGTAAGTATCTCATGACAATAAAAGTTTGTTTATTAATGAAAGCAAATGCTTTCCCATTTGACATATTTCTTTACTTTATTTACTCACGATGTGCATCAATATGTACTATAAAAACAGCAGTTAAAGGCTCTACGGTTTTAGCAATAACGAAGTAGGTAAGGCTTTATGCTTCAAACAAAATATCTCATTGTTCCAGTTTTGCCATGTTTTGTCTAAACACGTAGAACTATCTTTCATTCAAACAAAAACAAATCAAATCCGCGTTTAAAACAACAACACAGTTATTTTCAATGGCAGTATATGAATATAAAATTATGACCCTGGGTACGTTCGCTATGTACCTTGTATCAAACTGTTTAGTTTGAGTATTGTTGTACATGCACATTTGCCTGAGCATTGCACAAAGCGAATAAAAAGTTGCCAAAACGCTGTAACACCAAACACAAAATGATTAAAACTGGGGTCACCGCATTGGAACGATCAGTGCAAATCAAATGGGTGTCTACAACGATTTAAAGGCAGCTCGTACCTCACTCTCGACCCAGAATGAATAACAAAACACATACATGTAATTAAATATTAACATCATGGCATTGTTATCCAAACCAAAAAGTAATAAAGTAGCATACATTATTGTATTTTAAATAGCAGTTTAAAACATCAGTTGCTCAACGATTACCAGAGCAACAGAAAAGCAATCCTTCTGAGGCACGATGAAATTGAGTACATTAAAAATCAAATATGGAAACGTACCGGTACATGCGTATTCATTGCTCTGTGTGTACCCAGTCAAGCAGGTGCATGTGCCTCCAGTACATGTTGCGTTGATCAGGTTCACACATAGGTTTGTTACAGTGGCACAGGAATCTCCTAACTTGCCTGTAAAAACAATTACCACCTGTTAAATGCGGAAACCTATACAAGAACATCAAAGCAAAATATAGCTTGTTTGAAACAAACTGCGCACAGCAATGCATTTTACCACATAATGAATTGCGTTCTAACTACTACGTTAAGTACCTGCCACACAGGTCGGTGCTACGTCTGACCATCCAGACCCAAGGACACAGGTTCTGGTACTCACTCCAGTCAGTCTGAACCCCGCACTGCATGTGTAGGTTGCAACCGAGGTCTGCAGGACTCCAGTAGTTGATACTGCTCCGTTTGTGGGGCTTGTCAAAGTACTACAGTCTACATAAGAACATCAATAACC
This sequence comes from Congeria kusceri, assembly GCA_027627225.1. Lineage (NCBI taxonomy): Eukaryota > Metazoa > Mollusca > Bivalvia > Myida > Dreissenidae > Congeria > Congeria kusceri. The sequence goes on from CM051024.1 coordinate 103,771,162, forward strand.
TTACTTTGTGCAACATATTGTATTCCTAAATTAAACTTTATATTTATGTTATTTATATTTCCAGACATAAATTTAATAATAGTCATTTTACTCGTAGAATATTAATAAGTAAGTTGTTCAAACGAAATATTAGTCTGATAAAATGGATCAAAACATAATAACTTTATTGTCGTAAACATTTGCCCAGTTGTGGAATTATACCAGGATGGATATAGGGCGTGGCTATTCGTTGTGCCTAATTAGTAAATCGTAAATCAATGATAATCTTATTAACTGAAAGGTCACTTACTGTAATCACATCCGCTGTTATCAGGTTTGGCCTGATACTTCTGTGCAGTCGAGCACACACACTTCAGCGTATTGAATTGGTCACAGATTGAGTTTGGTAGTGTTGCACATTCTGTTCCACCGGCCGTGCAGACTGAAAATGTGTCAAATATAATATAATGAAAGTTTATTTATTTCCAACATCAATTAAAATGGATTTTGTTGGCGGCCGTTGATTGTTTCAATATATATAATAAAGAGACATTACTGTATTTAATTAACCGAAAAGATTTAACCAACAATAAATATAATTATTTTATAGCTATATATTTTGTGACTAAAATACTGGTATATTTTCAGTATAAAATACAAGCGGCCAGATGGAATGACGAAATTAATGTTCACATCATAATGACGTCATGATGACATGTATTAATGCTCGTTTTCTTTGTTATTATTTTGTTCAGAATTAATAAATCATCTGTTGCCTATGTGTAATTTTGTTTTTGATCGTAATGAGATATATGATAAATGGAATATTTCATGGCTGTGGTGTTCCGGTGGGTTGTATTGCACAATTTGATTGTATAAAATTGTATTCCATACTCCGTGCGGACTCATGGGATACAACGTTACACAATCAAATCGAGTGATACAACCCACCGGAACACCACACTCATGTAATAATCCCTATATATTGGTCAAATGCATTATATGAACTAAAGATTTAAAGGTCCAGGTTCAAAAAGAAAGAAATGTGTAAGTACTGAAAAGATCAAAACAATATCAGTGAACTTGAACAGGGCCTGTATTCACCAACACATTCTTAGACTTAAGACTTAACAATATAAAATATTCTTGAAACAGTTTTTATCTAACAATGCTGTTAATTTGAATATTACTGGGTACGCAAGTGCGCAAAATATAGCACTGTTTATTCTGAATAATTAAATAATGCCATAAGCGATATTGGTGTCCGGCACATGTGCAAAAGAGCTATTAATATTTATTGAGTCTAAGTCTATTCTTTATAATTCTTAAGTCTAACAATTGATTGGTGAATACGAGCCCTGATGTATGTCTTTTGATATTTCATAATATATATATAAACACAACGTATATAACAGTTTCGTATTCTAAGAAAGAATGCATTAAGTTTACCAATTGTGTTTACAGATTGCTCCATACATAACCATAGTTATATATGTATTATTTTACTATAGATAATCTGACTGGAATACTGGTGTACTTTCAGGATAAAATACAATAGGTCAGACAGGCATCCTGTATTTCACCCTGTCACCCTGTCAAATATTTTTCAATATCCAACGGCTGGAAAAACCGAACTACTTTTACGTTCGTTGAGTATCGTATATTTCTGTAAGGTTCCAAGCGACATTTGGAAACACCCCGTTCTATTTCTAGACGCTACGCTGCTGTTACAATATGTTGATTTGAATGGAATGACGTCATTTATGTACACGACATGTATTAATGCGCGTTCGTAAGCATTACATTTTATTCTTATTTTGTTTGTTTCGTAGCAAATTTGTGGACGTTTTGATCGTAAGGAGGTGTGTCGTACACTTGACCCATGCTTGTCCATCAAAGGTTGAGGTCACAATTCAAAGTCAAAAGTTAACTCCATTACTTCAGAATGCCTAGTAGGATTTTAATATAACTTTAAATAATTATTCCTCATGACCAGATGATGTGTCGCGCACATGACCCATGATTGTAGGTCAAAGCTCAAGGTCACAATTTAAGGTCAAAGCTTTAATATTTGCATTTTTTCTTTTCTGTCACTTTAATGTTACTTCAAATTGTTACTCCACATGACTAGACAATGTGTCACACATATTTCTAATGCTTATCAGTCAAAGGTCAAGGTTAGAATTGCAGGTCAAATATATGCGAATTGTTTCCGCTTTTACTCTTAATATTGCATTTCAAGACCATTTTTCCTTGTACGCAGGTAATTTTGTCAGTCAATACCTTGTTCTATGTCAAAGATCTGCATCTGTGTCAAAGCTCTACATATGTGCCAAAGCGGTATGTGGGGGCATTAATCAACCTTTACTGATAGTTTTAGTTACTGGTAGGCTGCTAAGCCATATTTAATATATTAGAATTTTGTATACTGGTATAAGAACTAGTCTAATATCAAAACAACAATATTGTATACAGCAAAATATCATTGATTTTGTGTGTTTGTTTGCTCATTGTGGAAACTAGCAAAAATATAAAAATATAGATAGCATATCATAACCTTTTAACTGTAGTTAAAGAGCAGTTATTCTAATATTATCATTTGTTTGTATGGCTTTCGGGTGTTTTTCTGTTGTTTTTGTTGTTGTTGTTGTTTTGTGTGTGTGTTTGCCTTTGTTTGTATTCTGTATTGTGGATGTTTTCTTCTCTTTTTTAAACAAATTCAATCACTTTATCCAACCAATTTCCAGGAACTACTAGTCTTAGCAAGATACTATGTTTTCTTGGCATTTAAGTAGGCAAGATTCAATACAACTTAAACTACCCATAGTAAATTAGTAAATTAGCCAACGAAGATAACAATGCGTGAACGATATGTTCTCTTAATTTCAGATGTTTAAACAATTGTAATAAAAGGAAAAGAATAGTATTTAGATGGTTTGAAGAAAATAATTACAATGTGTGTTTACTTCAAAAAACATATGTTTGTGATCTAACACAAATTAAATGGCAATCAGAATGGAGTGGAATACGTTTGTATAGTGGGAAAATAACAAATAGTGAGTGTTTTGGAATTTTAATTAAAAATAAATTTGTGCAAGTATAGGTGATTTAAACAAATAATACCTGGCAGATTCTGTAAAATTGATGTTAAAATCAATAACCAAGAAATTACTTAATAAATATATATGGACCAAATAATGATGAACAGCTAGAAATGCACCTGCTGCAAAGTATGGATAGAAAGCTTTATAATAGGTGATTTTAATACAACACTTAATCCAAACCTAGACAAGAAGAATGGCAAAAAAGACAAGCATATAAGCAGAAGAAATACAATAAACCACACAACTGATTGACATGTGGCGAGAACTTCATCCAGAGCAAAAACGTTTTACTTGGCATTCAAATCGAAAACCGGTCACATTTTGTAGACTTGATGACTTTTTAATTTCTCAAAATATATGCGTTCGTTATAAATACAGCCAAAATAAAACCAAGGTACAAAAACAGACCATTCTCTGATTGAAATAATAATTGATATCAAAATAAAACAACAAGGACAGGGTTACTTTAAATTCAATTATACCATTCTTTTAAATTAATATATATATGTATATTTATTTCTCATTACAATGTCTTTATTCGTATACATATCATATACACACGTACATATTACATATTCCATAGTACATTATTATACAGTGCTGTACGCAAAAACCACACTCGATGCACATATGTGTTGCAATCTTACGAGCTATAAAAAAACACGAAGAAAAAAGGCAGGTTGCACAGAGTCTGATGTTATACATGTGATATGTACTAAACACCAGGCATTTACATGTATTTCTTTTCTGCACAAATCGCACAATTGGCATAGTAATGATTATAATACAGTATTGTTGATGTTTACGATTTCTCCTATTGCTGACCATCTTTCTTTGTCTGTTTCAGATAGTTTAATATTGCTATATATATATTATAAGCCCATGCAACACTTTTTTTAGACCATTATACTTTGGTATTATCTTATTTCTTCTACAAGCAAAACTGTATCTTTTCACTTCAAGGCATAACATATCGATATTGTCTTTTCCTGGTTTAGTATTTCCAAAAATAAGAGTCTTACAATTAACAATATTTCTAATGTTTTATGTGTGTACCAGATCTTCGTTTATATCTTTTATTAAATGTTCGATTTTTTCACAATTCCAAAATAGATGAAGTATTGTTTCTTCATGCTCAGTGCAAAATGTACATGTACTATTACTAATTAAGTTCATTTTACTCATTAAGGAATTTGTTCCTAATATTTGGTGAATAATCCTAAATTGAAACCATTGTATATATTGATCTAGATTGTCTTTCGTAACATACACAATATTTGGTACGGTATTACAGGGTAGAATTGTGTACCTAAACATCTGTGGTTCTAAACTGTAGGTTCAATGACTTAATAAATTTCCTCTCTGAATGTATAAGGCCTTTATAATGAATAAAGTTCATCTTTTTACCAGTAAGAAGTTCAATTTGTGCTTTGCTTAAAAATGAGTTTGAATCGATTACTATGTCTCTAACGAATCTTACACCCCTGTCGTACAAATCCGTAAGAAAAAATGGTTCATTACCAACCTTAAACTTGCAATTATAAAACAAACTCATGTTCAGAACACTATTAACATCTGAAATTTTTAACACATCAATAAATTGCTCATAACACGTGAACACTTCAAACCAAAAATCATTTTTTATTTTACCTTTTACGACAGAAGAATAATGTGTTCCTGTGTTAAAAAATGTCCCTATATTAAACAGAAATCTAATTAAAATTGAACATTTCCTGTCATAGCATGGGTACAATTTGCTTAACCATGGTAGTTTTATTTTCTTAGAGTATGCAAGTTTTATCAAAATTCACTTTCAGGCCAGAAAATAAAGAGAACTCATGAAGCATTTCAAGAGCACAGTTTAACGAATTTTCAGAACCATCTAACAGAATTGAAGTATCGGCAGCAAATTGGGAAATTTTGTATTCAATGCCATTGATAGTAATGCCTTTGATATTTGAACAGTGTTTAATCTTTAAGGCTAATAGTTCCGTACATAATAAATATGTAAGGTGAAATGGGGTCTCCCTGTCTACAGCCGCGGCCTATTAAAAAAATCTCAGATAAAAATCCATTTAATTGGACCATTGTTTGTGTATTTTATAGAAAAAATGAAATCCAACGTTTAAAACTAAGTCTAAAATTAAAACAGCTTAAAGTTGATGAATGCAGTGGAAGGATAGTGTGTCGAATTCTTTTTCCAAGTCCATTAGCATAATAAGACCTGGTATTTTGTTAATCTCAGCATAGTTCATAATGTCATATAGTAGTCTCGTGTTCTCCACAATATATCGCCCGGAAACAAAGCCAGTTTGATCTTATGAGATAAGCGTTGGTAAGTATGATTTTAGTATATTTGCTATGGTCCCAGATGCTAATTTGTGAACAGTATTAAGTAGAGTACTGAAGATTAGCAAAACCAAATTAAACAGGAAACACAAACGGTAATAAAAAAATTAAAGTGTAACCCTAACACCTTATGGGAATGGATATAAGGGACTATATGACATGTAAGTATACAATTTTCAACAGTAACTACAAACCTAATCCGGAAAAATAACAAAATCATTGAAAATAATAGAGTCATTGGAAAAGCAATTAAGGCTTTATAACAACTATAATAAATGAACATAGAAATTCTTACTCCAACCTTTACAACAAGACAACTTGCTTTGATAAAAATAACCTGAACAAAATAACAGAACAACTCTTGTTAAATCAATAAAACAGGGTGACTTAAACTCACAGATATTACTGCAAATAAGGCCAGTTGGGTAAAATGATTAACAGACATAAACATTAAAGGACAGTTGAACATTTTCTTTGAAAATGAACTCAATAAATATGGTCCAAACCTTGTTTTTGAATGTACAATTAAGGAAAAACATAGTGTTTCTAATTTTGAAAATGAATTCCTTAGAGATATCCTTTTATCGTGGAATACAGTGAAATCTAATAAAAATAAAACGAGTATATGGAATAACTCAACAATACAGCGAAATAATCAACACACCTTTTCTCCCAAACTGGTTTAATAGAGGCATGTAATTTAAAGAACATGTATTTGACTTCAGTTCAAAATCATATTATACATTTGAATCATTTAAAATCTTACAAATAACAACTATCTGAAACATACTTTGCTTTTAATTTTAACAACAACACTTTACCCGAAAAGGTACAATTAACAAACACAGTGTGTAAATATTTATATAATCTTCAAGACACTTTTGATGAAAATGAAACAAAATAAAAAACTATTATATATGTTTCGTTTGAATGTAACATTGTACATCCCATATCACGGGAAAGTTTATTTAAACAGTAAAAAATTACATATTGATCTCAATGTGAATGATATTGTCTTTGGAACACAATAGGTGGCGCTTATAATTATGTTACAAACTATATTTTCATTATTGTGAAATCATATATATTTTGTGTTAATTTAAGAGCCGAAATTCCAAATATCGAGACTTTCACAAATGCTCTCAGAATGAAAATAAATTTAAAAGAGCAGATTGCTTTTGAAAAAAAAAAATTGATCTGCATTTTAAAAATGGCAGAAATCTGCACATGCTAATACTTCAAAGTAAATCTTGCCTGTTTTGTCTTGTTTGTCCTTTTTTCTCTGGATTTGTTTTTCTTTCTTTTCCATTTTCTTTCACTATATAAGAAAAACTCTTGTGTGTTTTTGCTCGCACATTTGCCTCCTAAAGCAGTCTCTCATTTGAAGACCCTTGACGATAAGTCAAACATTGTATGCCGGGAACACCTTGCCTTATTATTATTCTCTTTTTTTCACTTTTTTATTTGTTTAATCTCCCTTCTCTTCTTTCTTTTTGTATCTAGCATCACTCAAAATTGAAAATTAAAACGATCATTTTCTAGAAGCATTTTATTACGCACAAGCCACCTGTACTTTCATACATTGACATTGTGTAATAGAGATGTATATTGAAAAATGAATAATAAAAAGGAGGTATATAATAAATGGAATACTACATGACTGCGGTGTTCCGGTGGCTTGTATCGCTTTAATTGATTATGTAAAGTTGTACCCTGTGGGCTCGTGGAATACAGCGTTACACAATCAACTCGAGCGATACAAGCCACCGGAACACCAGAGTCATGTAATATTCCCTATGTATGCACAGAAGACATACTATTGGAGATGGTAGGTGTTATAATTTCATCATGCGACGTAAGTTCGAGACTCCTTTATTCATTATCCTGTATGTTATTGTTGATGTTGTTTAACGAATAACGATAATGAATATCTAATAACTAATTAATACTTCACGAAATGTAGACATATTTGTAATGCAAATTCCTGTAATTTTCACCGCTATAGGGAAACACTTCCGTAGTTTCTACAAATTGTGCCCTCACTTTTATCACTGTCAGTATACAAATTCAATACTCCAATTTAAATAGGAATTCATTTATTAAGTGTACGTGTCGGTTTGTTTAGTACGAGTAAGCGTTAGAATCAGTACTAAAATATAATAATTTACATGCACCACTACATTTGTATTCGTTAAATGAGCTTTGCTATAAGAGTACTGTATTGTACAGTTCAATCAATGTTTAAGTGCCGATGAATTTTGGTATACAATATAGTCTCTTGATGCGCATAAACAACGTTGACCATTTATTTTTATTTCACAACATTGAGTATAGCACTTACCTGTTATTCCAATCTGTGCGTTGGTAAATTGCACAAAACATAATATATAAAACAACTTAAGCATGGCCGGTCAGGTATCTCAATGTATGTGTACACATGAACATGCTCGGATCCTCACTGTTATAATATAACTATCTTTCAATATACCATTTAAACAAATAACAGCCGTTTAAAGGACCGATTTGTTCTATTGATCATTGACGGCTTTGTTAAAACTTAACCATATTGAACAAATACTGTATTAGATGTTGTTGATATATTCACACTACTTGTTAATTTGCCAGTGTATTCGCCAATTGTGATTCTTTGTTTCATATAAACAAAAGGTATTAATGATTTGTATAAACGTATGACTGGTCAATCAGCATGAAACAATCTAAGGTGTCACATTATAAATCATAGTATATACATTAATTGAGAGACTCATTTATTTTACTTTATTTTTCAAGTCGCACTGCCGGCACTATTCTCGGTGTTGTGCATTGTTCCTAGACGTACTAATTTAACAAACTCTCGCATATAATGCTGTTATATTTCCTGCATTACAGTACTATTATCTCATTAACCGGACATATTATATTGCGAAAAATATATTGGTTCAATGCTACTAATGAATTACCAAAGTCGCATTTCCCATTACACAATGAACCTGACCAGTGACCGTGTAACGTTGCAGTAACGAATAAAAAGTTGAGAATAGGTTCCACAAAGGCAAATACCATGTGTATTTCACAGTAATGATCCATGTTGACTTGTTCAGCATTCTTATATTTTGAATTTGCGTGTTTTTATTTAAATCTTGTTACAACATAAGTACTAATGTCAATGTTTTTATGCAAAAACATACAAATTACATTTGAGGCGCGTCGTGGGAAAACCGGGCTTAACGCATGTGCGTAAAGTGTCGTCCCGGATTACTCTGTGCAGTCCGCACAGGCTAATCCGGGACGGCACTTTCCGCTTTTATGTTATTTTCTCTTTCAATGAAGTCTCTTCTAAACATAAATCCGCTGTAGGCTGAAAGTGCCGTCCTGGATTAGCCTGTGAGGACTGCACAGGCTAATCCGGGACGACACTTTACACACATGCGTTAAGCCCGGTTTCTCACGACGCGCCTCATTGGTGTTAAAGCATTAAAAAATATATTCTTTAATTTTATATCAATTGTTAGTTTATAAAACAAGAATATCGGTATAAGCGATGGATGCTCCACGAAACCTCTGATTGTGACCTTGACCTGTAACCTATTGTCCTGATTCATACCGGCGACAAGCTGTCTTGTTGTTGATAGTTTTTGCAAAGTATTTTTATATACATGCATCCATGGTCAAGATATAAGTCCAATTGCAACATTTGACCTATAGGTATGACGTTGACCTTTGACCTACACTCCTAGATATTGCTGTTGACATGACGAATCATTAGAGCAATCATTTGTGCCAAGTAATCTAAAAATCTCAAAGTGACAATTTTGATAATTGACCTCTAGGTGTAACCTTGAACTTTGACCCATGGACCTGATTCATGAGCGATGAACGATACGCATCACATCATTGTGGCAAATGTTTTTGCCAAGTAATTTTAAAATCCCTCCATCAATGGCCAAATTATAGTCTGGACAAGCAAAAAAACAACAACAGTTTAGTATCACAGGGCAATAACTACCTGAAAAATCATCCAACCGGAACTAACTGACAACATGCGCATGTCCTCTTGGTAGAGATGTTGCATTTGTTTTCATGAAATTCAAGCTGTTTGTTCCTGGGATCTCGCGCGAAAACGAAAATATTTTAATATAAAAGGCAACAACTCCCTGCAAAATCATCAGACCACAACCTTATATAATGCGCATGTCCTCTTGATAAGGATGCTGCATATAAAGTTTCATTAAAATCGAGTCATTAGTGCCCGAGATCTCGCGCGGAAACAAAAATTACCTATAAAATGGCCTGTGTATAATCAAGGGGCAATAACTCCCTGAAAAATCATTAAACCGGAACGACCCGACAATAAGCGCTTGTCCTCTGTTAGGAATGTTGCATTAACAGTATAATAGAAATCGAGTCATAAGTTCCTGAGATCTCGCACATACTAGTTTTGTCGGGGAGTCATTTGACATACACACACTGAGTGGCAGTGGAATTAGAATTCGGACGGACGGACAATGCGGTGAATATATGCCCCCCCCCCCCCCCCTTTCGGATAGCGAAATAAACTTCTTGCGCAGTTCATTTACCATGCTGAGTTGTTAATGTTGAAGTATAAGGTGGTTTGGTATTCTACGTTGCTTCGAGATGTGGATCTGCCTATACTGGGCGTTGATCAGGTTCACACAGAGGTTTGATAAAGTGGCACTGGAATTTCCTTACTTGCCTGGCAAAACAACATAAAACTGAAATTAAGCATTCTGTTAAGTAAATGCTTATTTCAATATTCACCGATGTCAATTGAAAACAAATACAGTGCTCAAACTTAATGATAACATGTGTGTCTTCTTAAAAAAAAAATGTTTGCCTGATCCAGCTAATTTTCTATCCTACATTCAATCAAAATGTAATCTTTAAAACAATCAAATATCATTATAGTGTGTATATAAAAAAAATATTGTACAGGTTTTTCCTAACCATTCTTAAAATGGTTTACATAATATTCACAATTACGGTTTGACCCTTAAATACCTGCCACACAAGCCGTTGCTAGGTATGACCATCCTGACCCAAGGATGTGCGCTCTGGTGCTTACTCCAGTCTGTTTGAGCCCCGCACTGCATATGTAGGTAGCAACAGAGTTCTTTAGGGTACCATTGGTTGATACAGCTCTGTGTGTGGGGATTCGTCAAGGTACGACAGTCTATGTTGTATAAGAATAAATACACCAGTTAGGCCAAACTCGGTATTATCAGCTATATATTATTTGCTGATACGCAATGTTTGCAAGTATAGTATAAAGAATATGTACACAATTCAGCCATTAATAGATATTTCGCAGACAGTAATATCAAATTATAATATTTTCTTATTGAAAGTTAATATTCCTTTAACATATATAATTTACTTATTAAATGTTGATACTATAAATTTAATTATTTTTAAAATGTGTGAACTAAAGTGTAAATAATATATGAAATAGTATACATGTTTATATAAGAATATAGCATGTTTGACAGAGATTGTGGTTATTATGTTTTTTAATGTGTCTTACTGTAGTGACTTCCGCTGTTATCAGCTTTGGTCTGATACTTCTGTGCAGCCGCGCACACACACGTCAGTGTATTGAACTGGTCACAGATGGAGTGTGGTAGTGAGGAACGTTCTGTCCCACGGCCGTGCAGACTGAAATATGTGAGCTTAATAAAATAATGAATCGTTTTTCATCAATTTTAAATGATTTACAAATACTAGTAAACTATGGACAATATATATATATATGCACATAAGCATTATCACATTTGAATGTGTTGTATTACAGAGTTTGGATTGCTACCGATATATAATACGCCGTACGAAGATTATTTTAACTTTTAACGTTTAAGTATACAAAGTTGTAATGTTATCACATGCGTTTGTGATATAAACCCGTATTGCATCTGTTACTTTTATATGTATAACGCATTTCAAACTTCTGTTAAATATTAAATATAACATGTACATAGGAAATGCGCAGGAATGTATTTTAATTGTGAAATCACGTTTCCATCCAGTATTGCAACATAAAAAGTACAACGTATTTTATGCTTGAATATGAATATTAAAAAATAAGGTCTGGCATATGTTTTATTGAAGAAACCCGTTGCTATAAATGCTGGACACACTGTTACATTTGCCGAATATAAAGTTAATGCACCAACACAATAAGTATGCGCATCGTACTAAAAAAGATAGTTCAAAACTAATGGAAATCAAAACCGAGTCTTAACACTGCAATTCTACAGACTTGCAATTCGGCGCGTCTCTAACCTTCCCAAGTATTAAAAGCAAACACATATTAATAATCATTTCTTTTGTCTATTATTGTAGTGTTTTCTCGAGTTTGTTAACCACAGTTGCTTGGATGAAATACAACTGACTGTATTGCTTTAGTTCACGTAACAGTGTTTAATATGTTTAATTTGCAACTGAGGCTCTTCTTTTCGTTTGCTGCCAGAGATGTTGTTGATCATTCATTACACCTGTTAATTGCTGGTGTTTATCAATTGTTGTGTCCAATTACAAACTTCACATGGTCTTTAAAACATACTGATTGATATACAGTAGAACGATCAGCGTAACCATCAATTATTTTGTTCAATTAAACATTTCAAATGGTATTTTTAAGATATTGTTTAAGACGGATAAAACCATTCATGTTTTGAGTTGATAAGTTTTATCATGGTTGTGTTTTGTTTATGTTTCTTATATTAAGATTTGAATGCGGCTTTGTATGGGCAAATAGTCAGTAATGATATTCACATATGTTAATATTTTACGCAAAGAGGCACGTTATTAAAAGAATGTTAATAATAGTTTAAACTGACTTGTTTTCGTCAGTCATGTGGATGTTAAAATTGATTTCTCTACTGACGTTGCAGCTTGCGTTGTATATTCTGGCTACTTATTATTTTCAAGTGTATTGAATTTCTGTCCAAAATAGACAAATAAGATAACATAAATTACATTATTTTCAAATGTATTGAATTTCTCTCCAAAATAGACAAATAAGATTTCAATAATTACATTAAATGTAGTTTAGATAATATTTAATATTTTAATGTATTATACAGCATCTGATATTTGAAACAAAAGACTGTAAAATTGTGTTACTCCCATCAAGAATGTCTGTCTGTCTTTTCGTTAGACTGTCTGTGTCTGTCTGTCTGTCTGTCTGCCAGACTTGCCTGCCTGCCTGCCCCGAGCTGCCTTCCTGCCTGGCTGGCTGCCTGGCTGCCTACCTTTCTGTCTGCCTGCCCGTCCGTCCGTCCGTCTGTCTGTCTGTCTGTCTGAATGTCTGTATTTTCGTTTGATAGTTAGCAACTGTACGCAAACATTATCAACTGCTTACAGATTCGCATGAAAATGAGCTGGAGATGAAAAAAGAAGAGTGCATTATATGCCCTTTACAACTATTTTCACCTTTTACCTTGAAGAGTGACATTGAACTTTCAGCTACAGGCCTGGTCCTTGGGTGTCTTTTATAAGTATAATCTTATCAGAAAAGTTATTTCCAATCATTTCATGTTGGCCAACTTTGCTTCCTTCAAAAACTTAATTCTTTTAATTAACCTTTAATTGTTACCTTTGATTCACAGACCTTTGTCATGTCTGGGACACATGTTTTCATGATTGTAGGCACTTTGTTCCAAGTTACTGTAGAATCTCTCTGTGTAGGTACAATACATGACCCCCAAAACATCTATATTTATATATGTGACCTTAACCTTTAAGATACACACCTGATTCCTGTGCGCAGCATACAATATCACAATGGCCATAATTTCTAATAAGCCATTAAAAATCCGTCCATTTCAGAAAATATAATACTCCTGACAAATATTTGACATTTGACCTTAAACTGTGACCGTGAACTTTTACAGACCAACATGTGTCATGTTCGCTACACATCTTTAGGTTATGTCAATTAATAGTGTGAAGTACAATATAATTAATATATAAAATATTTGACATTTAACCTTGAATCATGTCCTTGACCTTTGACAGACTAGCATGGTTCACATATGCCACACATGTTTGTCGTCATGAGGAATCATAATGTCAAGTCATATTAAAATTCTTCCAGACTTTATAAAATATAGAGCGGAAACAAAATACAAAAATGTGACCTTGAATTGTGACCTTGACCTTTGACAGACACGTATAGGTCATATACGCGACGCATTGTCTGGTCCAGGGGAACACTAGTCTGAAATAATATTAAAATGCTTCCAGGCATCAAACAGTTTTTAAGCGGAAACAAAAAACATGTATTTGACATATAAACTTGAATTGTGACCTTGACCTTTGACGGACATGCATGGGTCAATAACACGACATATTATCTGGTTATGGGGAAAAATAATCTGAAGTTATATTAAAATACTTCTATGCATTACGAAGTAATGAAACGAAACAAAATACAAGTATTTTACCTGTATTTGACTTTGACCTTGAACTGTAACCTTGACCTTTGTAGGACAAGCATGGATCATGTACGCGACTCATTTTCGACACATTGTCTGGTCATAGGGAATAAAAATAATCTGAAAGTATATTAAAAGTTCCGCGCATTTTAAAGTTATGTGCGCAAATGAAATGCAAGTATTTGACCTATGACCTTGAACCTTGATCTTTGACTGACAAGCATTGGTCATGTACGTGACACAGTGTCTAGTAATAGGAAATATTAATCTGAAGTTATATTAAAATTCGTCAATGCATTACGAAGTTATGGAGCGAAAACGAAGTCTTTTACATTTATTGACCATTGACCTTGAATTGTGACCTTGACCGTTGACGGACAAGCACACAATGTCTAGTCATGGAGAATAATAATCTGAAGTTAAGTTATAGTAAAATCCTCCCAGGCATTATGAAATTATAGAGCAGGAACGAAATACAAGTATTTGACCTTTGACCTTGACTTGTGACCTTGACATTTGATGGACACGCATGGCCATGTACGTGACAGATCGTCTGGTCATGGGGAACAATAATCTGAAGTTGTATTAAAATCCGTCCAGGCAGTACGAAGTTATGGAGCGGAAACGAAATATTGGACGTATGTACCAGCGTACCACGTACCGACGTACGGACCAACAAGCGCGATATATATATAGCCTCGACTTTTTAAAAAAGTGGGGGTATAACAATATGTGTACGTATTATAAGGCCGTTACACAGTAGTATATTTTATTCATTTAGTCGCTAATTTATACATAATGATGATTATACCCCCACTACCTATCGGTCGGTCGGTCTGTCCTGAAATTTCTCCGGACTATTACTTCCCCATACATTGAAGGATTTTGAACTTTCTTTGCACAAATCTTAACCTCAATGAGACGGTGTGTAAGGTCAAAGTCATACTTTGAGGTCAAATGTCAAAAAAAGACATAAGGCCTACTGAGTAAATATATTGATCATATATTATTGCCCTTAATTATTTGTAGCATACATAAAGTATGACATGAAAGTGAACGTTATACAGTTTTACTTTTTAACGCCTTTTGCCAGAATCATTTTTTGGTCGTGATCAATCCATATATTGGTCAACCTAAAACTAACTTCTTGTGGCTTAAACGTTGTAGCCTTTCTGATAATGTTTTTTATTTAAAGTATATTTGTGAATTTGGTTAGTCAAGAATAGTATTAAATTGATACTTCAATATACAATAAAAACGCCAACACTGCTAGGCTAATCTGATAGCCTATTTTAATCACATTACATTGATTGGTTAAACAACACACAGTGTACTCATATCACGAGCAGTAATCATGTATCTGTGAATATGGAAGTCTTCAAAAGAAACATTCACAATCAGATAAATTAAATGGACATGTTTTTAAAGCTGCTGCGTTATTATTAATCCTAGGACTTTGGAAAATATTAAGCATGTTCGAATTTGTAAATTGTTCGTGAGCTTTTATACCAATTTGGCTACAAGATCTGTCTTTGTAGAGAAAAAAAATCATCACTTGCTAGTTTTTTTATTATATACTTGTTAAAATTCTTAACAAAATGCATGCTTTATCAATCGGTGACATACATGTCGTCAGAAAAAATCCGTATTATGTTACTCGCTATTTTTCCGATCTCGTATTACCATACTAGCTGGACTACTTTTTAATGACGTAAATGAAATAAAATAAGGTAAATGCACATTTGAAGTTTATCGTGGTATAATTATAATAAAAGGAATATTACGCTAGTCAATTGTTCCAAGAGTCGGTATTAGTCTCGTCTTCACACAAGCCACTCGACTAATACATGCTCTAGGAATAATTGACTAGCATAGTATTCTGTATGTATTAGAACGGGAGTACGGAATCATTTTCATACGAACATGTCAATAACCTCTTGTTTGTGGATATAGCAAATACATGCATTCTCGATTAACTGTAAATGTTATATATATTTGCTGTTAAAATAGTTTGATAAAGTTCCAAAACTCAGATTAAACCATTTCATAACGTATGTATTCATAGACTGGTTTCCGATCTTGTTTGTTCTAACATTGCATCGGTTTATAAATCAGTAATAATCCAAGTTACAGACTGACGACGGTTAAAGATCCGCCTTTAAGATGTGTGGTTATGCCAATTTATCAACAGTTGACATCCAATTATTAAGAATTTGAAACACTTTAACGAACCAGACCAGCGATACAGTTGTGTGTTAATTTGAACATGCTTTAATTTACGATTGTTAACGTTATTCTAAAATATATGTTTTCGGTGTTTGTGAAATTTGGATATTAATCACATAATTGAATTACAATGTTATTGCTTAGTATACACGTTTTTAGATTGATTATATTACTGACAATTCATTTATCCGTAATTCACGGGCAAATTTATGTGACACGTAAGTATTCTGTATACATAACTTGTATGCATGTTTGTTAGTAATTTTTGTAAGTATTTGATATATTTTTTGCCAGTCGTTTGGCTGCGATTATTGATTCAAATGATATCTTACCTATAATGCTTTTTTAAAATGTATATTGCAATAGTAATTAGAAAGATGCAATGAATTTTCCCTTAATTTCGGGAAAGACACGCAATTACCTTTAATAGTGATAATTTCAGAGTATATTAGGATGAGGACGATAGAAACAATATTTATAAATTTTAGTTCGAGTGAGATGTTTTATAATGTTTTGAAATAAATCTACCATCCGTTTAATCCGCTAAAACTTAACTAATTTTTTTTAATTTTACTTATTTTAGTATTAACCAAAAACCGTATTTATTATAAGCCATGTTATTATTGTTATTATTAAATACGTTCTCTAAAGGCACGTTTAAAGTATACTCACATATATTCAGTACACGAATAACAGTGTTGAGACAGACATACGTGGGGAACGTTTTGGTGAATGTCTAAGTATTCTCTTGAATGTTCTTTTGACTCGGAACATAAACGCAGCCCCGATACATTTATCATTGCTTTCGTTTCGCTACAAGACGCTGTAACCACTGTTCGACAAAATAGTAACCAGTATTAACACGACATTAAAGCCGCAGTCCATAAAATATAATTCAATACATCTCAAGTTTGCATTTGTACATTAATGCCGTTTATTCGACGGAAAACTGTTCTTATTTACGAAAGGCATTTCATTATCGCTTGGTACGAACATAAAGTACACTAAAATACATGTTGATTTACTCCAGAGGCATCACCAGCTATCGCATACAGATAACGGTTAACGATAAACTGTTTACGGAAACGTTATTATTTTGCCGATATCAATGCGTTTCTATTTTATTTTGATCGCTAAAATGCCCATTAGAAACGATTTCTGCAGTTTTATTTGTATTAACATATTTCTGGACTGCTGCTTGTATGTATGATGAAAGAGATCATACTGGATGATCATAACGGCATATTTTTGTAGTTGTTAAACGTGTTCTTGATACAATGTAATTATATTGACACATTAAAACTAATATGTAATAACGACTGCTTAAATAATTACTATCGTTACCATTCAAACTGATGTTCTAATGAATTTTGATAAATAAGTAAGTTATATGACGAATGCATGAATTAAACGATTTATTGTCATTAACACAAAAACAATGACAAAACAATATATAATGATTTTATCTATAAACGTCATCAGTGTGAATGTATTCACAGGTTAATTGTTTTACGACTCGAACTGATTAAAGCGTTTACATCCATTTTGTTCGATGTATTGCGTAACAAAATTCACTGTGAAGCTTATTTTACTATTAGTCTCTAAATGTATGAAATGTGTCAATTGCAATTTATTGAAAATTGTTAAAGAACTATCGCATGACGGTGGAAACGGTGTGTTTATATATATATTGTCCATGTGTATTTCCATTTATAGCATGCACAGCAGGTGGGGGAGAATGTGATGTTTTCCCGAAATCCGTATGTGACACTTTAGTAAACTTTTTCTGCGTCTGCCAAGGTGGCCGAAGCTACATTCCAAGTAATGAAAAAGATAGATGTGATTACAGTAAGTATCAATTAATTTGCGTGTATATATAATTATACAAAAATACGATATGCTTCTGATTATTTCGCAAATAAGAGCATACTATTTAAATTACTAATTAAAACAGTGGTTGTATACAAATGTATTCAACTGAATGCTGGCACATAATTATAGGAGTTGTTTTGATTCCTAAAATGGCTTTCATAAGAAGGATTAAAGGGATCATTTTGGTTGCATGTAGATATTGAGATATTGAGACTTTACAAAATGGTTCAATCAAACTTGTTTAGCTTGAATAACTCATTTGTTTTATTTCCTATATTAGGCTGCAGTGCACTGGTGAATCCAGCAAACGGATTGGTGTCAACTACAAGCACTGTAACTGATGGTGTTGCCACATACACATGTAATCCTGGTTTCAAGTTGAACGGTACGAGTACAAGAACTTGTGTTGTGGACGTCGGATGGTCCAACAATCCACCGACATGCATTGCAGGTTATTTTAATTTGTAATTTTTTACACTTATGTTATTGTAACAATACTGAATCACTACTTCATATAATGGCTGCAAATGAATTGTTCTCTTTTTCCAACTGAAACAGCACGAGTATTATAATTTATTACAAACCTATTTCTTCTTCCATCAATACATACTGCAGTTCGACATTCAACTACAGGAAATCGTATTCGCTAATAGCCTTTTATTTTTCCGTATTATACTAGTAGTCCGTGTTAACAGAAACACTCGGTCGAATACGGCAATTTTTGAAATGCATATTTACAACTTCAATATTGTTAGATTTAAATTTCTAGTTTTGTCATACACCTTTATCATATGAACAGTACATACATACAAGTAATTGCTTATATTAACTCCTGTTAACTGTTCTTACTCAATGCACCAATACAGCGTTCCTTCAGCAACTTTTAATTTACCTGTCCAGAAACAAACACCACGCGCATGTTTACTACCGATTTATCACAATCACCCATTATTATTCAAATTCACCCTCGTTAAACAAAATGTAGAAGAGAATAACAGACAATGATTGCGATTTATTGTGTATTTAATTCAACGCAAATAAAAATAACACAATACTATCTACTGAACACAGCATCATATATCCATTTCAAATTGGAACTATTGTGTTTTGACATAGTCGTTAAGCGGCGTATAATGACGTCATCATTACAAAACTCATTACCTATACAAATATAGTATATGTAGCATAAAATAGTGCGCGATTTGTTTAGGGTTTTAAAGAATGTTATGTTGAAAAAAAGATATAAAATAAATGGAATATTATACTCGTATGGTGTTCTTGTAGCAGTCACGTTGGTTGTGCCAAGCACTTGTATCAGTCTCGTTGGTTGTGTCACGTTCTTGTATCAATCTCGTTGGTTGTGTCATGCACTTGTATCAATCTCGTTGGTTGTGTCAAGTACTTGTATCAGTCTCGTTGGTTTTGTCAAGCACTTGTATCAGTCTCGTTGATTGTGTCAAGCACTTGTATCAGTCTCGTTGGTTGTCTCAAGCACTTGTATCAGTCTCGTTGGTTGTGTCACGTTCTTGTATCAATCTCGTTGGTTGTGTCATGCACTTGTATCAGTCTCGTTGGTTGTGTCAAGTACTTGTATCAATCTCGTTGGTTGTGTCAAGCACTTGTATCAGTCTCGTTGATTGTGTCAAGCACTTGTATCAGTCTCGTTGGTTGTCTCAAGCATGTGTATCAGTCTCGTTGGTTGTGTGAAGCACTTGTATCTGTCTCGTTGGTTGTGTCAAATACTTGTATCAATCGTGTTGGTTGTGTCAAGTACTTGTATCAGTCTCGTTGGTTATGTCAAGTACTTGTATCGGTTTCGTTAATTGAGCAAAGATAGCACTAACACAACCTAATCGGCTGACACAAGTTCTCAGAACACCAAACTAGCATAAATAGAGAATACTAGGTTAGTGTTAAATAAAGGTAATTTTATTTAGCGAGTCTTAGAAAACCTGAACGTTTTCGTGATGAGCATATAAACTTATCTTTATTCAACAGTTACATAGCATTATATTTATCCCATCATTTGCCTTCTTTATTTTGAAAATAAACGAAAGAAAACTCACTAAATGTTACGAAAAACATAAAATGACGTCACAAAATCAACAAGATGACGTCATTGTACCGCGCGTGACTGTTTTATTTCCACAATGTCCTTAATGCACGCCTTATGATTGGATAATAGTCTATATTTCCTATAAAAACGTGTAACCACTGCGTTAACAGTTTCACAATATATTTCGTATTTTAGTTTCTTCGAGGACTCCGAAACATCTCTACTTGGTTAATTTTGACGTTCTACGAAATGTGCGACCGTTTATTACTTCGTGACTTCACTGTTCCGTTCATATACATTCAGATTCCTGTGTATTGTAATATTTTCAGGAAAAGTTAATGACGACTGCACGGCCAAAGCAGATTTATGTGCAAACATCGCCAATGGACAATGTACTAGTGGAGTGTGCAAATGTAACGCCGGATACCAAGACGACGGGACAAAGTTAAATTGCATCGGTAAACAGTACTTTTGAGGTTACAATATACTTATTCCAGTCATTATGTAATTTAATGTAAAAGCGATAATTTTAACCAAAAATAAATGCAACAGTTTGCACATAGTGACCCTCATAACCATAGCTTTTCTTAAAGAGCATTCTAAGCAAAGAGGGAATGGCATGTAATATGTAAGAAAGAACTCGACTCTAAACAAAGTTGACTATTTTATCACCATCTTTTTACCTGCTACTTTATAGTTGAATGTAACCCGACTCATCGCGAGTGTCCTTCTGTAGTCTCCAATCTAAAAACATATAAGTGATGTATTAGTGCACACCAATGTTTACCTGACCGACATTTCAAAAAACGAATAGCAAAGCAAGCGTCTTAACCTAAAAACATGTCTTCGAGTTATTTTTTTACTTATTTAGAGAGTACAGCAATACACGAATTGCTTATTTAGTGTTATGTGACATTGATAACAAATATACATGATAACAATATCATGTTTGATAAAAAAAATGTCGAAAAACGGCATACATATACAATTTGCTACATTATTCAAAATGCAGTTTTCAATACAACGAAACTATTGACAAGTTGCGACTTGTCAATCAAGGATTTAGTTGACCAATTGTGGGTTTATATTTTTAGTGATAAATAATAGCACACTGTTGCATAATCCAATGAATTTACTTTAAATGCCTGGACAAATAACTTTAGACAAACAGATAGGCGGAGCGATATATTATTTTGCAACTGGTCACTTGCAATGGTACACAATCTGTATTGATCGTTTACGATAGGATGCTTTTATACGCCCTATATAACATGTACATAAACGAAATAAAAATATATTTTGGTGCAATAGCGTTAACATTATAACCCCTATAACTTAGTCAATATTTCTTGATTTGGAAATTTCGGATATTAGTTAAACATATTGTATTATGTGACTGATACTACAAAGCAATTTCTGACATTATATCATGTGACTGAAATTATATAAAGCAATTTTGCATCATCTTGTATATACATCAATACATCTAAGCTACAAAGGTATTGGAAAAATGAATGATTAAATGCAGCATGCATACTAATGTCTTGACTATCTTTAACGCTGCTACATGCGTCAATGGTCAGGCAAAGTACACGTGTCAGTGTGTCGCTGGGTGGAAAGGAACCAACTGTGAAATAGGTTTGGGTACCATTTTGTTATTTTGTGCCGTTATTTATTGAGGCATGTCGTAGGAAAACCAGATTTAATGCATGTGCGTAAAGTGTCGTCCTCTCAGGCTAATCCAGGACGGCACATCCCGCTTTCATTGTATTTTCTGTTTCAATGTAGGCTCTTGTAAACATAAATCCACTGAAGGCTAAAATTGCCGTCATGGATTAGCCTGGGCGGACTGCACAGGCTAATCCGGAACGTCACTTTACGCACCTGCATTAAGCCCAGTTTCCCCACGACACACCTCCAGAACGACAGTTTACGCACATGCATTCAGCCCGGTTTTCTCACGACACGCCGGAACACATCCCTGCGAAAATATGATGTTTGCAACGTCGATATTGTTTATTATAAAGCATTGCCGTATTATTGTGATATGAATATTAATTGATTAGTAGCTTTTATAATTACTTTTGAGCCAGTAAATATATTGTTTTGAACAAACGTAATTAATCATTGTTTTCATTCGTAGCAAACCAGAGGATCGGAATTGTAAATAGCATTATTAATTGAACGGATATTGATCCGAGAAGATTATAATTTTTAAGATGTTTAATATTCATTGAAATATATAATATCTGAAGCATTCCGCATTACATAAAGAACATACCGATAGTGTTTACTTGAAAATCTCAATATATAGTATTAAATAATACGATCATACGGTTTATTTGCAAACATATGGACACTGTTATAAATAACTGCTGAACGCGTTGAATTTTTAAGTGTTGAATAAATCAGTAAAATTAAGTCCGTGACTTTTGCTCGATTTTCTCTCGTAGTTTTACATTGCTGTTAAACTACATAAAAATCACTTGTATTGCATTCATCTTCAAATGTCAACTTGTGTTTCAGATATTGACGAATGTGCCACACTACCTTGTAAAAACGGTGCCACGTGCACACATGGCCTGGCAACCTACGACTGTACCTGTGCTCCTGGGTATGAGGGGGACAACTGCACAACAGGTTGGACATTCAGTTCTCTTTCCATTCCAAGATCTTCCATTTATTAATTAAGTTAAAATTCTGACAATTTATTTGTTTTATGCGTTGTACCTTCTGCGACACGGGTTTACCCGAGCCCATGAAACATTCGAACTTCTCTACGATGTTGTTTCTGTTACTCGATATTTATAATATAGACCACTATTTACTGATGATCCGTTTACAATAAGGTTTATTTTTTACGCTGAATGACCTGGTGTGTATAAATAAGATATACATGTATCTATGGCGTTGATGCCCTTCAACAAGTTCAAATAGGCAAATGCATTTATTATTGAGTCGCTAAACTGTGAATGTTAAAGGGACTATGTCAACGAAAAATTGGCTTACTATTGCACTATAAATTATATTATTTAGCAGAAATGCGCTTTACCAAGACGTGTGCATTACATAAATAAAACTGATATAATACACAATAAGATATTTGTCAAAAACAAATTAACAAAAAAAAAGCCTGAACAAAATTAAAACCCGAAGCGGGTATTGAACGCACGACTTTGGAGCCATACAAAAAATGACAGTAGACAGCACTTTAACCAACTGCTCTATCATGCTTGGTAAGGAGTCGTTTGTTAACTATGGTTATACAAAATGCTCACAATCCTGAAGTCAAAATGTAAACAGGACAAGGGCCTAAAAACACAACACACATTTTAAATTGATTTTTATCTAAGAATGCTACACTCTTTTCTCATTATATATACCGTATTTTAACCGTTATTATATGTTTATCTAAATTTCAGATTTTTTAAAGAAATTGCCCATTTGAGTCCCTTTTCGATGACATAGTCCCTTTAACCATTGCGTACTGGTGATCGTATTAGATTGTATATAACAAAGCGTTGATACCGACTTAGTTTAAAGACATGTTATGCCCAATACATTTTAATTGATTTAACAAATTGACTCAACAATTAGCTGTCAACGATCTAGATTATGGTAATGCGATACGCAAATGTTGAAATCATACTCTTGCACAATCTCATTGTACCCCAATATGATAATATAGAAAAAAAGCTCATGTATATAATGTTATCATGTTTATTATGTATTATTTAAAATTAAACACTTATAGTGTACATTGGCAAAACTAAAAAGTCAACAATACATGTTCGTCGAATATCAAAAGAAAATAATGTCATGTGTGCGGTACTTATTATACATGTACGAGATGAAACATACGTTGAATGAATACCATTTTACACACAAAAAAACTTTTATAATCTCATATTTGCCTTGTGCTAAAGAATTCTGTCCTTTGACACATAAACGGCATCAATTTTAAGAGGTTTTGACATTTTCTTACGTTTCTCGTAACTTCAAATTGCCAATTATCAACGGAATAAACGATAATGCACTAATGGTTACAGATTACATTAAAACAATGAATAACATAAAACATTATAGTCATGCGAACGTTCGTAGCATCGCTATTATCGGCCAATAGACAACGATTTGGAGTTCTGGTTTGTAGGCATTAAACCGAGAGGGCGATAACCGGAGTGGTTTAATAGTGACGCATCAGAACGACAACGAGTTGTTTATTGGCCGATAAACAACGATAATGCGAACATGATTTGGATTCTAACATGATTCGACAAGTATATTTGCAATTGTAATAAGAACTACATTTTACTATGCTCCGCTCAGATTCGGGACTACTTTAAGCGTTGTTTCTTGGGAAGTTAAGCAAGGATAATTTTGTTCCTTGTCTATATAAAAATTAGCATGTATCATGTTAGAATAGTGTTTTGTATATTTTCTTGCTAGATATCAATGAATGTGCTTCCAATCCATGCGGCAATGGCGGCACCTGTGTAGACGGCATCAACGGCTATAACTGCGTGTGTGTGCCCGGATACACCGACCCTCGTTGCCTTTCTGGTAAGAGATTCTCTTAAATGGCGAGAAGTAATTAAACAGTGATTTGACGAAACATCTTGGCAATATGTCATTCTTTGCAAAATATATGTCACTTGTCATATGATCCGTTATGTTTTCTTTCCATTTAGTTAAATTTCCATGTTTAGTTTTAAATTGTATGTTCAATTATAAGTAAACAAGTAGAAAGTAGAAAATGAAATCTCCATGTGATAATCGTGTGATGGGCGAAATGTTTATCGCGGCAAAAAAGTGTTGTTTAACGGTATATTGCATTGGTTGTGTTTTGGAGACATACTTGCATTGTATACACGTGTAACATTTTTTCAGATATTGATGAATGCAAATCTGTCACCTGTGAGAACGGAGCAACATGCGAGAATCTTATTAATGCATACGATTGTAAATGTGTTACTGGATTTACCGGCAATCTGTGTGAAACAAGTAGGCATCGTATAGTCTAATTATTTAGGATGTTACTGAGCCTCTAGAATTTTACTGACAATTATCTAAACCTATAAAAGTATTACAATCACGTGATTTCAACTCCTTATAAGACTTGAAATAAAATCCAGGGATATAGATTATAATTTGTCTAAATGTTTTTTTTTTTTTTTTTTTTTATAATGTTAAACTTTGTTTCGGATTGCTAACCTGTGTTTACGCATAACTGTGGGTGTGTCCCAAGTTATAAGGTAAAGTGGCCCTGCTATTAATGTGTTAACAACAATGATGAACAATTTATAGCACATATAAAATGTAATATGTTAATTCGAAGTGTTGTGTAGTGCAGTGATATTCTTAAATAGTTGCATCGAAACTAAAATAATATACAAACGTATGTATGTGTATTAATGTTATGCAACAGAGAACAATAGTGATTGTATTTGAATTACCAGATATAAACGATTGCCAGGGAATTGTCTGCAACAATGGCGGTTCCTGTGTCGATCAGGTGAACGCATACGCATGCAGCTGTGTATCTGGGTACAATGGGATTCATTGCGAAACAAGTATGTACACCACAATTAAAGGAGTCTTTGCTTGTACTCATAGTATACGAATATCATCAATGACTTTTGCCATGTTTAATGGTTGACTGAAAAACATTTATGACTAACATTATATTCAGTTCACATATCAGATTCAACCTGTAGACGATAGCCATACACTTATTATGTTATCATCAACAAATTACACTATTGACAGCAATTGTTTTTTTGATGGCAGTTTTTGTTTCCATAGTAGCTCTTATAAACTTACCTAATACTTATACATACAGTCACTAACAAATATTGTCTTGTCTAGACATAAATGACTGTGCAACAATCGTATGCAAGAACGCAGGCACCTGTATCGATCATATCAATTCCTTCAGCTGCGTGTGTGGGCAAGGGTGGACTGGAACTTTATGTCAAACTGGTAAGACATGTAATAAGGCACGACAAAGATGAGTATGACCCTTTAATTCTTTCATATCTGCACAACGACAAAGATTAGTATGACCCTTTAATTCTTTCATATCTGCACAACGACAAAGATGAGTATGACCCTTTAATTCTTTCATACTTGCAAAACGACAAAGATTAGTATGACCCTTTAATTTTTTCATATCTGCACAACGACAAAGATGAGTACGGTGGCATGAACAAGGAAATGAAAGAACAGTAAACACAAACATAGAGCTATTTCGCTTTTCTGCATTTATTTCATTAAATTGAACGTGTTATAACCTTCAAAACATTCCACTGACAAGTCTTAAGTATTAATCTCCAGCTGATCGCAAATTCAAAACCTTAAAAAAGGTATAAGTTTCAATTATTTAAAATTATGTTTGATACTAATAACATTTAGATATATTGTTATTTTTATGAGAGTAATGCTTACCTATTTGACACAACGACCCATTGTACCCTTCTGGACATTGGCATGTATATCCATTATGCCGGTCAACGCAGGCAGCGCCGTTTGTACAAGAATGGTTTGCACATTCGTCAATACCTGGTCATACAACATGTATTCATTCCCGATAACATCTGATGTCAATAAACAATGAAGCACATGTAATACCAACATCTGCTCTACAGTACAACGTACTGTACTGATTATGTGTATATTTTTAAAGCATGTCTCAATGTTGCGTAATGTATAGCACAATAAATACTAGAACTAAAAGACCGCAAAGAATGCGCAATGAAACAATATGTTTTCAAGTAGCATTGGTTCTCCCATGTTATTCTATTACTACAGCAGAATAGGCATTTTACAGTGTGATTACTCTAATCAAAGAAGTATTCCAGTTTTCAAATGCCGCTTTTTAAACATCGCCTGCACATGTTGTATTCTAGATTTGTCCATAGATATTGCGTGTGTGTATTAATGGTGTGAATGGCAATACTAATAAAACAACAAGGCGTCCACGTAACATTTGACGGCTTTTCAAAGTTCAAATAGAATATTTGTTAGAATTAGAGTTTTAACATTCGGATTTATCCACTTTTACTCTACATTTGACGTTATATTCAGTTACGTGAAGATGCATATATTCCGTGTTTTTGGAAGTCAGATATTGTCAAATTTGCTTACGTGATAACACTATACGATTACAATTATTGCAGATGTGGACAACTGTGCTGAGAATAAATGCCAACACGGAGCCACATGCATTGACGGCTTTAATGATTTTTCCTGCGAGTGCACAACCGGTTATTCGGGATTGCTATGCCAACATGGTGCGCAAAATTAAACGATGCTTTTATGGTTTTATTCATTATTCGTCATGCATATCTAATTCTTACGACAATACAACCGAACTAAACCAGATTTTACCTTTTGGTATCCATATTATGACTGAACATGTTGTATTGTATTACACATTAGGTGGATGTTCTGCACACATATGCGTGAACGGAGCCACGTGCGTGCCTTTCTCAGATACGTACCAGTGTATGTGTGCGGCAGGGTACACGGGGCAATACTGTGACCAAGGTATCGAATAGGTTTAATTATAATTAAATACAAATACGTTATATTTACAGCTTCTGTATTTTCAAATATGTAGTGTCATATTATTAACCTTATGTATATGTTTTTATTGAAACAGTTAAGCATGTTCAAATATCATTGTAATGCGCATTTGTTCAATGTTGCGTATTTTTGATAACGTCTAGTATACTGCCCACATTTAAAAGGCAAGTATAATAAGACGACATTCAATTAGAAAGTGTAAACTTCTAGAATCCTAAACAAAATGAGCACTATATACGTTTGCTTGTTTAGGTTGTTGTTTGTTGCGTTTCATGTACTTATATAGCATGCTTTGCAGACACAGTATGGTAGTGTTCATTGAAACCGTGGTATGTGTAACCAATAAGATAGCCAAATTTGCGAATCTACGGAAAGTATTTGTCAAGACAAATGAAATCGACAACCAAGAAAACTATACTGACGTATAAAGGCTAATGGGCAGAAATGGCATTCAATCTTGTTTTTCATTAAACGTATTCTGATACAAGGATATAAGCAATTGTTGCTTTACATATTTATAATGCATTTGTATTGCTCTGAATGTCTAGACATTGACGAGTGCACCAACCACAGCTGCCAGAATGACGCCGATTGTTCAGACGGTGTGAACTCCTATGAGTGCATTTGCAAAGATGGGTGGAAAGGGTCGTTTTGTCATTCAGGTGATTGAAACGCCGATTTAACTTAATGCAA
Organism: Congeria kusceri; assembly: GCA_027627225.1. Taxonomy (NCBI): domain Eukaryota; kingdom Metazoa; phylum Mollusca; class Bivalvia; order Myida; family Dreissenidae; genus Congeria; species Congeria kusceri. The sequence continues at coordinate 103,799,481 of CM051024.1, forward strand.
TTACAATGTTATTGTATACAAAACAGTGTTCATCATATAGTAGTTTGCAATAATCACTTATTTGTTCTTTACATTATTTTATGTCTTGTAAGTTATATGTACGTTTAGGAACCCTGTCAATATTCAAAGCAAAAGTCAAAGTTCTTTAAATAATTATGACACTATTCGTGTAATTACAGCTTCAACAGATACCACTGTGGTGTTGAGTGTCATTCTCGCACTCATGACAGCCATTAATGTCGTATTGGTTGCGATCTGTATATATAACAGGTGCTGTCGAAATGAGGTAAGTGTCTTTGATTGGAGAAATAATACGTACTTTTTTATTTTAAGACTAGATACTTTTTATTTCGTCATACACATTTTTAATATTGATTCTTAAAAGACTTTGAACAAATTAGTAGAATATATTCCGTTGTGAATATTCACATTTAAGCAATAGTATTTTAATATTCAAACAATTGAAAAACATTTATTTGCCAAATATTTTGTTTTAAACGCGATTTTCTTACAGAATGGAAACACTACCAATACCAGCAAGAATAGCGTACGGTCATCATTCGTCCCTGAAAAGTCAAAAAGTACAAAACTTAAAGACACCGAAAAGAGTAATTTGCCAAGTTATTATTCACATGTGTCGAATCAGAACAGAGGATCACAACCACACCATTACATCACGTTTTACTAAGAATCGCATGGTTTGGCTGCGCCGACACATCAACGTCATTTACTGACAAACCAATAATGCAAATAGTTAATGTTAATTTGGTATCAACAATTACATGTAAACATCGCCAGTGGGTGGTTTCGGAATGGAAACAGTTGACAACGACTCGGAAAGGATTAAATGACAATACAGGAATGATAATTCAACCAGAGTAAAGAATGCTCATATTGATAACACTCTACATTGTATAAAAGCTAGCTATACTCTTTTAACTTCATAAAATGTAGTAAACATATGTTGAACAATACTAAACAATGGTTGAGTTTCTTTTTTCAGAGAAGACATGACATAACATGCTGTGAACAACGAACATCTAATGTCAAGTATATTCGTAACATACGCCAATATGTGTTTTCCTGGTTCTAAGCACAATAAAGTTAATCGCACCCGTTGATATCGAGAAGTACTGTTTCTGGACATTGTTGAACGAATCACCAAGACAGTGTGGACCACTGAATAATTTGAAATTCGAGAACCATTATCCTACGTTTAATTATGTCTCTAACTGGTAACCACTGCATATTTTTAAAAGTTCCATATTTAGCTTGATCGAAATCAGCATTGGTAACAAGTATGACAGCATCTCAACGCAAATGTATTTTCAAAGTATTTGATTATGTATTCATTTAATAATACTATATTACTTTTAGGGTCAAATATAAATATCTGACGACTGAGTATGCCCTACAGTTAATATTTTACGAAATACATTTGCAATAAGGTCGTTATATAATGGGCACACAATCAGAAATTGGATTTCATTTTCAAAAGCACGGACGTTCCACGTTAAGTGTCATTTCAATTTTAATGTATATTTCTATTTCCATATGTTTTATATGGAGTCCATTGTCTGTCATTAGGCTGTCACTCGAACAACGGCGGTTTGATAACCGTATTTTGATAGTCTGATATGTTATTGTGAAAAACAAATAGTTTCCGGAGTTACTAAACTCAGGCAAATTATGTTTGTCAATCATCGGCTGAAGATTTCACATCGGCAGAGACTGCCTGTATTGCACAGTCTTGAAATATTAGGCATCGTAGTTTAGCCCAATACGTAATACACCGACACATATAGGTAACAAACAGAGAAAGTCGCCATATTCAGTTAGAACAAATAAGCAAGTAGCAGTTTAAATTAGGCAAGGCACTTTTATGCCAGAAAATGATGAGGGCTCTTACTATGTTTTCGCACTGTTGGAAGCCCCACATTTCCGATGCGTTACTAGTGTTTGTTTGACGGTTAAATCAAACAATTTACTGGAGTCACTATTACTAAAATGTGTTTGGAAACACAATATAGAGTTGAGAGTTGTACTAAAGTGTCGTGGGCTAGATTATGTTCGCCAAGATTATTTTTGTAGTAAAAATGGAGCCACTTTTTATTTAATGAGACCAATTATATTTATTGCGGTTTGTATTACAACTTTGAGCATTGTCTAAATGGCTGTTTGGTTTTGAAGATTATTTAATGTCTTACATTGCAGAGTTTACGTTCATGTTTGTTTCATCGCAGTAATCGCTAACCACTTTAAACATAAGGCATTTTATTAGTTATTGGTTATATTATAAACACCATGTGCTTGATAAGAATCGACGTTGTTATAATCGGTACCGCGCAATTTGTTGTTAATTATTACGCTGCCACAAATCGTTTTCAGTTGTACTTGTTGATGTTGTTTCGTCAATTTCCAGCAATGTTATTACTTTCATACAGTCATTATTACGTGTACTCTGGTACCATATTAACAAAACATATGATTTCAATCAATTTATTAAATAAATGCATGACTTAAAATAACCAGCTTAAAATAGCATACTAATATTAAACGAAATATGGCAAAAGACAGCAAAAGAAGATAGTGACATATTAGCACAACTTCATGAATATCATCCACGCTTGCTTTTGTAGGCTACTGCGCTACAAGTTTATTAATGCCGAAAACACATCGGAAAAGGGTTAACGGACATTTGATTAAATATAAACAAAACGAAACTCTAGCTGCAACAGCAGGAGAGATCTCTTATTAGCAGCACAAGGTCTTTTATTTATAGCAAGTGTTCAATTGCCAAAAACAACACACAGGACATCACAAAACACAGAACAAACACAAAACACACATGGATAAACCTGGGGTCACCGCCTTGGAACAGTCAATTCAAAGCATTTGAGGTTTAAACCGGTTAATGTGCGTACGAACCTGACACTTGGCCCAGAATTTTTCACAAAACATGTAAGTGTAAATAAAAATTAACCTCGTAGCATCGCAATTCAAATAAAACAGCAATAAAAGAGAATATTATTCAATTTAATTACTAGTTAATTACTTAATGGCTAGATGCAAACCAGAGCAGCAGAATTTCAACTTTCTGATGCACGATGAAATGAAACCAAAAACATCAACTACGTCTCGTCTGTTTGTAAAAAAAGCTTTAAAGACATAGCATTTAACGTTTTGCAGAATTTAACGTTTTAAAGTATTTAAAGTTTTGCAGACAGCTATAAAAGTAAATGAATGGTACAAGTAGTGCTTTAAGTGACGAAGTAACATTTGCGGTTTTCAGATCGAGGACTTCGACAAACACGCTGCTCGAAAAGCACAATTATTCTTTATACTTTCATTTGGTGTGTAGACGTATCACATTAACTTCACATTAAATATGTAATCAGTCAGGAAACAGCAAGCAATACAAGGTATGAGTAGTAAGCATTCAATAATGGAAAATTTCTGGATATAACGAATATTTTAGAAGCAAAGCATTATTGAGGAGATATATATTAAGTTAATGACGTATATTATTATTACGTTTTTCAAATATGCTTGCAATACAGGCCACCATAATATACACACATATGCTAGTAATAAGTAATGCTAAAGTGAAGACTTAATGAGCATCACATTGTTTGCCATATATCGCATTTAACATTCATGACAAAAACAATTCCTTTTATCATTGTAAAGTGCACACTTTTGACGAATTTTAATAAGTGTTATGTTTATTTAACGCCCATGACGCATGTACTGAAATGAATTATACTTTATACTGGTTGTTGTGCAAAAATATATATTCGATCACTGGACTGTTCGTACACTCAATGAATGTAGTGCCCCGTGCTAAATATAAAAATTTTATTGGTAATTACTTGTATAATAGCATTGTTGTTGAAACCCTTTTAATTATAAATATGAAGACTCCAATGACAGTAGGTTTAGTAGATACAGTTAAAAGGTCAACACGTACTGGCTTATTTGATAGTCTGTTTAAATACAATTTTATATTGATTAGTTAAACATAAGTAAGGCATTATAGCGAGCCACAATTATATATTTCTGAATATCGTAGTCTACAAAAGAAGCATACACATTCAGATAAGTTATTTCAACTAGAGTATATTAAAGCGTTTCTTAAAGCCGCTGTGTCACGATCAATTTTGGGGATTTATAATTTATTTGACATATATTTAATTTATAAATTTTGCATGCGCTGTTTGTATCAATTTTATTCCAACACAATTGTAATCTCAAAATATCAGTGTTTGCTGATTATTTTCTAATTATTTGACTGTGTTTTGCATTAATATGCCCAACGCGTGATCCGCCTGTGTAATACGGCTATACACGACGCGTGTTAAAATAGCACCACATTGTGTGTCGAAACGATGATAAAAGAAGAAAAGTAGATGTATATTTTATAGGAAACTTTACCTATCATCCAAAAAACTTTCTTTGCAAATTTGGAAAATAATAATCCAATATCGAAACTGATTCTTGTGTTTACAAACTGTCCAAACTAAAAGCGAAACTAGAATTACTAATGAAACAGATTTTAAGTTAAATTATGCTGATAAAACAAGGTTTTGAGGAAAAATCATTTAATGATAATGAAAATATCTACACAATACTGATTGCCATTGCGTTTTACTACTGGCTTAGAAAAAGGCCTTATTTGTCATGTAAAATAACATTTTTTAAAATAATTAATTAATTATTTTTTTCCAATTTAACGTACTTCATAAATTTCATGTTGATTGTATTCATTAACGTTTATCTAATGTCCATGGTTTCTTATTAGTAATTTGCCCTAACTTAATCTGATTATAGTTTGTTGCTGCACTAATATTATTACTTAAGCTATAAATAGTTGGCTATGAATAGTTGGCATAATTTTAGTTAACTAGTGCAACTAATTTAAGTCGAAATAGCATCATACTTTTTGTTTATGTTTACATCGCATGCTGAATTATAAAATGTTTCTTCAAATTTAGTCACAGGTCTCTTTTTTACAGGTGCACTGACTTTTGCAAGTCTATGATTAATATGGTTATCTCTCCAAGAATACCAAACCTGGCTGTGACCGGTATCCCTACAAGAGCTCAATGAGAAACTTCAGTTTAGAAACTAGACTAGACTGTAAATAATCTGGCAGACCAACAAAATATTATCCAAGGATATAATGAAAGACCGCCAGTTGTATATACATGTGACTATGTTACTAACTGTTAACTGAAATGAAAGTAAACAACCCAGACATGACATTTCCTTAATTGATAGTACTCCGTTATATATAGCCAGTAGAAACACATGAAAAAGGCATTTATTAACAAGATTACCAATTATACTGTATTTAGTGAAGTATCTGCAATGATGAACTTTGAAAGAAGCAGTATACATCTATATAGTGTAACGCAATGGTGATAAAGTGAATCACATTATTTGTTGAAATTGTTTTTAACAAATAATAACCATTTAATATCAATTTTCGCCTGAAATCAAACATGAAAGTGACATTTACACAAAATATAAAATATAATAATCTGCACTCATCCGGTTTATTTAACTATATTTGTGTATGCATTTATATGTGCAATGCTTATACAAAAAATGAAATAGTTTTTCTTGTGGTACGATGTTCAAACATTTATTCCCAAACTGGATTGACATAATTACTTATCTAAAACTGGGTGTCTTTATAATGGCTTTGTTATAAATCATTTATTAAATATGTTCCGGAGAGTGTTGTTTATATCAAAAAGCAAATCCAAAAAGTCATCTTAGATTCTATATATGAGCTCATTTTCAATACACAATTTCATGCTGAAATGGCAGGTCTATTTTACATTTAAAATGTGGAGGACAGTTGATAAATAAGTAAGTATACAACTAGAATATTATAGATTTATCAATCAGTATATTTAACAAAAGCAAATTTGGTAGTGCAGCCTACCTTTGATTTTTTTCTCATGCCCATCTTTAAGTAGTCAACATGTGCTAATTCTTTGCAAACTGATAGAATATCAATTAAGGATAAGTTGTTTTAGTTAAAAAAGGAATTTTCCACTGAATCCCAATTAAAAGGGCCATATATGAAAAATAAACCTCATTTTTTCACTAAATTACCAAAAAGCAATAAAAATGTTCCGTTGGCGGAACAACTTTTTTTTTTTCATATCTATAAATTTATTAGAATTTGCAATAAATGTTCCGCTGGCGGTATAAAAATCAACATTTTTAATTCCAAGAAACCACCTTAAATGTTGCCCCACAAATTCTTGTTTTCCTAACTACAAGGAACCGAAGTGTTCCGCTGGCGGTACAATATCATTTATATTCAGAATAACAGAAACCTAATCAAAATTGTTCCGCGTTGGTACAAGCATCCAAACATTATTATTCTGATTAACAAAAATAACAAACTAAAAGTTTTCCGCTGGCGGTACAAGTAGCCTTTATATTCTAACTTTCAAAACAAAATTTGTACGACTGGCGGTACAAACATCCCAACTTTTATATTCTAAATAACAGAAAATAAGACCAAGAAATTGTTCTACTGGCGGTACAAACATTTTGACATTCATATTCAGAAAAACAGAATACTTCAAACAAAATTGTTCCGCTGGCGGTACAAACATCCAAACATTTATAGTGTGCTTCACAGAAAACCAAACTAAAAGTGTTTCGCTGTCGGTACAAGTAGCCTTTCTATTCTAACTTACAAAACAACAAAACAAAATTTGTACCGCTGGCGGTACAAACATCCCAGCTTTTAAATTACAGAAAATAACACCAAGTAATTGTTCCGATGGCAGTACAAACATTCTGACATTTATATTCAGAAAAACAGAAAACTTAAACAAAATTGTTCCGCTGGCGGTACAAGCATCCAAACATTTATATTGTGTTTTACAGAAAACCAAACTAACAGTGTTCCGCTGGCGGTACAGCCATCCAAACATGTATATTCTGAATTACAGAAAAAAAAACACAAATTGTTTCGCTGGCCGTACAAAAATAACAAAATCAATAATCTGAATTATAGAAAACCAAACTAAATTTGTTTCGCTGGCGGTACAAGCACACCCACAGTTATATTCTGATTAACAAAAAAAAAGTGTTCTGTCTGCGGTACAAACAGCCCAATATTTATATTCTAAATTACAGAAAACAAGACCAAGAAATTGTTCCGCTGGCAGTACAACATTCTGTTATTTCATTCAGAATAACAGAAAACCAAATCAAAGTGTTCGCCTGTGGTACAAGCATCCAACAGGTATATTGTGATTTACAGAAACCAAACTAAAAGTGTTCCGCTGGCAGTACAAACATCCCAACATTTATATTCTAAATTACAGAAAACAAATTAAAACTGTTCACCAGGCTTCCTGCAAAACGAGTTCTGGTCCTTGTACTCTGCACTTCCTTCATCCTGTATAAGTATGCGTTATTTTAAATTCCTTCAATACTAAGTTATTTATTATCTGCATACAAATAAAGGAAAATAACTCTGTAAATACTAAAGAAAGAGTTATGGTCCTTGTACTCAGCTCTTCCTCTCAACGTCCTCTATCAATATATGTGGTTTTATTTAAAATCCCTTAAATACTAATGGAGTTATGTTCTGCACAAAGAATAGACAAAGGGTATTCACTCCATAAATATTGAAGAAAGAGTCATGGTCCTTGTACTCTGCACTTCCTCTCATTGTCCTCTGTCATTACATGAAGGTTCGTCTGAATCCGTTTAATACTAATGCAGTTATGCTATGCACAAGAAAATTAAACAAAGGGCAATTACTCCGCAATATTGAAGAAAAGGTTATGGTCCTTGTACTCTGCAGCTCCTCTACCATTTACAAGTAGTAGAATGCTGTGCAAAAGAAAATTAATGCTTCGCACAAGAAAATATTGGAGAAAGAGTTGTGATCCTTGCACTCTGCACTTCCTCTCATTGTCCTCTATCATTTTATGCAGTTTCATTTGAATCCCTTCAATACTAATTAAATTATGCTCCGCACAAGAAAATTAAATAAAGGGCAATAACTCCGTTAATATTGAAGAGTTATAGTCCTTGTGCTCTGCACTTTATCTCATTGTCCTCTATCATATATGAAGTTTCATTTGATTCCCTTCAATACTAATGAAGTTATGCTCTGATCAAGAAAATTAATGTTTCACATAAGGAAATAAAACAAAGGGCAATAACTCTGTAAATATTTGGAGAATAAGGTGTGGTCCTTATGTTCTGCACCTCGTCTCATTGTACTTTATCATTATATGCAGTTTCGTTTGAAGCCCTTCAATACTAATAGAGATGTGCTCCACACAAGAAAATAAAACAAAGGGCAATAACTCTGTAAATATTAAAGAAAAAGTGATAGTCCTTATGCTCAGCACTTCCTCTCATTATACTCTATCATTATATGAAGTTTTATTTCCATTCCTTCAATACGGATGGTGTTATGCTCCGCACAAGAAGCTTGACGGACGGATAGAAAGACAAGCGGAAGCTGTGCTAACAATATGCCCCCAAAGTTCCCTTGGGGGTCATCAACAGATTTGTTTTTCTTTTTAACTATGATTTTCTTAATGACCAAATGAACTTAAATTGATGGACCGTCAGTCTAGTTAATTTATAAGTTTTGCTGGACCAAGTAAAAGTTTGGTGGACTTGGTCCATGGTCCACTGGTTTATCGTTAAGACAGTTCACACGCTAAGTAAGTTGCTCAGTGTTTTAATTGCATTGTAGTAATATAACAATACAATTGCTAAATTAATAGGAAAGTCATTATTTTACAACATGTAGTATCATTTATGCATCTTGAAACGTGATTGACAAACTATTAACACACCAGTCACCTGATACAGACATGCATATACTTAAAATAATGTGTCATTTAATCTTAGAGTTGTGGGTTTGACCCATTTTATGCTTTTTTAACGGATGATATACGAGTTCGTTAATCCAGATACTTTATTCTTAGTACTTAACTGAAGTAAAACCATTTTAAGACATTTCTAAAAGATACAAAAAATCTATGAATTCATATATGTCCCTATAACATCACGTGTTTTTCATCAGATCTTGATTTACGCTTTCAATGTAAATTATTTGTAATATATCCGGACAAATGCTAAGAGATTTGAACGTATCCCACAGCCATAGACGGAAATTTGCCCACCAGTTCGATTTTTCGTGCTATATTCAATCTGACTAACGTTCACGTACGATCTTCCTAATGCGTATTTTAGGATTTGAGTTTAATCAGATCGGTGCTTTATGTTTAAGGTAAGAGGGTAAATGTAATCTCGTTGTTCAAGAAGATATTATATTTTCCAATTATAATGCATTATTTTTGTGAACTTCGATAATAACACGAGCAAAAAATGTAACACGAGCACTTACATAAATTGATCTATAGCTTCAATTCCGAGAGTCCCTTTGCGTTTAATGTACGTCGCACAAGAAAGCCCTTTTTAGATGTATGTAAATAGATTTTTTTACGAGAGAATATAGTCATGCGACAATTTCCATATTTATAACATACCGGGTATGTTACAGATAGAATGCAAAGATATCTAAACAACAGAGTTGTCTAATATCCATACTGATTTGATAATAATGTGCTTTGTTACAAAAAAATACCTCAAAATATACATGAACATGGTAGCAACAGCAGTAGCAGCAACAGCAGCAACAGCAGTAGTAGTAGTAGTAGTAGCAGAAGTTGTAATAGTAGTAGTATAAATAGCAGCAGCAGCAGCAGTACTAGTAGTACTTGTAGTAGTAGTAGTAGCAATAGTAGCAGTAGTAGTAGTATTAGTAGTAGTAATAGTAGTAGTAGTAGTAGCAGTAGTAGCAGTAATAGTAGTAGTAGAAGAAGAAGAAGAAGAAGAAAAAGAAGAAGAAGAAGAAGTAGTAATGGTAGGAGTAGAAGTAGTAGTAGCAGTAGTAGTAGTAGTAGTAGTAGTACTAGTAGAATAAATAGTAGTAGTAGTAGTAGTAGTAGTATAGTAGTAGTAGTATTAGTACTACTAGTAGTAGTAGTAGTAGTAGTAGTAGTAGTTGTAGTAGTAGTTGTAGTAGTAGTAGTAGTAGTAGTAGTAGTAGTAGTAGTAGTAGTAGTAGTATAAGTAGTAGTAGTAGTCTTAGTGGTAGTAGTAGTAGTAGTAGAAGAAAAAGAAGAAGAAGAAGAAGTAGTAATGGTAGGAGTAGAAGTAGTAGTAGTAGTAGTAGTAGTAGTAGTAGTAGTAGAGTAAGTAGTAGTAGTAGTAGTAGTTGTAGTAGTAGAAGTAGTAGTAGTAGTAGTAGTAGTAGTAGTAGTAGTAGTAGTAGTAGTAGTAGTAGTAGTAGTAGTAGTAGTAGTAGTAGTAGTAGTAGTAGTAGCAGAAGTAGTAGTATTAGTAGTAGAAGTAGTAGTAGTTGTAGTAGTAGTAGTAGTAGTAGTAGTAGACGCAGAAGAAGAAGAAGTAGTAGTAAAGTAATAAATGTAGCTTGTTGTTATTGTAATATTAGTTTTTGTTGTTGTAATAGTTTTTGTCGAAGCAACAGAAGCAGTGGAAATGTAGTACAGTAGTAGTTGTTGTTTTTGTAAAAGCAGCAGCTTGCAAACGGATTTTCGGGGCCCACACGTGCCCATTCAGCTGCCACAAACTTTATATTTTTATGAGGTATACATGAGGAATACATATTTAAATCGTATACTTTAACAGGAAAGAATGTACACTGTGAAAGTCCCCGTGATATGCTCCCCAACTGATCCTTATCGCAAATACCAGACTGTAGCATTTGGCAACTTGCAGTATGGTGCCTGTCTGATATGTCAATATGCGCTTAATTATGCAACTCAAATTAGAAAGAGCATCTAGCAGAATCAGATCAACATATATTTTAAACAACTATTGATTGAAATAGTCATGTTGCCAAGGCAACTGGTGCATAGGGTTAAATTCTTAATTCCTGCGTTTTTAGCTTGGTTCATTAAGTGTCATCCGGACATATGCAACCTCGGACATAGCCATCAATGCATGAATACAAGCAGCTGTAAGGAGTCCTTTTCATGTTTCAGAGGTTCAATGTGGAAATGTAAACTCGGACATACCGGTAATTCCTCTCGAAAATTGCATACCCCGGCTAAATCCCTCTTTTGATAAAATAGTTTGTAGTCTATAATGTTTAAATTATATATTTTAACTGTTCCTTTAATTAAACCAGCAGGCAGGGCTTGAGCAGACCAGGCTTGGCTGGTGGGAGGGTTGGACTAAGATGATGTAGAATTTGTAGTGACGGTAATTTTAGCAGCAGTTGCAACAGCAGCAGCATTTGTTGAAGTGGTGGTGGTAGCAACAGCACCTGTAGAAGCAATAACACCAGCAGTAGTAGTTGTGGCAGTAGTAGTAGTAGTAGTAGTAGTAGTAGTAGTAGTAGTAGTAGTAGTAGTAGTAGTAGTAGTAGTAGTAGTTGTTGTTGTTGTTGTTGTTTTTGTTGTATTTGTTGTTGTCATTATGGACCTTTAAAGACCTTGGAAATTACAATCAAACGTAAAAAAACTATAATATTGTTTTGGCTTCTAGTTATAATATATTGGGAATGGTCATTTGTGATGGTTTTAACTAGTTTTTTTCGTTGTTTTTATCATTTTATGTTAATAGGACTGTTTCAACCTTCGTATATAAAATTCGACAAAGTACATATTATTTTAGACCAAATAGAACGCAAGTTATACATTTGTGGTTTATTATGCTCTATAACAACATAGGCTATATACCATATACTATATAGCAGGGACCATAATTATGTGGCCATATTTTTGCAAATTTTAAATGACGAGCTTTTTACACTAATTGACATTCACATGGATTGTTACCGTATCTACGCGAGTATTCGTATCATGTACAGTAACATTATTAATACTAAGCAAGTAAGTAAGTTGTTTATTATAGTGACATGTGTGCACGCATGTAACGAAATATAAACATTAAAACATTATACATGAATACACCCGGCCCACCGGGCTGTAAGTCGCCTCGTTATCAATACAAACATAAAGTCGTAAAATAATATTAAACATTATGAAATGAGTATATAACAGTGCATTAAATATATACACATCAATCGAAAGAGTTAACAGTCACGATGGACGTGTTTGCTATTATGAGAGTTGATGCTTTATGAAAACAAACTGTTTCGTCTTTTGGTAAAGGCTTTTATAATGTATTTTGCCAATTGCCTTGTGTTATTGCTCACAAGAAATGCTTCTTTTTAAATGATAGATAGGGTGACAAAATATCATTTGTTAGCACATCATCAAAACAGGTGCTTCTTATTTCATTGTATAAAGTACAGTTAATATTATATCATTATTGTATCGATACATCTCTGTACAATGGGGTCAAAACGGGCCACGACCCGGGGGTCACATGGTTTACATAGAATATGTAGCAAAGTGACTTTAAAAACCTTCTCCTCTGAAACCAAAAGGCCAAGAGGTTTCATAGTTGATATGTAACATCATATAGTGGTCCTCTACAAAGTTTGTTAAAATTTTGCCCCTGGGGTCAAAATGGACCACGCCCTGGGGGTCACATGTTTTATATAGAATATATAGCAAAATGACTTTAAAAATCTTCTCCTCTGAAACCACTAGGCCAAGAGATTTCATATTTGGCAGGTAACATTGTATAGTGGTCCTCTACAAAGATTGTTCAAATTATGTCCCTGGGCTCAAAACTCGCCACGCCCTGGGGTCACAGGGCTTATAAAAACTTAAATAGCAAAATGTCTTTACAAATCTTGTCTCCAACCCACAAGGTTTCATGTTTGGTATGTAACATCCTGTAGTTTTTATCTACAAATATTGTTCAATTCATGCCCCTGGGATCAAAACTGGCCACGCCCCAGTGGTCACATGATTTATGTTGACTTAAATAGCAAAATGACTTTTAAAAACTTCTCCTCAGAAACCGCAAGGCCCAGAGGTTTCTTATTTCGTATCATGTACAGTAACATTATTAATACTAAGCAAGTAAGTAAGTTGTTTATTATAGTGACATGTGTGCACGCATGTAACGAAATATAAACATTAAAACATTATACATGAATACACCCGGCCCACCGGGCTGTAAGTCGCCTCGTTATCAATACAAACATAAAGTCGTAAAATAATATTAAACATTATGAAATGAGTATATAACAGTGCATTAAATATATACACATCAATCGAAAGAGTTAACAGTCACGATGGACGTGTTTGCTATTATGAGAGTTGATGCTTTATGAAAACAAACTGTTTCGTCTTTTGGTAAAGGCTTTTATAATGTATTTTGCCAATTGCCTTGTGTTATTGCTCACAAGAAATGCTTCTTTTTAAATGATAGATAGGGTGACAAAATATCATTTGTTAGCACATCATCAAAACAGGTGCTTCTTATTTCATTGTATAAAGTACAGTTAATATTATATCATTATTGTATCGATACATCTCTGTACAATGGGGTCAAAACGGGCCACGACCCGGGGGTCACATGGTTTACATAGAATATGTAGCAAAGTGACTTTAAAAACCTTCTCCTCTGAAACCAAAAGGCCAAGAGGTTTCATAGTTGATATGTAACATCATATAGTGGTCCTCTACAAAGTTTGTTAAAATTTTGCCCCTGGGGTCAAAATGGACCACGCCCTGGGGGTCACATGTTTTATATAGAATATATAGCAAAATGACTTTAAAAATCTTCTCCTCTGAAACCACTAGGCCAAGAGATTTCATATTTGGCAGGTAACATTGTATAGTGGTCCTCTACAAAGATTGTTCAAATTATGTCCCTGGGCTCAAAACTCGCCACGCTCTGGGGTCACAGGGCTTATAAAAACTTAAATAGCAAAATGTCTTTACAAATCTTGTCTCCAACCCACAAGGTTTCATGTTTGGTATGTAACATCCTGTAGTTTTTCTCTACAAATATTGTTCAATTCATGCCCCTGGGATCAAAACTGGCCACGCCCCAGTGGTCACATGATTTATGTTGACTTAAATAGCAAAATGACTTTTAAAAACTTCTCCTCAGAAACCGCAAGGCCCAGAGGTTTCTTATTTCGTATCATGTACAGTAACATTATTAATACTAAGCAAGTAAGTAAGTTGTTTATTATAGTGACATGTGTGCACGCATGTAACGAAATATAAACATTAAAACATTATACATGAATACACCCGGCCCACCGGGCTGTAAGTCGCCTCGTTATCAATACAAACATAAAGTCGTAAAATAATATTAAACATTATGAAATGAGTATATAACAGTGCATTAAATATATACACATCAATCGAAAGAGTTAACAGTCACGATGGACGTGTTTGCTATTATGAGAGTTGATGCTTTATGAAAACAAACTGTTTCGTCTTTTGGTAAAGGCTTTTATAATGTATTTTGCCAATTGCCTTGTGTTATTGCTCACAAGAAATGCTTCTTTTTAAATGATAGATAGGGTGACAAAATATCATTTGTTAGCACATCATCAAAACAGGTGCTTCTTATTTCATTGTATAAAGTACAGTTAATATTATATCATTATTGTATCGATACATCTCTGTACAATGGGGTCAAAACGGGCCACGACCCGGGGGTCACATGGTTTACATAGAATATGTAGCAAAGTGACTTTAAAAACCTTCTCCTCTGAAACCAAAAGGCCAAGAGGTTTCATAGTTGATATGTAACATCATATAGTGGTCCTCTACAAAGTTTGTTAAAATTTTGCCCCTGGGGTCAAAATGGACCACGCCCTGGGGGTCACATGTTTTATATAGAATATATAGCAAAATGACTTTAAAAATCTTCTCCTCTGAAACCACTAGGCCAAGAGATTTCATATTTGGCAGGTAACATTGTATAGTGGTCCTCTACAAAGATTGTTCAAATTATGTCCCTGGGCTCAAAACTCGCCACGCCCTGGGGTCACAGGGCTTATAAAAACTTAAATAGCAAAATGTCTTTACAAATCTTGTCTCCAACCCACAAGGTTTCATGTTTGGTATGTAACATCCTGTAGTTTTTATCTACAAATATTGTTCAATTCATGCCCCTGGGATCAAAACTGGCCACGCCCCAGTGGTCACATGATTTATGTTGACTTAAATAGCAAAATGACTTTTAAAAACTTCTCCTCAGAAACCGCAAGGCCCAGAGGTTTCTTATTTCGTATCATGTACAGTAACATTATTAATACTAAGCAAGTAAGTAAGTTGTTTATTATAGTGACATGTGTGCACGCATGTAACGAAATATAAACATTAAAACATTATACATGAATACACCCGGCCCACCGGGCTGTAAGTCGCCTCGTTATCAATACAAACATAAAGTCGTAAAATAATATTAAACATTATGAAATGAGTATATAACAGTGCATTAAATATATACACATCAATCGAAAGAGTTAACAGTCACGATGGACGTGTTTGCTATTATGAGAGTTGATGCTTTATGAAAACAAACTGTTTCGTCTTTTGGTAAAGGCTTTTATAATGTATTTTGCCAATTGCCTTGTGTTATTGCTCACAAGAAATGCTTCTTTTTAAATGATAGATAGGGTGACAAAATATCATTTGTTAGCACATCATCAAAACAGGTGCTTCTTATTTCATTGTATAAAGTACAGTTAATATTATATCATTATTGTATCGATACATCTCTGTACAATGGGGTCAAAACGGGCCACGACCCGGGGGTCACATGGTTTACATAGAATATGTAGCAAAGTGACTTTAAAAACCTTCTCCTCTGAAACCAAAAGGCCAAGAGGTTTCATAGTTGATATGTAACATCATATAGTGGTCCTCTACAAAGTTTGTTAAAATTTTGCCCCTGGGGTCAAAATGGACCACGCCCTGGGGGTCACATGTTTTATATAGAATATATAGCAAAATGACTTTAAAAATCTTCTCCTCTGAAACCACTAGGCCAAGAGATTTCATATTTGGCAAGTAACATTGTATAGTGGTCCTCTACAAAGATTGTTCAAATTATGTCCCTGGGCTCAAAACTCGCCACGCCCTGGGGTCACAGGGCTTATAAAAACTTAAATAGCAAAATGTCTTTACAAATCTTGTCTCCAACCCACAAGGTTTCATGTTTGGTATGTAACATCCTGTAGTTTTTATCTACAAATATTGTTCAATTCATGCCCCTGGGATCAAAACTGGCCACGCCCCAGTGGTCACATGATTTATGTTGACTTAAATAGCAAAATGACTTTTAAAAACTTCTCCTCAGAAACCGCAAGGCCCAGAGGTTTCTTATTTCGTATCATGTACAGTAACATTATTAATACTAAGCAAGTAAGTAAGTTGTTTATTATAGTGACATGTGTGCACGCATGTAACGAAATATAAACATTAAAACATTATACATGAATACACCCGGCCCACCGGGCTGTAAGTCGCCTCGTTATCAATACAAACATAAAGTCGTAAAATAATATTAAACATTATGAAATGAGTATATAACAGTGCATTAAATATATACACATCAATCGAAAGAGTTAACAGTCACGATGGACGTGTTTGCTATTATGAGAGTTGATGCTTTATGAAAACAAACTGTTTCGTCTTTTGGTAAAGGCTTTTATAATGTATTTTGCCAATTGCCTTGTGTTATTGCTCACAAGAAATGCTTCTTTTTAAATGATAGATAGGGTGACAAAATATCATTTGTTAGCACATCATCAAAACAGGTGCTTCTTATTTCATTGTATAAAGTACAGTTAATATTATATCATTATTGTATCGATACATCTCTGTACAATGGGGTCAAAACGGGCCACGACCCGGGGGTCACATGGTTTACATAGAATATGTAGCAAAGTGACTTTAAAAACCTTCTCCTCTGAAACCAAAAGGCCAAGAGGTTTCATAGTTGATATGTAACATCATATAGTGGTCCTCTACAAAGTTTGTTAAAATTTTGCCCCTGGGGTCAAAATGGACCACGCCCTGGGGGTCACATGTTTTATATAGAATATATAGCAAAATGACTTTAAAAATCTTCTCCTCTGAAACCACTAGGCCAAGAGATTTCATATTTGGCAGGTAACATTGTATAGTGGTCCTCTACAAAGATTGTTCAAATTATGTCCCTGGGCTCAAAACTCGCCACGCCCTGGGGTCACAGGGCTTATAAAAACTTAAATAGCAAAATGTCTTTACAAATCTTGTCTCCAACCCACAAGGTTTCATGTTTGGTATGTAACATCCTGTAGTTTTTATCTACAAATATTGTTCAATTCATGCCCCTGGGATCAAAACTGGCCACGCCCCAGTGGTCACATGATTTATGTTGACTTAAATAGCAAAATGACTTTTAAAAACTTCTCCTCAGAAACCGCAAGGCCCAGAGGTTTCTTATTTCGTATCATGTACAGTAACATTATTAATACTAAGCAAGTAAGTAAGTTGTTTATTATAGTGACATGTGTGCACGCATGTAACGAAATATAAACATTAAAACATTATACATGAATACACCCGGCCCACCGGGCTGTAAGTCGCCTCGTTATCAATACAAACATAAAGTCGTAAAATAATATTAAACATTATGAAATGAGTATATAACAGTGCATTAAATATATACACATCAATCGAAAGAGTTAACAGTCACGATGGACGTGTTTGCTATTATGAGAGTTGATGCTTTATGAAAACAAACTGTTTCGTCTTTTGGTAAAGGCTTTTATAATGTATTTTGCCAATTGCCTTGTGTTATTGCTCACAAGAAATGCTTCTTTTTAAATGATAGATAGGGTGACAAAATATCATTTGTTAGCACATCATCAAAACAGGTGCTTCTTATTTCATTGTATAAAGTACAGTTAATATTATATCATTATTGTATCGATACATCTCTGTACAATGGGGTCAAAACGGGCCACGACCCGGGGGTCACATGGTTTACATAGAATATGTAGCAAAGTGACTTTAAAAACCTTCTCCTCTGAAACCAAAAGGCCAAGAGGTTTCATAGTTGATATGTAACATCATATAGTGGTCCTCTACAAAGTTTGTTAAAATTTTGCCCCTGGGGTCAAAATGGACCACGCCCTGGGGGTCACATGTTTTATATAGAATATATAGCAAAATGACTTTAAAAATCTTCTCCTCTGAAACCACTAGGCCAAGAGATTTCATATTTGGCAAGTAACATTGTATAGTGGTCCTCTACAAAGATTGTTCAAATTATGTCCCTGGGCTCAAAACTCGCCACGCCCTGGGGTCACAGGGCTTATAAAAACTTAAATAGCAAAATGTCTTTACAAATCTTGTCTCCAACCCACAAGGTTTCATGTTTGGTATGTAACATCCTGTAGTTTTCCTCTACAAATATTGTTCAATTCATGCCCCTGGGATCAAAACTGGCCACGCCCCAGTGGTCACATGATTTATGTTGACTTAAATAGCAAAATGACTTTTAAAAACTTCTCCTCAGAAACCGCAAGGCCCAGAGGTTTCTTATTTGGTATGTAACATCGTAAATGGGTCCTCTACAAAGACTGTTAAAATTATGCCCCTGGGATCAAAACTGGCCACGCCCTGGAGTCACATGATTTATATAAACTTAAATAGCAAAACGTCTTAAAAAAATTATCTTCTGAATCTGCAAGGCCCAGAGGTTTTGTAGTTAGTATGTAACATCCTTTAGTGGTCCTCTACAAAGATTGTTTAAGTTATGCCCTATGGCTAAAAAATGACCACACTCCAGGGGTCAAATGGTTTATATAGACCTAAATAGCAAAATTACTTTAAATTTCTTCTCCTCTAAAACCGCAAGGCCTAGAGGTTTTATATTTGGTATGTAACATTGTGTAGTGGTCCTCTACAAATATTTGTAAATTATGCCCCTGGGGTCAAAACTGGTCACGCACCTGGTGTCACGTGGTTATTGTAGACTTAAATAGCAAAATTATGTTAAAAACCTTCTCCTCTGAAACGGCAAAGCCCACAACTTTCCTGTATTTGTTACGTAACATTTCATCTCCAAGGATTGTTCAAATTGTACCCTTGGGGTCAAATCTGGCCACATCCCAAGGGGTCGTGTGGTTTATATAGACTTAAATTGCAAAATGACTTGCAATAGCAAAATGACTTTACAAATCTTAACCTGAAACTGCAAGGCCCAGAGGTTTGTTCGAGAGTGTTCAAATTATGCCCCTAGGATAAAAAAAACCACGCCTTGGGGATGCAGATTCCTAATGGGCTAGAAGGGCAAGGTGAGCGTCCTAGGGCTCTCAGGGCCCTCTTGTTTATTGAATCTTGACCTTACTTGCATATTGTGTGTATGACCATAAAATCTCGAATGGGATAGCTATTGGGTCAGATCACACCAGTAACATCAGAGTTATTGCCCCTTTTTCATGCAAAAAAGTGCAAAAAAGCCCTTTTCCAACGTATAGACTTTATTTATCATCCAATCTTAACCAAACTTTCACAGTTTGTGTATGACAATCAGGTCTCAGAGGACACTAAAAATGGGCCATATTGTGTTTCAAACACCACAGTTATTGCCCTTTGTTTATAAAAATATATATATAAATATATGGACAGTATTCAGGATAGACACTTCATTTGTCATCCAATCTTCACCAATATTGAAGTTTGTCAATAACCACAAGATTACAGTTGAATGTGAATATAATCAAGATCGGACCAGAAACACCAGAGTTATTGCCCTTTGTTTGTGAAAAAAAAAGCAAAACTGGACATTATTCATGGTAGAGACTTCATTTTTCATCAAATCTTCACCAATCTTGCATAATTTGTATATGACCATAAGACTAAATGTGAAGTTGAACATAAGCACGATCGGCCGAGATGATCCAAAGTTATTGCCCTTTGTTTTTGAAACAAAATATGCAAAAATAGACATTATTCAGGATAGAGACTTCATTTTTCATCCATCTTCACCAATCGTGTACAGTTTGTCTATGAACGTAAGACTACAGGTGAAGTCAAATAAAAGCATGATTGGGCCAGAAAAGGCAGAGTTAGTGTCCCTTGTGTTAGGAAAAAAAAACATCAAAAGTTATCAATGATTGGCTTGCACACACGATTTTTGATTGAATGTTGACCAAACGTACACAGTTTGCGCATGACCATAAACATTGATTAATAATATTTTATTTCCCGCAGTTGCAAGACTTCCATGCAGTTATTTGTACGTGCAACATTGATGTCTTCAGAGCCTGCATTAACATCATCTATCATCATTGGAAAGAAAATTATCAAAGAAAAAGCAAAACTTGACCTTATTGCGCAGCCATCGCAATTATCGCATTGCAATTAGTTCTCCCAAATTGTTTTTGAAAAAGACATCAAAATCTACTGTTTTTGCATTTTCCAGAACTGTAAAGACATAATGAAAAAGAGTCAGTTAAAAATATCAAGAAAAATAATTTCAGAACTTTTAGTAAAACAACGCATATCCACTACCCCACTCATACTTTACTTTCCCCATTGCACTAACAGATGTTTTAAATTAAAATTGATCCTATCCCCCTTATGTTAAAAGATAAGTGAGTAAATGTCTGCTTTTCGTCCTCATCTTTTAGTAGAGTACCGTGTATAGGAAATACTTTTTACTGGATGCTAGTCATTAAAATAAGTAAAGAATAGCATTATTGTATCACATTATGGCACCCGACCGCTAAAATATCCGGGGCTAAACGTCTGTAGGCGACTCGTCCCAGGGCGAATGGTCCCGGATTTGTCCGGTCTGGCGACTAGCATTTTTGAAAAGCTTGAAACAATTTCCCGCAATTTATCAGTTAATAGTTTCATCCCTCTTATAGAAATTGGCCACCGCGAATAGAATTAATTGTTACTCATTGATTTTGACAAATGAAACCCCTCTATACATATTACTTTGCCACAGTGGCTGCGCCCATGACTTTCAATGTAGTATCTTGATCTATAATCTTTACGTAGGTAGCAATTAATTGAGGGCGATCAACGTACATCGGGAAAAACGAAAATTAAACTAAGAATATGTCGTTTCAAAGTGCAAAGTCAGGGTGTGAACTGTTTCCAGGAAGGAATGTGGTGATGATGTGTGATTAATGTGTGTTCTGACTTTGTAAAGTAAAGTTTTCATATGTGTGTTGATTTTAACAATAACATTTGTTTAACAGGTCTCAACATTGTGACGTGCGATGTGTCTAAAGTACAAACAGAGACAATGACAAATCTGATTCCACGACCTTCATGCACAGATTCTCTGTGTTAATTATCACAATGTTTAGTTGAGTGATGCCATGGTTGATGTGTCTAAGCATCCAAAACAGGATGAAAATATGTTGCCAAGTTGTGTGAACGATCCGTTCATGGAGAACAAAATGAAGATTTGGTATAAAGAGGAGCATGAAATACAGTACATCCAACACAGTGACAGCAAGATAAGATGACAGTGACAAACAACTGACGGTAAACACTAGCCTCACTTATATAAATATTACCGTATAACAATTACAACAATTTGTATTGTTCCACCTTCGTCTTGTAAGTTCGTTGTGATCTTTGCATGCTTTCGAAAGTTTTTCCTGGCTTGTTACTTCTTAACAATGTAACATATTAATTTTAATAGGCTTATTTCACCCAATCAGTGTTAGTACTTGTCAGTCTAATGTTATAAGAGTGATAAGAAGTTTTATTAAAGGTAATCATCAATTGGTAAAATAATTTGTTAACACTTTTCTAGGAGCCTGTGGTAGCAGTGGAGTTATCGTCTATTGATTTGCAAATAGCGGACAGTCAGTCGGTCGACCAAAACTTGTGCGGGCAATACCGTCAATACGGAACCCTTAGGCCAAGGCTGAAAATTGGTAGGTAACCAAAAGTAGGGTTTGTCATGACCAGTAAAGGATCCCTTGTATCGACTTTTGTGTCAATGGGCCAAATGTCAACGTCATTTTTGTTTCTGCTCCATAACCTCAAAATGCCTGTAAGGATCTTCATAGAACTTAAGTTTATTATTTCTTATGACATGTAAGGATACTACTTACAGTGGCTCACCTGTAGTTATAAATCTCGATCTAGTAAAGTTTCAAACAAAAAAGAAATGTTTCTAAATATCTCTATTTGTCTTATGGTAGCTCTATTGTGGTTGTTGGTTTTGTCATGTCAGTAATTCAAATATTGACCCAAAAATGAGAGCAAAGCAGGGCAAAGAAGAGCCATTGTCAGTGAGATAAAGAAAGTGATGTCCACAGAGCAGCATTTACATTTCGTCAAATGATATTAATGATCAAGAAATTACCAACTATGCGTGTGTGATTATTATAACTTAAACATCAACATTTGTCTCCTGATATGGACTTTATAAAATATTTGTGTGTTTGTTACAAGTAATTGAGGCATTTCTCTAACGTTTTTCTGATAATCATAGCTATCTTAAGTTCTGATTAATTATGCCCCCATTCGAAGAAATAGGGGTATCTTGCTTTGCACTTGTCCGTCGGTCGGTCGAATGGTCGGTCTGTCCGTAGACCGTTTCGTTTCCGCACGATATCTAGAGAACGCTTTGACCTACCATCATTAAAGTTGGTATGCTGGAACGCATCGAAATATTTTAATGAAAGTTATACATAGATACCTTATAAGAAATGGAAGAAGCCTATACATTTTGAGGTCAACAGGTCAAGGTCACCGTTGCTAAAAATAGAAAAACGGATTCCGCTCAATAAAATGAGAAATCATCGAGATATTTTAATGAAACTTCATACATAGACACCTTATATTGAGACCTCTCTTGGGATTTCATATGGGGTGGGTGGGGTTAAGGTCCAGGTCACCATTAAAAAAAATAAAAAAACGTTTTCCTCTCAATTACTTGGTGGGCTATCCTACTACGGTTGGAGTCCTTGTATGAATTGGTTCAAGTTTTTATTAAAAAGTATTGTAACTTCAAAACTACATAAGTTATACACTTGAAACTTGGAATATACCTTTTTCATCAACTCAAGTATCAGGGACAACATTCCCCATAACTGTTTTGTATTTTGACAGAGTTTTGCCCCTTTTAAACTTATATTTTCTGGTTAAAGTTTATATTCAAAAGTTATGTGACTTCAAAACTGCATAAGTTATTCACTTGAAACTTGGAACTTATCTTTGTCATCAACTCCAGAATTAGGGGCAACCTTTCCCATAACACTTTTTGTATTTTTACAGAGTTATGCCCTATTTTCACATAGATTTTCTGGTTTAAGTTTATATTCAAACATTTTGTAACTTCAAAACTAGATATATTATTCACCAGAAACTTGGAACTTACCTTTGTCATCAACACTACTATCAGGGGCAAAATTACCCATAACTCTATTTTGTATTTTGACAGAGTCATGCCCCTTTTCAACATAGATATTCTGCTTAAAGTTAATATTCAAAAGTTGTGTAACTTCAGAACTATATAAGTTATTCACTTGAAACTTGAACTTACCTCAGGGGCAACATGGAGTTATGCACACTTTTTATATAGATTTTGTGGTTAAAGGTTTTGCTCCAAAAATGTATAAACTATACAAGGCATCACGTAATTTTTTTGTTTTTAAAAAAATGTACGTCCCTTCCACTATCCAAAATATGCACCAACTGAAATACTCCTAATTGTCGAGCGCGCTGTCCTCTGACAGCTCTTGTTTAGCTAAACTATTGACCGAATAGTTAGAGTTGTACTACTCGACCATGCGTCGGCGTCGCCGTAATACTCTGGTTACAGTTTGCGTGCAGCAAGTCCATATCTCTTTAACTACTACAGATATTCAAATGAAACTTCTCACATGTTCGGGGTCATTATGGGAGGTTACTGACCAAGGCCCATCACTCCGACCTGCAATTTAGCAGAATTATTTCACTTGTTGTACTTAGAAAATCAGATTAAGGTTTGCGTGTAACAAGTACATATCTCTGTTACTACTACAGATATTCAATTGAAACTTAACATATATCTTCTGGGTCATTATATGAGGTAACTGACCAAGGCCTATAGTTCTGACCTGCAATTTAGCAGAATTATGCCAGTTTTTGTACTTAGTAATTTCAGGTTAAAGCTTGCGTGCAACAACTTCATATCTCCATATCTGCTACAGATATTCAATTAAAACTTCAAACATGCTTCAAGGTCATTATATAAGGTCACTGGCCATGACACATAACTGTGAAAAGCATTTTAGCAGAATTATTCCCCTATTTGTAGTAATAAAGGCCAATAACTCTGACAAAGCGGTTGAATAGTCGAGCTCGCTGTCCCTCAAATCTTGACCAAATTTCCTCAGTTTGTATGTATCATACGACTGCAGCAGAAGCCAACAATAGTCAGATTGGGCAACAAACATCAGAGTAATGGCCCGTTCGTAAGTGAAAAAATGCAAAAGTCGCTTTTCCGTGCATTGAGATTTGATTTTTCATGCAATCTTGATAAAACAAATGTCCACATATTTTGTATGGTCATAAGATCTCAACAGAAACAGCAAATTAGACAGGCCACGAACACTGCAGTTATTCATAAAAAGTAATGCAAAAATGGATTTCATGCAAGACAGGGATTTCATTTTCAACCAGTTCATACGAAACTTGCACAATCTTTTTTATGACCATAAGATCTAAAGCAAATTTAATATAGGATAGGTAAAAGTCAATACACTCTACACTTTAAACAAGCGGGCAAGCATGACATGACCTTTGCGCAGCCGTCGCCATTATCATTCAGAACTGCAGCATTAACAATATTCCTCCGAAATAGTCTGCGAAAAGTTGGATACCAGGGTAGCGAAAATATATCCAGGTCCTTGGTATATGTATGAGACTTAATTAGCTAGACAAATTATTTAAGGACAGTATGGCGTACATTCACACAAGCCTTTCACAGCAGTAACACTTTCATATTTGCCAGTACTCAAGTGAGCCCTTTGGGCCATCATAGACTTTTGTGTTTGCTATTCAAAATACAAATGTACTGCCAGTGGAGCTTTTAGTTTTTGTTCTGTAATTCATAATATAATTGTTTGAATACTGTTTTCGCCAGCAGAACACATACATTTTGGTTTTCTGTTAATCACAATTTATTTATGGTTACTTGTACCGCCAGGGGATCTCTTTTAGTTTGGTTTTCTGTAATTCAGAATATCGAATGTTTGAATACTTTAACCGCCAGCAGTTTAAGTTTGGTTTTCTGTAAAATATCACAATCAGAATGTTTGTACTACCAGCGGAACAATTTTTGTTTTGTTTTCTGTAATTCAGAATATAAATGTTAAAACACTTGTACCGCCAGTGGTACACGTTTTGTTTCGGTTTTCTGTTATTCTCAATATTAATATCAGAATGTTTGTACTGCCCTCGGAACAATTTCTTGGTCTTGTTTTCTGTAATTTAGAATATAAAAGTTGGGATGATTGTACTGCTAGCGGAGCACTTATAAATAACAGAATGTTTATACCGCCAGCGGAACAATTTCTTGGTCCTATTTTCTGTAATTTAGAATATAAAAATTGGGATGTTTGTACTGCGAGCGGAATACTTCAGTTTTTTTGTTAAACATACAATTTATGTCGATATGTTTGTATCGCCAGCGGAACAAATTAGATTGGTTTTCTATAATTTAGAATATTAATTTTGTTATGATTGTACTGTCAGCGGAACAGTATTTTTGTTTTGTTTTCTGTAATTCAGAATGTAAATGTTAAGAAACTCGTACCGCCAGCGGAACAGGTTTAGTTTTGTTTTCTATAAAACACAATATTAATGTTTGGATGCTTGTACCGCCGGCGGAACACTTTAAGTTTGGTTTTCTGTAAAACACAATATAAATGTTTGGATGCCGGCGGAACAATTTTATTTTCTGTTATTTTGAATATAAATATCATAACGTTTGTACCGTCAGCGGAACAATGTGTTGGTCTTATTTTCTATTACTTAGAATATAAAAGTTGGGATGTTTGTACCGCCAGCGGAACAAATTTTGTTTTTTTGTAATTTATATAGGCTATATAAAGGCTACTTGTACCGTCAGCAGAACACTTTTAGTTTGTTATTTTTTGTTATTCAGAAGAATAAAGTGTGGATGATTGTACCGCCGGCGGAACAATTTTGATAAGGTTTTCTGTTATTCTGAATATAAATGTCATGATGTTTGTACCTCCAGCGGAACGCTTCGGTTCCTTGTAATTAAGAATACAAGAATTTGTAGGGCAAAATTATATTTGGTTTCTCGTAATTAAAACAGTTTATTAATGTACCGCCAGCGGAACATTCACTGCAAATGAATGCAAATTTATAGAATAAATATGAATGTTTGTTCCGACGGCGGAAAATGTTTCGTTGCATTTCGGTAATTTAGTGAAAAAATGAGGTTTATTTGTCATATATTACTTGGAAAATGGCCCTTTTAATTGGGATTCAGTGGAAAATCGGTTTAAAAAAAAAACAAACTTATATGTGTTAATTTACCAGCTCCGAAGAAACTAACAGTGAATGCCGAAATGGCAAAACTTGAGTGCCGAAGTGACACTTGATTACGGGGCCGACGTAACCAGGCGCCGAGATAACTAGATACACAGCCTACATTTAAGAAAAAAAAGCAAAATAACAGTTACACATTCTACATAAACTTGAAACATTTTTACCTGCGGACTAGTTGCATTCCAATCAAGGTGGTGAGTGAATGGTGCCAAAAGCACCATAAATATGAAACACTAGTATGTATGTTTCAGTGTTTCACAGTAATGATGCTGAAGATAACTCTGGATATTTCCAAACTCCAGTTGGCTTCAAATTGAGCTAAACATACGTCGCGTCAGAACTATACCATTTTTCATAATCAAGGTGGTGAGTGAATTTTGTCAAAAGCACCATAAATATGAAGCACTAGTATGTATGTTTCAGTCTTTCACAGAAATGATGCTAAAGATAACTCTGCATATTTCCAAACTCCAGTTGGTTTCAAATTGAGCTAAACATAACCTTATTCCACAGCCGAATGGCATCTCATATTATTTACCGTACCGTTAGTTAGAAAATTAATATCACTTTATGTATAATAATTCCCAATAATTTGTGTACATTTACATTTATGTTAAACAAAGATGAGAACATATTTTTTTAATCATGCAAATTTATTTTCATTTACAACGTTCCTTAGACAACAAGTTTATCATACCCAATTTTCATTCCGGTCCAGTATGCTGAATCGATAATTAAGGTAAGGGAAATACATGGGGACGAAAGAAAATTTCTACATATATTTTGAGCGCAAACATGTATCGCATGGATACAATGTGTACATGTAGTGAACTGTAAAACTACATAACAACGCAAACTAAATTAAAATTTAATTTATATCCAATACAAACAGAAAACAATACTTACTTGTCACGCCTAGTTGTGCATCAATCGCGTGTGAATTTAATATCTCTATCAATATCATATTAAAAGCATTTACACCAACAAATTCCATTTTAATCAACCTGCTTCAAATGTAAGTCCGAATTCATAAAGCATCAAACCCATTCGGTATTGTTTAAAATACGCAAAGTTTCCATTCACAAATATTCCATGTAAACCTTAACTCAAACACTTATAAATTTGATTGTGTGTCCGACAAATCATTTAAACCTCTATACAAACAAGATTATAACTGTGAAAAGTTGTCATAACCACACATCTTAAAGGTGGCTCTTCAACCTTATTCGTCATAACTCTTTTACTCCGCTTTTAACCAGTCTTTAAGTCAAAAGAATGGTAGCACACAAGACTATCTTCAATGATAGGGTATCAGTCTATGCATGAATACTTAGTAAGATTTGGTCCAACATTGATTAATGATAGAGATTTATATTGGAATATATTTTATGTAGCTTTGAATTATTTAATATAATGGACATTCAGATCAAATGAACATCTGTGATGATCCATTTACGCAATTACAGCAGCTGCTGTCTATATTGTTTAATGGCAAACAAAACAGATTCCAAATGTGTGGGGTTGTATTTATCTGATACATCGTAAGGAAAAAGTGATGGAAGATGAAATAATAATTTGCATTTAATAACTTGTAAAAGAAAGTCAGTTTAAAACTGATATAAACCAGATGTACAATGCATGGATGTGAGCACTCTGGGTACACATGCGATTCTAAACATATATCGCCTCTGGTACATCATGCGACAATTTCGACTACTTTCAATCACATGATTATCAAAAAGCCCGCGCCAAAAAGCAACAGTACTGAAATTCCGATCAACAAAGGCACACGAAAATGTTGAAAATTATTGGGAATTATTATAAATAAAGTGATCAGAGGTATTAATTACCTAACTAACAGTACGGTTAATAATAATAGATGCCATTCGGCTGTGGAATAAGTTTACGGTTAGCTTAATTTGAAACCAACTGGAGTTTGGAAATATGCAGTTATCTTTAGCATCATTTGTGTGAAGGACTTAAACATACATACTTGTTTCATATTTATGGTGCTTCTGACAAAATTCACTCACCACCTTGATTATGAAAAATGGTATAGCTCTGACGCGACGTATGTTTAGCTCAATTTGAAGCCAACTGGAGTTTGGAAATATGCAGAGTTATCTTCAGCGTCATTACTGTGAAACACTGAAACATACATACTAGCGTTTTATATTTATGGTGCTTTTGGCACAATTCACTCACCACCTTGATTGGAATGCAACTAGTCCACAGGTAAAAATGTTTCAAGTCTAGGCATAATATGTAACTGTTATTTTGCTTTTTTTCTTAAATGTAGGTTGGGTATGTAGTTATCTCGGCACCTGGTTACGCCGGGTAAATTAACACATCTTAGTCGTTATATTTTAAAAAGGTATTTTCCACTGAATCCCAATTAAAAGGGCCATTTTCCAGGTTATTTATGAAAAATAAACCTCATTTGTTTCACTAAATTACCAAAATGCAAAGAAAAATTTTCCGCCGTCGGAACAAAAATTCTTATTTTGTCTATAAATTTACATACATTTGCAAGTACTGTTCCGCTGGCGGTACTGCAATAAACTGTTTTGATAACGAGAAACCAAATTTAAGTTTGCCCTACAAATTCTTGTATTCTTAATTACAAGGAACCGAAGTGTTCCGCTGGCGGTACACACATCATGACATTAATATGCAGAATAACCGAAAACCTTATCAAAATTGTTCCGCCGGCGGTACAAGCATCCACACTTTATTCTTCTGATAAAAAAAAGTGTTCTGCTGGCGGTACAAGTAGCCTTTATACTGTAACTTACAAAAAAAAAAATTTGTTCCGCTGGCGGTACAAACATCCCAACTTTTATATTCTAAGTAACAGAAAATAAGACTAACAAATTGTTACGCTGGCGGTACAAACGTTCTGATATTTATTGTCAAAATAACAGAAAACAAAATTGTTCCGCCGTCATCCAAACATTTATATTATGTTTAACAAAAAATCAAACTTAAACTGTTCCGCGGCGGTACAAGTTTCTTAACATTTACATTCTGAATTACAGAAAACAAAACAAAAATACTTTTCCGCTGACAGTACAATCATAACAAAATTAATATTCTGAATTATAGAAAACCAATCTAATTTGTTCCGCTGGCGGTGCAAGCATATCAGCATAAATTGTATGTTTAACAAAAAAAACTGAAGTATTCTGCTAGCAGTACAAACATTCCAACTTTTATATTCTAAATTACAGAAAGCAAGACCAAGAAATTGTTCCGCTGGCGGTATATTTTATATTGAGAATAACAGAAAACCGAAACAAAACGTGTTCCACTGGCGGTACAAGTGTGTTAACATTTATATTCTGAATTACAGAATACAAAACAAAAATTGTTCCGCTGGGAGTACAAACATTCTGATTTGGATATTTTACAGAAAACCAAACTTAAACTGCTGGCGGTTAAAGTATTCAAACATTCGATATTCTGAATTACAGAAACCCAAACTAAAAGTGATCCGCTGGCGGTACAAGTAACCATAAATAAATTGTGATTGACTTAAAACCAAAACAAATGTATGTGTTCTGCTGGCGGAGAATGTATTCAAACAATTATATTATGAATTACAGAACAAAACCTAAAAGCTCCACTGGCAGTACATTTGTATTTTGAATAGCAAAACAAGAGGGCCATGATGGCCCAAAGGGCTCACCTGAGTAAAGGCAAAGATGAAATTTTTACTGTTGTGAAAGGCTTGTGTTATGTACGCCATAATGTCCTTAAATAATTTGTCGAGCTGATTAAGTTTCATACAAATAACAAACCTGGATATATTTTCTCTACCCTGGTAACCAACTTTTCGCAGACTATTTCGGAGGAATAGTGTTAATGCTGCAGTTCTGAATGATAATGGCGACGGCTGCGCAAAGGTCATGTCATGCTTGCCCGCTTGTTTAAAGTGTAGAGTGTATTGCCATTAACCTATCCTATATTCGAATTTGCTTTAGATCTTATGGTCATATAACAATTGTGCAAGTTTCGTCTAGACTGTTTGAAAATGAAATCCCTGTCTTGCATGAAATCCATGTTTGCATTAATTTTCATAAATAACTGCAGTGTTCGTGGCCTGTCTAATTTGCTATTTCTGTTGAGATCTTATGACCATACAAAACATGTGGAAGTTTTATCAAGATTGCATGAAAAATCAAATCTCAATGCACGAAAAAGCGATTTTTGCATTTTTTCACTTACGTACGGGCCATTACTCTGTCCCTTTAACAATTAACTCAAAAATTAATAATACACAACGAATCAATCTGTCTACCCTTTTCACATTCTGGTGCAAAACCTTTCCAGACACCGCTGGATTCACACGTCAGTTTTGGATTACCAATTAACCAATGGCCGTCTTTGCACGAGTACACAGCCGTAGAACCCTCGTGCCTCCCCTCAGATGTGTCAACATTACCACTGGGAATGTCAGGCAGTTCAGGACATTCTGAAAGCAAATTATGATGCGAGCCAAGAAACAGAACTCTCGCATAAACGTAATATACACTGTGTCCTCAACCAATATAGTTTACATAATAATAAAAGACTACATACTGTTTTCAGCCAGATGCCGTTTGGTGTTGCTTTGCATATTAAAAAGATCCAACCATAACGAAATACCGATACTCATAACCTTGGGTAGGTTGCTTTTACTCAATATATATATTAACATACACGTGTTCATCATAAAACTATTCGACCGTTTCCTCCCAATGCCGTTGTGAATATTGAGTTGTGTTGATATAATAATCTGTGTCATAATCTACATATTTGCTTTCAAATGCATACCTATCGCGCAATATGGCGCAGATCCGCTCCAAGTCATGGTCGCTATGCAGATCCTCTGAGATTGCCCCACCAGAACATATCCTTCTATGCATGAGTAATGTATGACATTGCCGACCCCAAGTCCATCTGACGTATTGACAAAACAGTTGTTTGGGACATCCGGTTCTGGGCAGCCTGCTTATTGAAATCCATATGAAAAAAAATATTGTAGAACATGCGTATTTAAAAATATTTAAACAAACATGAAATGCTTTGTTGGTTGAGCAAACGGCAGCTGTATTGATGATGAGGTTTAATAAAGCCATAAATGAACTAATTACCTCTGACACAGCGATTGCCCACGAAGCCCGAAGCACATTCGCAGTTGTATCTGCTAGGAGTCTGGAAACATGTTCCTCCGTTCAAACATGGGTTGGAAGCGCAGGCATTCACAACTGGAAGCATATTGGTGGACGTGTGTTGTATAAGGCACAACAATAAATTGTTTTATCTGATTATTTGCATGCAATTGTGATGTTGAACGCCGATGTTCCACGTAAAAACGTATTTATTCATCAGGCATGCAATTATGCGACTGTCCATAATTATATTACCTGTTCCACAGTTGGTTCCGGTGTAGCCAGTCATGCAAAAGCACGTGTACCTTTGATAATGATTTTGGCAAGTTGCGCCATTTAAACACGGATTTAATGAACATGCGTTTGAGGCTATAATAAAACGACACATTCTAAACTATGTGGAAGACGACTAAAATACATAAATAATTATGTTAGGGAGTAAGTAGTGAGCGCTATTTCTTTATTCAAAACGGAAAATGCTACCCTTTTGGAGAATGTAAAGCTTTGAGATAAAATAACATTGCACATAGCTTAAGTGAATTATAAAATTATTATTTTAGATAATACCGCCAACTATACTTAGTATAAAAATAAATATCGACCAGATTCACATATGGTGCCTGTGTACCCCGTCGCACATATGCACGTATATTTGAAAACGCCATCTACGCATGTGCCACCATTCAGACATGGACTCAAACTGCACTCGTTTATATCTGAAGTGAAACAATGTAACTCTTGTACTAAGAATAGTGCACATATATTTATTATCGAACTGTAGATCTAATATATGATACACACAGGAAGGACACAAACAAAATAAAAATGAAATAAAGTCAGTTTGTTTATGGGTGAACATTAACACTATTAAATTATTTCATTTTAGATAAACTATTTTATAAGCTTTGTACAAAGTTTGCTAATATTGCTAATATATTTATTAGTATTTTTATGTCAAGGATGCTTTTTTCACATACTTTGTTCACAGTATTGGCCTGTATAACCGACAGCACACAGGCAAATATAGGATTCGGTTAGACTGACACAGGAGGCCCCATTAACACACGGATTGGCAGCACAACCACTACCGCCTGTGGCTAAAATGTTTACATATTAAAATGCAAGACCATATTGCTAAAATGTTTACAAATAATAGGCAAGATCATATTAACAAAGTTATTTGTTTACACATAAAACAAAATTGTTCATACCATATAATCAACAATTAAATGCATCGAGACAGTTGTAATTGAACTGTTCACTAAGTATCAATATTGTTTACCATGTTGACAAAGAAAGCCAGAAAAGCCAGTCCTGCATTCACACGTATATGCAGCTATACCGTCAATACATGTTGCTCCATTTTGGCATGCATGTTTAACACAATCTTCAACATCTAAAAACAAAACAAAGCTACATAATATTGTTTAACAAATCAATATAATTTTTATTATCTTAAATGACATCTATTAGCTAGTAGCTAGCACAGGGTATGTGAAAACAATGAGAAAACCATAAAACGTACATTAGACCATAAAATAAATAATCTTGCATGCATATTCTCACTTGTTTCACAGTGGGTTCCAGTGTATCCCGTAACGCATCTACACGCGTATGCATTAACCTGATCTACACAGGCACCGCCGTTTTGACAGCTTACGGAGGCACACTCGTTGATATCTACGAACAATCATATATTACAGATAACGGTTTATAGCTAAATCGTTGGAACAAAAGGCAAAAACTGTGAAACAACAATAAACAGTAGGGCGGGCCTTGATATTTATTGATTGTGAACAGGTGTGAGACTTTACATTATACTATACATTAAACATGTAGTGAACTGATATTTTGTTTAATATGAGTTTGTCCCAAACCGATGCTGTTTCAGTATTTTGGTTTCCAAAGCGACACAGCAACAAACATATTGCACACACTTTTTCATCAACAATATAATAAAACGCAATAATACGATTATATTCAATTATACAATTATAATATAATTTTATGTGCTCGAATGTATAATGTTAGTTTGTCAAACAATTAACATACTTGTTTCACAAAGCGTCCCAGTATATCCAGGTTTGCAAATGCAAGTGAATTTATTGATACCATCGATACAGGTTCCACCGTTCATGCAGGTCACAGGTGCGCACTCATCAATTCCTGTTTTGAAAGTAATCTTCAATTTTACACAAATAAAGGCAATAGACATTTTCATAACGTATACATTCATATTTAACTTTACGCCCTTGATATTGAGTTTGATGTTAAATGTTTCAACACGTGTGATATAAGCGCATAAATTGCACGTTTATCACACAGGTAGCACAACAATTGTTATACTAGTATCAGTTATTTGCCAATAAATCACGGCGGTTGTTCTGTTTGAAAAGTATTAAAGAAAATTATCTGAAAATGGTTCTGTCACGCAAAAAGTGCAATGTCATTGTGCAGCGTGTAACTTATAGGAATGTAAGCCAATGCACAATTAAAGTAAAGACCGAAATGTTAGGTTACACAACGTTTATGAAACATTCATACGAATGTTGTGATTTAGCAGTAAACACCTGTTTATGGATACATTTCCTGTTGTTTATCTTTCAATATTGCTTGTGCGATAATGGGCCTCAATTAGATTCAGACTACTACGCGAGAAACACTGTCAATTTTACATATTTTAATGACATCGTAGTGACACTAATCTCTCTGCGGTAGGTGCATCGGCTAGACAGTTTTGTGACAGCGCCAGATTAGGTGTATTTCCTTTCACCCATGGACTAATTTTACATTGTTTATATGAATGTTGGAGCGCAGTCATATAATAATAGTCAGTATGGTGTTGTGAAGCCCATACAACTCACTGTTCTGGCACATGTACCCATTGTATCCACTGACACATGTGCAGTTGAAGCCGTTCACTCGATCATGGCAGGTGCCGAAATTATGGCAGGGATTGGAGGCGCATTCGTTTATGTCTCTAATTTGAAAGTGACCTTTAATTGCATGCAAATACACTATCGATAGTATATAGCTCAAGTTTATAAGATGTTTGTTATTATATTGATTTATACTTTGTAGTAATATAATTAAATCATATGTGTATATGAAATATGTATTAACCAGTCACGCATGTAACCCCACTGTATCCAGGTTGACAGACACAGGTGAATTGGTTCACACGATCATCACATGTGCCACCATTTTTGCACGGACTGGATAAGCACTCATTAATATCTGAAATTAGGTGAAATAAAACGACCACCTAGTGTGAATGACAACATTTCATTTGACGATATATATAGATATAGGTGGTGGAAATATATGAAATTGCAAATAAATATTTTCTATAAACCCAATTTTATTTCATTTTCACTTGAAAATGAAAACAAATAAACCATTAAACACATTACCAGCCAAAACGACATGGCAGCATATATTTATAAGAAATTCATATTCTTTGTCAAATATTTTAGGTTCCAACGTCTTCCATACATTTTTGTTTCACAATGTGTTTCTGTGAAGCCAGTCGCACAAGTGCAGGTGAACTTGTTTACGTCGTAATTGCATGTAGCGCCGTTCTGACAAGGATTTGATAGACACTCGTTTATGTCTGACATATACAATTTCATTTTATATAAGTATTATATAACACCGGTGTAACCAGGTACACAAGTACATGTGTACTTGTTTACAACTTCATTGCATGTACCGCCGTTAGGACATGGATTTGAAAGACACTCGTGAAGATCTCAAACAATATTGTTGTGTAATACTATTGAATATGACATAACGTACATGTATACGAGCAGAGCAGTCTACAACTCACAACTTGTATATTTACGGCAACGTACGGGAAGATTTCCATTTGCTTTACCTGAGTGTAACTAAACAATAACGGCATTTTATTAGTGTTGTATCGTTTACTTGTTTTGTTTTTTTTCCTTTTTTTTCAGGTAGTTACACTGATCGGCCTTAAGGGGCCTTAACGGAATATACTTACTTTCTTCACATACAACACCAGTATACCCAGGTGTACAGATGCACGAGTATGCATTGGCACCATCGTTGCATGTGCTTCCATGTTGACACGGAGTAGAGGAGCAGTCATTAATGTCTGAAAGTGATTATGCAGGAACATTCATTATACGAAACACGCAGTCAGTTTATTGAGTCTTTTGTTTTGAAATGTGTTAACAAAATTTAAATATAAAAGCTTAGACAAACTCATACTACTACATGTCTTAAATCATCGACACTATATTTTTGTTTGTTAAAGCATCTGTTTCATCGGAAACAAATGCGTACGACATGTATAAAACGGTGTTTCCGCTATTTCTATTACATCGTATGAAAATTACAGATGTACAAGCATGAACCTTTTTGGTTTAAATCGTCACATCGTAGTTATGCAGATATTTATTACAATATATGCCAACAACGTTACTTACTTAAAGCACAGTTGGGTTGTGACACAATAGGTTGTTGTGGCAAGTAAGTATGAAAATGATATTTTTTTGTTATTGTAAAATTGTACTTAAACGGAAACTGATGCATTATAATACATTTGTTAAAGAAACATTGCACACATTAGTAAGTAAACACTTACTTGTTTCACACATCGACCCGGTGTACCCTACAATACACATGCACGTGAACTTTGCAATCTCATTGGTACAGGTGCCTCCGTTCATACATGGGGTTAAACCGCATTCGTTAATTTCTGTACAAGGAAAGAGCATAACAAGCAGTCACATATAACCTAGACACAACAGTTACACGAGTCAGTAGGAGAAACTTAAATTTATAAAAAAGGTATAATGCTTTCATGAAGAAGTAAGGTTCCCTTATTTACTGAAACATAAGTCATCAATACGTGTATGTACTTAACCATAAACAACAACACAATTCGTAAGGATTTCAGCAAAAACGTTTAGTGAGCTAAATTATAAAACTGTGTGTCTGAGGGATTCAAGTTTTACAAAGTTCTGAAACATGTATACGAATATTTCAATCATAATCTTAAACATTACTATAAATGACAATTGTATAAGACCATTACGAAACTGTTGCATGCTAGTAGCATGAACCTATCGGTTGAGTATTTAAGAAAACAAAAAACACATATGCTGTTTGTTGCGATTGGTGTGATCGGTTAATTCAGAACCATTGAATAGAGTATACATCATTTATTGCACTATCCATTAATATGTACATGTATTGTTTGAAATAAATAGTATCAGTTGTAACTACCCGATATTCATAATAATATGTCGACAGTGTATATGCATTGAAAAGAAATTGAATTAATTATCCGAAATCAGGTATCGAAACATACCGGTGCATTCATATTCATTGCTCTGCGTGTATCCATCCAGACAGGTACAGGCGCCTCCAGTACATTGTGCATTGATCAGGTTCACACATAAGTTTGTTACAGTGGTACAAGAGTCTTCTATCTTACCTAGCAATACAAACGCAAGTATAGTCCGACAACATTGACCTGGCACTCATTTGTTTCCGTGATGACTCGTAGATTTCCGTCGTTGTACTCGTTGTAAACACTGTGCTCGTTAGATCAGGTTAAGTCGCTATATAGGCATACATTATTCATCCGGAACGATAGTCTAATGGTAGAGTGCTCGCTTACTATTCAGATCTTATGGGGATCAAAACATCATATTCATCGTGCGTTTTTTTTCAGGGAAGAAATTGTCGTACCAGCTATAGCTGGTATAATTATAATTGCTGTCCATTTTTTTGGCAATAACACATTTTCCGTTATTGTCCTGGGTGAGGTATTCCATCTTTTTCTGTTATATTGTTTATGTTTCAAATATTATTCAAATTATTATTTGTAAAATACAATTACATGGTAGAAGACAATTAAAAAACAACGGGAAATGCGTGCTAAAAAATATTCTGCTCAAATTAAAAAAATTAATGTTAAGACCGAAAACGGATTCGAACCCGCAACCACACGATCCGTAAGCTACTGCCTTATCCTCTCGACCACTTAATTATACGTCGATAATCATGAGCTAAATAAAGTTAAACTACATTTTAGTATATTGAACTGTTACGAACGATCGCGTGTCAACATTTTTCCCATAAAAGGTTAGGGAATATGCACAAGTGCCAGGTCAATGTTGTCGGATTATATATACTTGTATAAACCAGACGGCGACATATTGATTTTTGATAAAACAGCTCCCATTTTTGTTATTCCAATACAATGCATTAATCTCAGTAAATATGTAAATTAAAATGTTAATAGTCATAATAAATACCAGGCACACAGAACGGTGCTACGTCTGACCATCCTGACCCATGGACACATGTTCTGGTAGTCACGCCAGTTAGTTTGAACCCCGCACTGCATGTGTAGGTTGCAACTGAGGTCTGCAGGGTACCAGTGGTTGATACTGCTCCGTATGTGGGATTTATCAAAGTACCACAATCTGTTGTATACATGATGTAATATGTAAAAGAAAAGAAGAGATTTTAAAAGATATTTCAATTAAATACTTGTATAAATGTATTTATTTAAATAAGAGTATAATGTAAGAATATTTTTTTTATTATTTGACTGAATTTTTTTTCTGTTATATTTCAGGACCGAAAAATAAAGATGAGCAATGAAGCTGAATTGTTCGACATGTCTGTCCACATGATATAATTAAGCATTATTAATTTAGTCAAGTTAAGGATTAAAAGTCCTCCATAAATACACGTGATTGACTGGGACTTACTGTAATCACATCCGTTGTTATCAGGTTTGGCCTGCTATCTATGCGCTGTGGTGCA
The DNA here is from genome assembly GCA_027627225.1 of Congeria kusceri. Taxonomy (NCBI): domain Eukaryota; kingdom Metazoa; phylum Mollusca; class Bivalvia; order Myida; family Dreissenidae; genus Congeria; species Congeria kusceri. The sequence goes on from CM051024.1 coordinate 103,837,948, forward strand.
CACGCATGTCAAGGTATTGAACTGGTCACAGATGGAGTTTGGTAGTACTGAACATTCTGTTCCACCTGCGGTACATACTGAAAGAGAACGTGGACATAAATACACAATGTGGTGGAAATAACTGTTTTATATTAATGTGTAAAACGATATGTAGTGTACGCAGTGTATATTATTCTGGTTTTACTGTAAGATTGTGGCATTTGTGTTCAGCAAAATGCTATTACAGACAATTACACATTATTCCATCTATTACCTGCATATACATAAAAGTTGTTTGTTTTAAATATTTCGCTAGAACGTTTGCTGTTTAACGTACAGATTGAAGAACTAACCTGTAACCCCAATCTGTGCATCGACACTCATTCCTTTAAACAAAAAAAAAGAAACAGAAATGTATTTTTTTTAAAAACATTTTCACTAACAGTAAAAGATTTTAAAAGATCCTATGTTCACAAAGAATTACGCAAATTTGAAAGCTGTTATCAAATAGAACCAAGTGAGTGACACTTCAAGGCATATGTTTTTCTTTTCTTAACTTTTGTTTTCAAATCACAGTGTTACATTATTTGTTTAATACATATGCATATATTTTATGCGTAACAGTTTCATTATCACAGTATCATTAATTTTGCGATCTCATTGAAACAGGTGTCTACGTGAATACACGGCGACGGACCGCATTCGTTAATTTGTTTTAATGAACGTACAATGGAGTTCCTATTGACAAATAAATTAGTGTTCATATTTAAAAGAACACAGACAGATTAATGAAAGAAAAACTACAGCTTTCATAGCAAATATCTCTGTGTGTATCCGTCCACACAGGTACAGACGCCTTCAGTACGTTGGGCGTTGATCAGGTTGAAACACTGGTTTGTAACAGTGACACATAAATCTCCTAGCTTACCTAGGAATACAAAAACATTGTGTATACCTTTATAAGCACATGGCAACATATAGCAGTTTTGAGTAAACCTACACACAATTTATATTACTAAATTGACTAATTGATTATGTAACGTTCAATTTTAATAGTCATCACAAATACCAGCCACACAGAACGGTGCCGTATCCGACCATCCCGACCCAAGGACACACGTTCTAGTGCTCACTCCCGTCAGTTTGAATCCCGCACTGCATGTGTACGTTGCAACAGAGGTCTGCAGGGTGCCAGTGGTCGATGCTGCTCCATTGGACGGGTTCGTCAAAACACCACAGTCTACTGTATACATGTATGCAGTAAAAGAAAATATAGAGTGTATTTGAGAATAAGCTTTTGATATCAAACGTTCTGAATAAAATAAATAGTCTTAAAAGGAATTTTAATTAAAGAATTGTATTAAAATGTATATGTACATAAGTGCATATCACTCAATAAAACAAAAGTTATAACGCACCTAATGGAAATGGTTGTATTTTGTTTATTTATACCAAGTTGAGCTTAGAATGACTGCTATGAGTATTTGAGAAATGTATGCATGTGTTAATGTTGTATAGTTAAGTGTTAAATGTTACAAATAAATCTTCGCGATTGACTGGAACTTACTGTAATCACACCCGCTGTTATCAGGTTTTGCCTGATACTTCTGGGCAGCCGAGCACGCACACCTCAGTGTATTGAACTGGTCACAGATGGAGTTTGGTAGTACTAAACATTCTGTTCCACCTGCGGTACAGACTGAAAGAGAATGTGAACGTAAAGACACAATAATTCAGTTATATTATTGTGTACAATGATGGGTAGTGTATATTATTATGGTTTCACTGTAAGATTGTGGCATTTGTGTTCAGCAAAATGCTATAACAGACAATTACACAATCTTCGATGTATTACATGTATATACATACAAGTTTTTGTCTTAAATATTTCGCTAGAAAGTTTGCTGTTTAACGGACAGAGTAAACAACTAACCTGTTACCCCAATCTGTGCATCGACACTCATTTCTTGAAGCAATGAAAAAGAAACAGAAATGTATATTACTTTTCTTAACATGTTCACAAAGAGTAAACGAGTTTAAAAGATCCTATCTTCACAAAGAAATACGCACATTTGTAAGCTGTTATCAAATAGAACCAAGTGAGTGATACTTTAAGGGATATGCTTCTTTTTTTTTCTAAACATTTGTTTAAATTCACAGTGTTAAATTATTTGTTTAATACATATGTATACATTTTATGCGTAACAGTTTCACTATCCTACTATCATTAATTTTGCAAAATCTTTGGAACAGGTGCCTACGTGCATACACAGCGACGGACCGCATTCTTTAATTTGGTTTAATGAACGTACAATGGAGTTCCTATTGACAAATAAACTAGTGTTCAAATTTAAAAGAACGCAGAAAGATTATTGACAGAAAAACTACAGCTTTCACAGCAAATATCTCTGTGTGTATTCGTCCACACATGTACAGACGTCTTCAGTACATTGGGCGTTGATCAGGTTGACACACAGGTTTTTAACAGTGACACAGGAATCTCCTAGCTTACCTAGGAATACAACATTGTGTATACCGTTATAAGCACATGGCAACATATAGCAGTTTTGAGTAAAACTACGCACAACTTATATTACTAAATTGACTGAATGATTATGTAACGTTCAATTGTAATAGTCATAACAAATACCAGCCACACAGATCGGTGCCGTATCCGACCATCCCGACCCAAGGACACACGTTTTAGTGCTCATTCCAGTCAGTTTGAATCCCGCACTGCATGTGTACGTTGCAACAGAGGTCTGCAAGGTACCAGTGGTCGATACTGCTCCATTGGACGGGTTCGTCAAAACACCACAGTCTATTGTATACATGTATGCAGTACAAGAACATGTAGAGTGTATTTGAGAATAAGCTTTTGATATCAAACGTTCTGAATAAAAATAAATAGGCTTAAAGGAATTTTAATTAAAGAATTGTATTAAAATATATATGTACATAAGTGCATATTACTCAATACAACAAAAGTTATAACGCACCAGATGGAAATGGTTGTATTCTTTTATTTATACCAAGTTGAGCTTAGAATGACTGCTATGAGTATTTGAGAAATGTATGCATGTGTTGATGTTGTATAGTTAAGTATTAAACGTTACAAATAAATCTTCGCGATTGACTGGGACTTACTGTAATCACACCCGCTGTTATCAGGTTTTGCCTGATACTTCTGGGCAGCCGAGCACACACACCTTAGTGTATTGAACTGGTCACAGATGGAGTTTGGTAGTACTGAACATTCTATTCCACCTGCGGTACAGACTGAAAGAGAACGTGATCGTAAAAACACAGCCATACTTTTTTAAATCTAAATATTTTAAAGCATTTTGGAAAACTACCAATTAATGAAATATTCTTTGAAACTATTTCAAAATCCAAGCATTGGTTTCTGAAATGAAGATGTTCACAGTTCTAAATATATTAGATATTCGTATTTAAAACGGATCGGAACCATTTGAGCAACTTTGGCAAAGTAACATGGTAACCATGGTAACCCAAGTAACAATTAATTTGAATAATTTGAAAATCTAACCAGGGGTTTAGGACATGTCGTTAAAATATGTTTCTATTTATAGACCTGGCGACCATTGTGTGCAGCGGACGGGAACCATTTGAACAACTTTGGAAAAGGATCACCCAATGAACATTACATTACTGAATTTTCATCAAAGCCGGCCCAACGGTTTCAGAGAAGATGTCGTTTAACAAAAAGGGCGGACGGACGGATTCACGACGGGGGAACCGTCCTGGCATAAGCTCAATGGCCTGCGGCCAGTGGAGTTAAAATATATATATGTGCCCCTACTTTTCATGTTAAGGCAAAGTTGTGTTTCAGACATCACACGACTGTCATATATAATAGATGGAATTTTACAACATAATTGCGTAAGTTAATGACACAACGATTTCCATTGCGTCTGCATTGCATTAGAGGAGTAAGTAAATAAAATTATTCACGTTTCTAAATTGTTTCTAAATTCGTTCGCACTTTGTCGTAACATACGAATAGATTGCGCGGGAAAATAGCTCATGCATTACATGGATTTGTGTTGATATATATTCGCTAGACGGCTTGTTTCGTCACTCGAGATTTTGTTGGCAGCAATTAAGGTCGTTTGAAAATAGTTCAATATGTCTGATTCGGAAAACAAATTGAAAAGTAAAGTAGTTAAAGAGTTAAAGGGTTATTTCGATGAAAAATTTAAGGACTTGAAGAGGAACATTCAGGAGGATTCTGACTGGACGGAGGAGAACGTAAAGAAAAAGGTCAGATTAGAAAGTAACATTGTTTTTAAGTCGGCTGCTAATCGTAAACAATTTAACTTTAATACTGAAGTTTCTGACTTGATTTCTGCTGTATCTAAAGCTGTATCGTTACGAAGTGCTGAAAAAGCACTGGAATTTCTGACAGAGGCTCAGGAGAAGTTGAAAGATAGAAATAAACTGATTAGAATAGCGGACGCTTCACCCGCAGGTTGGCTAACCATTCAAGAGTATGAGCAAAATGAGGTTGCCAGCGACGCCGAGGACGACAAGCGCATTCGTCGCGCAGAAGAAATGGGCACAAAATCGGCTTGAAAAGGCAACGAAGTCGGAAACTGCTTTGGCAGAGTTCAAGTTTGCGCACGCTTCTCCTGCTGATCCTTTTCGCGGTCGTTGTCGGAGGTCGGAACGAATGGCTTCCGGTCAGCAAGGTAGCAGACGGGAAGTCGTCTGCTTCGCATGCGGAATTCCAGGTCACTTCGCCAGTGGCTGTGTAGCCTTCCTGCAGCAAGATAACAGACCCTTGGCTAGCAGAGTCGGAGCATGCCCAACGTACTTCCGACAGGATATCGATCCATTGGTACAGGAAGTGGCATCGGAGAATGCTCAAAATTCAAGCCAGAAGAGAATTCAGGCTCAGAATTGGCTTCACAATGAAGACGTCTTCACAAGTATTGGATTTTTTCTGACCATTTTGATACTCACCCTAATTATGAATTTAAATACTTTTACTGTGTTAGTATAAAAAATTCGGTAGTAGTAACAGAAACATATGTTAAAGGACGTCTTAAAAATTGATATGCTTTTTGGAAATTAGTAATTGGCGCTAATGAATATATTTTGTCTGTTATTTAAAACGGTTATGTGATTCTATTCGAAATTGAACCACCATCTTTTCATATCAAGAATAATAAGTCAGCGTTATTCAATTCTGAATTTGTTAAATCTGCTATATCTATCTTAATCCAGAACAAATGTATTTTTGAGGTACCATTTAAACCTCATAATGTCAACCCTTTGTCAGTTGCTATTAATAATTCGAATGGTAAAAAACGTCTCATTTTTTATCTGAGTATTCTAAATACTTATGTTAATAAGGAAAGAGTTAAATTCGAAGACTATAAGGTTGCTCTTCAATACATTTTACCGGAGGGTTTTATGTATAAATTTGATATTTCCAGTGGATATCATCATTTTTCTATCAAACATAATCATCAAAAATATTTGGTGTTTTCTTGGAATTTTAAAGGTAAACAATTTTTTTTCGTTTTTTCGGTGATAGCATTTGGTCTTAGTTCAGCGCCTAGATTGTTTACTAAGTGTTTACGTCCGTTAGTGAAGTATTGGAGAAATAATGGTTTGAAAATTGCAGTGTTCTTAGATGAAGGTTGGGGTGTAAAGAAAGGCTTTGCTAGCATTAAAAGTGATTCTGATTTTGTTAGTGACACGTTATACAAATGTGAATTTCTCGTTAATACGGACAAATCTATTTTCCAACCGGTTCAAAAGTTAGAGTGGTTAGGTTTTACATGGGATATAGAGGAAGGTTTTTTACGGATTCCTTATCGAAGAATTCTTAATGTCCAACAATATATTGATAATATTTTGAAAGCCTTTCCCATTTCTACTGCTCGCAGTTTAGCTCAGTTAGCAGGCACAATTATTTCCATGGCTCATGTTCTAGGTAATGTGTCTTTAATTCAGACAATCACGTTTTTTATGTGTATTGAAACACGTCGGACGTGGGATTCAAAACTGAATATTTCAGAATGTTTTGAAGTTATTAACTTCTGGAATATAAATGTTTCGAAAGAATTTTCCAAGAAGTTATTTCAAGATCAAATTGCCTGTGTCTATTGTTTTCTCAGACGCTTCAGCTGTCGCTGATGCAGCCTTTGTTGAATGTGAAAACGTTGTCGCTCATCGGCAATGGTCTGTGATTGAAAAGGCACAAAGTTCTACTTTCAGAGATTTATTAGCCATTAGATATTCGTTGGACTGTTTCAAAAATAAATTAAAAGGGGAAAAAAGTTATATGGCATACAGATTGTAAAAATTGCATAAGCATTATACATAAAGGTAGCATGAAGTTAGATTCACAGAGTTTAGCGGAAGATATTTTCGCTATTTGCGTTACGCATGCTATTTCATTAGAAGCTGTCTGGGTTGCTAGAGATAAAAACTATATAGCTGATGGTTTAAGTAGGATAATAGACTATGATGATTATGGTGTTTCAACAAAAACAATTTAATATGTAGATGGATTGTAAGTACCGCATGATGTAGACAGGTTCGCAAATGACTATAATGCTAAATTATCCAGATATAATTCTGTTTTTTGTACTAGTGACTGCGAAGCTGTGGATGCTTTTTCTGTTAATTGGTCAAAAGACAATAATTAGTTAGTTCCGCCAGTTTATCTGATTCCTAAAACTTTAAATTATTTAAGACAATGTAAAGCAAAGGGCACTCTAGTTGCTCCGCCTATGTTGTTCGGACATGATTCAGTTTTTCAGCCATTTATGGTAGAAATTTTAGTTTTTAATGATGTTAAAGGAATTTATGTGCAAGGAAAAAATACTGAAAGTATTTTTGGTTCAGAAAGATTTACGAGTAAGGTTTTGGTAGCACGAATTGATTGTTGCTGAATTAGTGTGTGTTTGATAGACAAAACTCACATTGAGTTAACCCCTGAGCTATATGTAGAACATAAACAAATTTGCCGTAGGAAAATGGACTATACCATTATTTTATAGTAGGAACTTGTTTTGTACTTTGTTATGACCTTGCTTAAATTTATGATAGTTATTTGCATGTATTTTCTGCAATGTTGCTAAATGATGTTTGTAATTGAAAGATATATATTGTTTCGTCTTGAATCTTTATATTAGTAAATTTATGTATGTTACTGGATGATTTACCATTGTGGAAAATGGTTTAATCCTTAATGGCATACATGCATGCATGTTTATATGGATTCAGTTGTTAACTTTGATGTGTGTATTTTCATATGTTTTCATGTCTAAGACATGGCAGGATGTTACACAATCAAGTGCTTGTGTCCCAGAACTGCTTTCAGCTGTTAAAGAAGCTTGTTTAAATGGACGAGAAGTTTCCACCATCGGACTTACAAGTTAGCATTCGATAAATTTTGTAAGTGGTGTGTTGATTGTAAATTTGATTGCTTACCTGCAAGCGTTGTAACTGTGGCTCTATACATTGCTAAAATTTCAAAAAAACGATAGTAACTGCAGCAAATCTAAGTTAAATAACATCTTTTATGCTATCAGTTGGGCTCAAACGATGTCGCTATCAGTTGGGCTTTTACGATATCGAATGTTACTAATCCTTGTGATAATACGTAGTCACAATTATGTTTAAATGGTTGTATAAGATCCGTTTCCAAACCTGTTAATAAAAAAGATCCAATTACTTCTGACATTATTAAACTATTTGCAAAGAGGTATGCTTCTGAAGGCAGTTCTCTTCTGATTTGAGAATAACTTGTTTGTTTGTTTTGTCGTTCGCTGGATTTTTTCGTATTTCTGAAGCTCTTGCATTAAGGAGATCAAACATTGAAATTTTAGACACGCATTGTGATATCTTTGTCGAAAAATCAAAAACAGACGTTTTGAGGGAAGGAAATCATGTAATTATTGCCAGGACCGGTACTGATAGTTGCCCGGTTGGTTTACTGGAGCGTTATTTGGATATGGCTAAAATTGAGCAATCTTCAACTGAATGTTTATTCAGACCTGTTCAATAGTGTAAATCGAGTCAAAAATACGTACTTAGATCAGATAGTAGTAAATCGCTTGCATATTCCAGTGTTAGAGATATTTTTTATCATAAATTGTCAGAATTGGGACTAGATGCTGCTTAATTTGGTTTACATTCATTTCGGTCTGGTGCTGCAAATACATGTGCAAATAACCATACTTCAGATAGATTGTGGCAAAGATATGGGAGCTGGAAGTCGGTGTCTGCTAGAGATGGATATAGGCAAGATACTTTGGAAGAAAAATTGACAGTTTCTAAAACTGTGAATCTATAATTTAAATGCATGTGTTTATTTGAGTTTTGTTATACGTACGGTGCTGTATATGGTCCTTGCTTAGATATGTTGTATTTTTGTGAATAGTTATTAATTTGACATCTCCATTATTTATGTGATAGTGATGCATTTAGGTCATGCACTAATATGCAGTGAAGTTTATGAATTTAAGATTTAACTTTGGAGAACTGCTTACAGTGAAACAGATATTTAATTTGCTATTAATTGTATGTTATATATACCTGACTTTCCAGTTTGAACATTAAAGTCATTGCATGGATACTTGCTTGCTGTTAGTAATACATTTCAATGTTTTTATGGATGGAATGTCCAGTGAAATTTGGCGGTTATACTATTATATGTTATGATTTGTCAAATTGTGTGCTAGAAAATTGATGGAATGCCTAATTTGTGTTTTGTAATTGGTGGGAGGCCAATTTTTGTGTTTGGTGGAATGCTAAGTTTTTGTGTTCTGCATTGGCGGAATGCCAAGTTATGTGCCGTGCGATTGGCAGTATGCCAAGTTCTGTGCTATACGATTGGCGGAATGCTAAGTTATGTGCTCTGCAATTGGCGGAATGCCAAGTTATGTGCTCTGCAATTGGCGGAATGCCAAGTTATGTGCTCTGCAATTGGTGGAATGCCAAGTTATGTGCTCTGCAATGGGCGGAATGCCAAATTATGTGTTCTGCAATTGGCGGAATGCCAAGTTATGTGCTCTGCAATTGGCGGGATAACAAGTTATTTGCTCTGCAATTGGCAGAAGTTCAACCTGATGTCCTAAGCGATACATGGTGCCTGGTGTTGATTAGACGTACAGATGTCCACGATGAGTCTTCAATCTTTCGGAACGGAACGAACTAATACTGGCTAAGTATATTTTTTAATTTTCCGTTTATGCATATATTGTTCTTTTACTAGAATATTGACCTGAAAATTAAATAATTTCTTTCGTTGGTTTACTCGAATTGCTGCCAATAACAGACCTTATACTTATTTGCTTTGTTGTTTCTTTTTTGTCGGTGAAACAATTTTGATTAGGGAATAATTGATTTACTCACGATGAAATAGTGAGAAATAAACTATAAATTAAACATTTCCAATATAATAAATAAGTTGACAATTTATCAAAAGCATTTAAATCTTACAATGAAACATATCAATGCGATAATATTGTACCTGTTATTCCAATTTGCGCGTTGACGAGTGCAACGTTTATTGCCAATAGGGGCAAATAGAATCCTAACACCATGTCCATTATTAATACTGTTATCATTATAATGAATACATCACAGTATCACGTGTATTCCAATATCAACTATATTTCCTTATATACTTCACAATAAAGTAAATAAATAAAGTCCCAAATATATTTGTTAACATAATTTAATATTTCAAATGAGTGTTGGGGTCTTTATAAGATGACACTACTGATACAATTCACAAACTGTAATATCATGCAATATTGTCTTGAAGTCGTAAAGGTATTGTATCCTAAAACAATCCATTGAATTCTAAATCACAACTCCTTGTTGGGTTTGTGATCATTGCGATCATTGCTATCATTGTGATCATTGCGATCATTGCGATTGCGTTGCGGTGTCACATTTAATTGAATAGACCGTCACACGGGTGTTTTTAGAAAAGGGCTTATAGTGGCTCTACGTGTGACTTGTTTAACCTTATTGTTTCTCGGGTTAAATAATGAGTTGGGGCAACATACGGATGTGTGGTCAAAGGAGAATGACGTGATTCATTATATACATTCTAATTGTTAGCGATTTTAATTTTCATTATAGTACCACATTCGAAGCAAGTGCAAATTGAATGACCACGAAAGTGTTAAGTTATTAAGTAATATATATCAACGCCTATTTAAATATACACAATGTACGTCTCCCAAATAGGGCATTCCCAAATATAAAATTAGAAAATTAGAATATTTTCAACGGCAATTCCGATACAATATGCAGTTTTAGTAGTTGCATAAATTTATATTTCCAGTGCATATAGATATAGACAATCAGAACATAAAAATGCTATATGACGTGATTGGAAACGTTCATACGGTAAACTAGTGGTAAAATTGTGTACATGTTTTCCTTGACTTTATTGAACACATGACCGCCCAAATAATTGTATAGTGAATGTTTAATCGCTCGAGAATATACCATTTTATCCAACGCAAGTGTGGCTACTATTTTAGCATCTGCAAGTGTTTTCTTTTATTGTTCGTTGTTTTTCAAGTATTTACTGTTCCTGATCCCATGTTTTGCCCGTTTAGTTGCGCTTGTACTGATAAAATAAATTAGTTTTTATTTCCAATTAAATTGTTTTATTTCTCGTTCGATACCGAGTACGACGCATAAGTTATTCATCTAGGTAAACTGTAACAAATACCCCCCCCCATTCTTGTTAAGGACTGGGACACTCGACATATTTTTATTATTTTTAGTTATTCATTGTGCACGCTGACATGATAACAACACCTACTGTCAGTACTGTTTCAAAATGTTGACGTCGCGGTCCTCATGATATTTTACACAAGTAATGATCTTTATGATGTCTATATTTCCAAATGCTCATCTGGCATTATCCCAGTACAACTTGTCCTTGCGTTATCTACGGATATTTGTGTTGTCATGTAATTTTATGACATTTTGAGTATGTTTAATTGTTGGATAATGTACTTACTGGATTTGGTTAAGAAAACACGGCCTTAAAAGATACTTTGCCAAACATTAATAATTAATATTACAAGGGGACGGGGCCGGTGACCGCCACCCCAAATATTTTGGCAAGTGACAGTCATGTATAAATTCCACCGCCTCTTTTCTGAAATCGAGACATCGAGCCCCCTGTTGTAAGGTCGGTCGCCGTTCCGCACGGTCAATTAAATGATCATCCATCATGCTGGCCCCTAATCAACGGCCCATGTGTGATAAATCATGACATTGATAATTAGGCTAATTAGCGATGCAGTAAGCGCCTCTATTTTTGCATAGGCCACTTATTAAGAACGACGATGCTCTAATGTAAATGTAACAATATACGAAAAACAGCGTTGTCGGCAGTTTTAAAAGTGGATTATAACAACAATACCGTAATTATATTAATAACTATAATAAATGTAACTAACATTTGAAAGAAAAGATAATTCATGGACTTATCTGTTGTCGCGAGTGAGTTTGGTTTAAAGGCGAACGAGTCGATACCCCAATCTTAAAAAATTGTGTTTAGACATTATCCTAGTGCATACTTTATATGTGCATATAATAATATATTCATGTTGTTAATTCGTCCTAATTATTTCCTAACTACAGTCCCGGGAATAGTATGAAATGCGATATTATACTCATGAAAATGCAAAGACAAAAATATAAATCTGGAAGGCGCAAATTATCCCCCCTCCCCCCCCGCCCCCCCGCACACACACACCACCACCACCACCACCACCACCACCACAAACACCATCACCCTCCCCCGCCTCGCCGCCCCAAAGTTGAAAATTTGCCGATAGTAATAATATAAAATGTACTGTTCTTGTCGTTGGTTAAATACTACCATATTATCAAAAAGTTGACTTCATCTTAATAAAGCTCAGAATAACCCATTCCTTTATTTAAGAGGATATGCATATTAAAACTATATTGAAATAATTGCTTTTTCGTTAATTCTAACATGATTCGCGCTAATTTTTCTTAAGACAAAGAACACAATAAACGTTGTTAAAATACCCATAAACAACTAAAAAAGAAGTCCCGAATCTGTGCGGAGCATAATAAAAAGTAGTTCCAATTACAATTGCAAAAATATATGTCAAATCATGTTAGAATCGACATAATTTTCCCATTATCGTTGTTTATCAGCCAATAAACAACTATTTATAGTTCTGATGCGTGGCTATCAAACAATTTGGTATAACGCCCTCGTGGTTTATTTCCTACCCATCAACACTCCAAATCGTACTCATTATCGTACTCCTTAAGTAAAATGATTAAAATAGCCATTATCATAGATGATCACACAATAACCCCATTGGGAGGATTTATCAAGAGCATCTCAAGAAGACCCTTTGAAGTTTAGCAACCATGTGAAAATGTGTTTGTTTAATATAAATAATATAAGTTATGGAGGATGTAAACCAAATATTGATCATTAAAATTATACTGAACCTGCACAATATTTCTCTCATTAACATTGACATTGTGTGTGTATTGTGATTCTAGTACCACAATGTACAGGTGTGTTGACTCTCCGTGATCTGTGTTGTTGTGCTCGGTGCAGGTGTGTTGACTCTCCGTGTTCTGTGTTATTGTGCTCGTTGATTTTCCATCGTTAATTGAAGTAGCAAAAACACATCTCCACAGTGAATTTGAAATACAGCAGACTATTCGTACATCTCTTTTTCTTGCCATCTGTGTACGCGATATATATGTCTGGTATTTAATCATGTCTATGCATTTCAGATATTCGAAATAATAACGCAACTCAATTTAAACTCCATAATTCCTTTCCATGTTTTATCTTATCAAAATGAATTTCCGTTTCAAAATAAATGCACACAGTTCTAACATGTAGACTTTCCTACACATTTTATACAACTGATTTATTTGATACAGCTAATGACATAAGTGTGGATTTCCGTGAGGTTTTGGTTACGCTAAGATATTTAGTGATTTCGGACCAAGGCTTTGGACTATCATTAAAACTGTAGCCTTTTTGACTACATACCCCATGGATTACATAAGTGAACACAGTTTACTGCGAAGGCTCCGTTTTCAAACAAACGTTCATGTTTTCTTTTAGATAAATGTGTTCTAATTTCCGCAGTTCAAAATTGTACAGTTATATTTGCAATAATTTTTAAATTGCATATGCACACATTATAAACGCTAAAAGAATAAAACGTGATATATGTTTAGAATGTGGCTTAGGCGGTCAGATACAAAAGTATAGACAGCAAAGTACAATTTATTACAAAAGCCAAACAAAGCAAAGTACAGTGCATTACAAAAGACAAATAAAGGAAAAAAAATTACTACAAAAGAAAAATGAAGCAAAGTACAATGTATTGCAATAGAAAAATGAAGCAAAGTACAATTTATTACAGAAATCAACTGAAGCAAAGTACAATTTATTACAAAGCTAAATGAAGCAAAGCACATATGCATCGGTAACAACATACATATTTAAAAACCACCATATGTTAAAACAGCACGATGTAATGTTTCCATATTATTTTCTTTATTTGGTTCAAACGAGTAGTTATAGTCCGTACACTTTGTTGTAGTTTATAAAAAGTCTAATATTCTTTCGTACCATTCTGATGCTGCTCGAGTTTCGTATTGGTTATATCTCATTCAAATGTTTGTATGTTTTAATGAGTTCATTACATCAGATAATCACGCGGATATCGCCCATTTATTAGATATCATTCGTATAAATCGTCGTTTCTGAGATATCAAACAGCTATTCTACGCACGCCACATTTAAAAACAATAACACTTTCCTACAAAAAAATACAAAACGAATTTTTATTTATATTGTTTTTATTTATACAATTATAGGTTTTTCGATTTTAGATTTATGTTTTGAAAACGGTAAACGAGGAATGTTTCTGTAATCTGATATTTATAATAAATTGCATATAAGAGTCATTTGTTTGCTGTGTAATCGGAGCAAAATGAGCTCGACACCTGATTTCGATTTTTATACAAAGTTTGAATGCCTAACTCACCAGTGGCATTAATACCAACTGGAATAACTGGATCAATCTGTTGTTAACAATTGGGAACACACTCACAAAATCGTTTTGCACTTAACATGCAAATGTCTTCCTATACATATACATTTATGTACAAATGCACTTCTCAATTAAACAGGGTCTATTTTAAATACTCCGACAAATAAATAAATCGCTTGAAGTAAATCATCACGTTGGGTCCACAAGTAAAACTACTTATATACCTAATCGAAACCATATTTGAAGAATTTAACACAGACAAAGAATAACCACAACAACATATAACACAACACTGCAATATCACAATGATACGACAATATCTCAATGTATAGTTCGCTCTTCCTTTGCCAGTAGATTCTGGAATTACTGGAACATATTTGGAGGATTGTACGTCTCCACGGTCCCTCTGAGTTGCCGCCTGGTCTCAGGTTTGAAAGCCGCTCTTTCTTTGTCCACACGCGGTGAGCCCGTTATGGGCGGGATGGGAGCCCGCCCTCGAAATGTATCAGCTGCGGTCTCTAGGACATGCTTGCGTTTCTCGACGGGTGATGGGTCTACCTCCCCAGGGCTAGACGGGGTGATGCCGTTTGGGACACCGAATTCGTCGTCAGAGGATTCGAAAGAGTGGTTTTGATGGTCATCGCTGTTGGCCGTATGGTACCCGCCATCTTTACCCTCATTACCCTACAATATTTAAACAGGCAAACTAATATGAAACTGCTCTATACACTATTGCAACTATTCAGTATTTTCATTAAATTGTTCGACCTATACGATAACAAACTTATGCTTGTGTTGTTCAAATTTATTATAATAAATGTGTTAATTTTACCGTAATAACACGTATCGCTTTCAATGGGAAACGAAAATAACAATCGATACTAAATTTTCGCTATGCTGTCTGTACCGATTTGTCGTGTCCTGAATCGTTAAAAGACAGCATATGTGTATCCTTGCCGATCTTAGGTGCCAGATGAGGAAAAGATGAGCGACCTTTGGCAGGCATTGTTGTAACCTCACGGTTGGATAAATCATGAGCGCTTTGATCTTTGTTCTTTCGTCCTTTAGGAAAGCTATTCCATTCGTTAGTGACATTACTGTCGCTGCCCTTGGTTTTCGTATCACTGTTCAAAGGCATTCGTAGAATCTTTTTGGTGGTTGGTACGGCTGTACGCACGGGCTGTTCTTTCTTCTCGTTCACCTGGATATCGAAAAAAGACTGATAACAAATGTTTATTTAAACGTCACTACTACTAGTACAATTATACCACTAATATTGCTGCTTCATCTGCTGTTGCTGCTTCTACTAATTCTGCTACTTCAACTATTACCCGTCACACTTCCACATAAACTAGTATTTTTTCTACTTTGCTACCAGCTGTTCTACTTTGCTATATACTTCTACTACTACTACTACTACTACTACTACTACTACTACTACTACTACTACTACTACTACTACTACTACTACTACTACTGCTTACTACTACTACTACTACTACTACTACAACTAATAATAATAATAACAATAACATTAATAATAATAATAATACTACCACTAACACTCCTACTACTACTACTACTACAACTACTACTACTACAACTATTACTTCTACTAGAGTACGTGCCACGCGAAAGAATTCGCGCTTTCGATCAATATTCGCGAAGCGGCGTCACGAAAGTTCGCGACGATTCGCGAAATATAGCGGGCGGCCCCATCACAACATTTTGCGACAAATACAGGTGCAGTACACGCCACTCGAAACCCGCAAAGTTCGCGATATTCGACGAGCCGATTTTATCGCAAAGCGCTTTGAGCTCGCTCGCGATGTAACGAATTTTCGCAAATTATTGCGATGAAAATTCGCGCGTGTTCGCGAACTTTCGTGGCGAAGGATTTTGTCCCGCCACGAATCGGGACGAGAAATTAATTAGTAAAATGCACACCTGAACACAGTATTTTCACTCAGTGGTCATTTAATAATCCGTTCAAAAAACTTGTAGGAATGGTTATATTAAAGTAATACTCTCAATTATATAATTTACAGAATTATTTAAATATACATTTATGATCACACTATTAGGACATTTTTGTGGATAGAATAATTAAGTTGTATTACTAAGTATCGGTTCATAAACTACAAATCTAAAAAGAATGAATAACAAGAAAGTTATTTTAATACTATAAGATTTATTATATTTTGTTAATTATAAAGGTCGAATGGATGTAATCGTCGTGTTTCATACATTATCAAGAACAGAAACAGTTACATCAAAATGAATAAAAACACGCAATATAATTATGTGCTTATTGACATGTAGACTATAATTACGTAGCTAAATCAGGGTTTTAAACATTATCTAACACTGGAATATTAAATGACTGTGCCAATAACAAATATAATATCAAACTATTACTCATACATACATAAATGAAAACAATTCAGTTTAAATCATTGATGGCACAATAAGTCAGTCTGCTATTTTGACATACCAGTTAACGCATTGGAGACCATTATACATAACTTGTGAAAGCACAGTATGGTACCCACGATCAACAGGCACCCACCACCCCCACTTATTGGGGACCGGCTGTCTATAGAACAAATTATGATTTATTCTGCAAAACTTAATTTAGAGTGGCTGAATTATTTTGTTTAACGATGAGTTAACAATAAGTAATTTTATGAATACACGTTAAACTGACACTATACTTTACACATATTTATAGAAACATTCGTGTATATTGTTGAAAGACCGTACAACTGTACAACTGTACAACTCTTAAATTTAAAACAGCAGATGCAACGTACCTGTACATGTTCGTCGCGAAATCTTGCGTTGGGGCCGCCCGCTATCTTTCTCTAATCGTCGCGAACTTTCGTGACGTCGCTTTGCTCGTCACGACAGCGCGAATTATGGGTTTTGCGTGGCGTGTACTGTACATGTGCATCTGGTCTAGACTATCAAACTTATGAGTTGTATATTTTCACGGTCTTTCTACATTGTGTATTGTATAGTGTATGTTAAATGTAAAAAATGTAAATTTTATGACCTTAATATCACATTTAATTAATGAATAATTATATAATAAAGCACTATTTTTGACAGTATAAGTCTAAGAAAACGCATATAGAGGTCACAATGATTTCATTATATATCGTATATATGTTTAAGTTAAATCTTACAATTAGGACAATTTACAATTAATTGCTATCGATTATCGAATATAGTCATTTACTATTACAGTGTTGGTTAATGTTTACAACCCTGATGTAGCTACATACAGTCTACATAAGGTGAACGTACATAGTAATAGCTTATTCAATCTTTATATCCAAATACTATAAAAAAAATTTATAAGGATGACAACGAATAACCGGTTATCCGATAATTATACATTTGATATTTTGTGAAGTTTTTATTCGCGTTCAAAATGCAGATTTCTGATGAACAACATATAGATAAAAAAATCTTCATGTGCTAATCGGCGTCAATATCCAACGTCAATATCCAACCTGCGGACTGAATTGGAATAGCTCTCCTTAATTGATCAACAGTGGTCGTGAAAACGTAGCAACCGCCTCTTATGTGTAACTTTCAGCTTTTGGTTTGTCATTTAACACTGTATAATTTCCCATGTATTTGCCTTTGATTTAACTGTTTCTGTTGTTGATAATGTATACAGCACGATAAACGTGTATCCATTTAATGTTTATTATCAATTTTTTTATATATATATCTTGTACTACAAGTTGTAGTATAAAATAACTTTCTTCTTATTCTTTCTTTTTATAATTTATGAACCGATATATTATAATATTTGTTAATTATTCTTTCCACAAACATGTCGTCATTGTGTTGTCATTAATGTATGTTTAAATGATACTGTAAATAAGATAATTCAGAGTATTGCATTTATATAACCATTCCGGAAAGTTCGTTTAAAACGAATTATTAATTGACCGCTGAGTGAAAATTTTGCGTTCTGGTGTGCATTTTTACTAATTACTTTCTCGTCGTGAATCGTGGCGGGAAATAATCCTTCGCAACAAAAGTTCGCGAATACGCGCAAATTTTCGTCGCGAGAATTAACGAAGATTTGTGACATCGCGAGCGAGCGAGCGCTCTGCGCTTGGCGATAAATGGGCTCGTCGCATATCGCGAACTTTGCGGGTTTCGCGTGGCGTGCACTGTACTTACTACTGCTACTACTACTTCTACTACTACTACTACTACTTCTACCACTACAACAACTACTACTACTACTACTACTACTACTACTATTACTACTACTACTACTACTACTACTACTACTACTACTACTACTAGTACTACTACTACTATTTCTACTACTACTACTACTACTACTACAGCTACTACTACTACTATAACTACTACTACAGCTACTACTACAACAGTAACTACTACTTCTACTACTACGACCGTATGCTACTCGTTGTAGAACTGGGGGCCAACATCAATTACACAATGGCATATGTAAACAAATGGTTGATTGAAACACATGTCTAAGTGAAAACAAATCCCTATTTTAGGATAAATATATGACATGCAAATGTCAATATAAGGCAAGTGTTTTTTTTATTATGCATTTTAGCTTTTGTGTCAAAATATTTCGATTGCATTAATATTTATGGCAGTTTACTTCATGAATAATAGTGTTTTGGGACCGGTCAGATCGATCACGAGTAACCTATTTTAGTGTTATTTTTTATAACTTCGACCAAAAAATTACAAAACAGTAGTAATGGGTAGTGTCGTACATTTCTTGAAAAGGAAATTAATTTGTGCGGTCGGCGAAATAGATCAAATTTATGAAAATCAATGCACGATTGCTTAAGTTATGGCTGTTCAAACCAATGCACCCTATGTTTCGGTCGGATTTGAATACCTTGTTATATATATGTTTGATTGTTTACGTCATTTCTTGGTAATGTTTCATTACAAATCACGTGTTCAATAATTATTATTATAGCCATGCACTAATCACCTGTGAATGCTGCTGCTGCTACTACTGCTGTTACTACTACCAATATCACTAAAACAACAATTACTACTACTTTTACTGTTGCGTTTACTGGTGTTGATACTGTACAATACTAAATGTATGCTACTACTGCTAAAAAGCTCTAGTTTACATTATTTTCTATATATCTTTATCTTAATTCATTATCGATCTCATGGTCAAACCGTGTTTGGAGCTTTAGTATTGGTCGCACGACTCCGTTGAAAAGGTAGGCCCATGTTAAATGCATCGGGTGGGATTCCCGTATCTTCGTCTTCTTCAAACACATCTGGTAATTCCTTCTTCGGTTCGACAGGAGGTGGCTTTGGCTACATTTAATTCACAGCAATCGTTTTATATTTTGCTTGTTAGAGAAAACTATTTGACTTATATATTATATATTTTACAAATGACGTCGATGTCTATATGTGATCAACTAAGTAAGGTATGTCCGATATCAATAAAACTATTTTTAAAAATAATAGCCATTTATTTAACGACAAGCAAAACTTATAAACGCGATAATAATCATGAAATATACCGAACTTGGTGAAAATGTAACTTAGTAAGCTAACCTTGCTCTTGCAGTATCTGTAGTACAGACAGACGCTGATGACGAATACGTCCACCAAAACCAACACGATGAACAGGGTTCCAAACACCAATATCACGTCAGGGAAAATGGCTGAAACACAAAACAGAAGTTTTCAATTAAACACATTATAATGATTCTCAATATCATTGATTCAGAGACCGACAAAGTTAATCCAAAGCTCCTACCGAAAACACATTCCGCCACTACGCCACTCCAAACGCCTGTACTCTCACAGGTCCTCGTTGAGATTCCAACAAGTGCGTGGTTGTTCGTGCAGATGTACGTTGCCTTGGAGCCTACCCAGTTGCCTAGCGACATGTCCACGTAACCATTGGGTATGTTATCCAGTACTGGGCATTCTGTAAGTAAAAGACACAAGTCAAAAGATTTGTAAACAATGCATTGCTAATGACAGGAAGTTATGATCACGAGTCAATGCAGTATTGCAACCCTACTGTTTAAGCTATTGGTAATGCAGATGTTTAACTAATACTTAATATGTGAAATCATTGATATTACAAAATGTAATATTAACATATACCGTCTCTAGAATGATACACATACGTATAACGCAAGACGGGACGTTGCCGCTCCACTGGGAGTCCCATCCACATATGCGTTCCTCCACACCCAACAAGGCGTACCCTTCATCACATAAATACCGAACTATGTCCCCAGCGGCAAGCCCTTCGCTAGCATTCACATACCCGTGCGAAGGAGTTGTGGGGTCGGGACATCCTGTGTGATAAATATATACGTGTGAGTATGTTTCTTTTATAATAGTGTTCTGATAATAATACTAGCCTCAGCCTGCTACTCTGATTTACATCCAACCATTGAGTAATTAAAAGGTAATTAAATTGAATTAGTATTCTCTTTTAGATATTGTTTAATTTGCATTGCGACGCCTTGAGATTAATATTTATTCACATTCACATGTAAACTGAATAAATTAAATTTTGGGTCAAGTGTAAGGTTCAGGCGCTCGTAAACTGGTGTAAACCCCTAATGCTTTACATTGACCGTTGCAGGGCAGTGACCCCAGTTTTATTCACATTTGTGTTTTTTGTTTTTGTATTGTGCTGTGTTGTTTTGGCAATTGGTCACTTGCCGTAAATGGTACACCTGGCTGCGAATAAGAGTTCTCTCCTGCTGACACAACTGGAGTTTTAGTTTGGTTATATTGATATAATTATTGGTGCATGTGAAATGCGGCTAGTTAAATACTATAAGAAATACGACTTTCTAATTTAATCAAATGATATTCTTACTGTATTTGTAGGACTTTTGTTTCTTCATAACCACTTTTAAGGTGAGTAAAATTATGGTGGCATAGAACTGCCATACGATAACCACCAAGGTTCGTGTAACCATGTAAGGTTCGTGTTATTTATCGTATATCTTAATAGCGTTTGCGATTTTTTTTCTACATGAGATATTTATCTGCTTAACGAAAAATAGGCCTGAAAGTGCCCAGAACTGATATCAGAATTTCAGTTCCTAAAATGTTATGTGGTATTTCGAATATTGACTAGTTACGATTTGCGTTGTAAGATAAGAATCATGATAATATAAATGTTAGTAAGATAATGCGGAAGACCTAGCGCACAAATTAAGTGGTAACACTAATATAAACTAGTTAAGATTTGCGTTGTAAAATAATTATCATACTACTTTTCGTGTTAAAATAATGCGGAAGACCTCGCACACAAATTAAGTGGCATCTCGAATTTCAGCTGGTTACTATTTGCATTGTAAACTCATTAGCATAACAATATTCGTGTTACTAAGATTTGCGTTGGAAGATAATTATCATAAAATATTTCGTGTTAAAATAATGCGGAAGACCTCGCACACAAAAAATAAGTGGTATTACAAATTTTAACGAGTTAAGATTTGCGTTGTAAAAGTATTATCATGATGGTATTCGTGTTAGTAAGATAACGCGGAGGACCTCGAGCACAATTAAGTGGTATCACACATATTAACCTGTTAAGTTTTGCGGTGTCAGATAATTATCATGGTAATATTCGTGTTAGTAAGATAATGCGGAAGACCACACGCACAAACTATCTGGTATCACAAAAATATTATAGTGAGGATTTGCGTTGTAAGATAATTATCATGATCATATGCGTGTTAGTAAGATGATGCGGAAGACCTCGCGCACAAACTATCTGGTATCACGAATATTAACTAGTTAAGTTTTGCGTTGTAAGATAAATATCATAATAATATTCGCGTTAAAATGATGCTGAAGACCTCGCGCACAAATTAAGATGTTTCACAAATATTAACTAGTTAAGATTTGCTTTGTATGATAATTATCATGATACTATTCGTGTTAGTAAGATACTTCTGAAGACCTCGCAACCCCCAAAAATGTATTTAATGCCAGTTCTGGTAACGTTTAGGCCATTTAATTTAATTATAAAATATATTGCAGAAAAATATTCGCAAACTCTATCTTAATATCTACATAAACATCATTACAAATACACGGTAACATAAATCTGTTCGCGAATGCTAAGTAGTTATCACGAATGTGATAACTTTAAGTAGTTATCGTATGACAGTTCTATGCAGCCATATAAAGTATAGGGCATTATAAGGATATTACACAATCATTACTATCCGTTTATATAATATTATAAACGAAAAACGACACAAAATAAAAGTATATTATAAATAAACAACGAATTTGTAAAATGAGTCAAATATACATGCATAAACCGTTATTATATAGTAACTAATACAATAATTCGCCAACTCTACGTTCGGCTGTTATGTCGTTTATTGTATATTATTAAACAAACCTGTAATGCACAAAGGGGATGTAGAGTCCCATTGGCCCGTTGCTAGGCAGGTGCGTGTCCCAGGTCCATTGAGGGCGTAGCCCTTAAAACAAGAGTACGTGGCCTTCTGTCCTTGCGCGAGGACATCGGGGTTGGTAACAATACCGTTAGTTGGATTCGGAAGTGGCTCACATACTGAAAATAGGGGTGTTAATAAAGGGCCAAAGGAGGTTTCTATGGGTTTTTCTCCTAATAATGTTTCTGGAGTTTAATTTATCTTATATTTCATACAACGACGGAGGAAACTTGTCCTGATTCATTATTAAATGCAATCGTTGTTCTTCGTTTCAAACATTCTATATGCGCAAAAAATACTAGTTATACGATCCTGAAAAGATCCCTTAACATGGAATGGAACATAGTTTGAACGATGTTTAGGTTCTTACTGCTTAGACATTTATCCTGGCTGGCATCATAGTGTTGTCCAGTCAAGGCACACTGGCATTTATCCTGACCCTTCGTGTCATCTCTGCAGGTTGCACCCATTGTTTTACACTGGGCAGATACCGAGCATATCGTATTGTAGCCAATTTGTACTGAAAATGAGATTATATTCGTACATTATAGCACAGCTGAATGATTTTTTAAATTTTAGAACAAACGAAATACATAAACAGAAACATAAAAGTTGGTACAATATTTGCATATCAATATACTTACCATTCAGCAGTATAACGCTATTGAGCGTTACTAGTACGGCGTCATTCATAATAAATATAATAATCTAATTCTCAATTTCACCATGAACTGTCAAAAAGTATTCACCATCATAACTAGAGTACATATACGAGTTACTTGTAGATATCTTATAAACGCTTACTTAGATGGCATGTCGGATTCTCTGCCCATATACCAGACGTCGTACACTCAATGGTGGCGTCACCCACAACCTCGTAGCCGTCATTGCATGCGTACGTAGCCGTCTTCCCTACCAGCGTGCCGTCAGGCACGTCTACTACACTGTTGGCAACGACTGGAGGGTTGCCACAGTCTGCCAGGTCCAAGGTTTTATGCCGATTATATTATTGTGTATATGCATTCATTAAAACATTGAAAGTATATTTCCAATCAATCAACCGTATAGCTTTCTTTGTAAAGTACCGAGTTGTAACAAAAGATCAATATTTCGATTGGAGTAAATTAGCCAGTTGTTAGAGCAATTATTTCATTATTCGATAAATGTTGAAAAAGTTATAATACTTGGACATAATAGCTGCATACAGGAAATACGGGTTATTTCCACATGTTATTGCTAAAGTCAGTCAAGGTTTATATACTGATAGTTGCATGCAATTGAGCCCTGTCCATTTAAGTGTTATTGAATCGATTTTTACTTGTTCTAACACTTATGAAAGTTCATACCAAGCCTGCATTCTGGTACAGGTCCCCAAAACCCTGTTGGTTCACAGATGACACTAGGATCTCCAACGAGTCCGTATCCGTTTTTGCACGCGTACATTGCATAATCACCAACTTGACTTCCTGAGGGTAGCCAGGAGTAGCCATTGGGTACGTCTGGGGCGTCATCGCAACCTGTGATCAAACAAGTAGGACAAACAATTGTTAATTTTTGTTCTCAATTAGCATAAATATAGCAAACATGGCACCATTAGAGTGTTTATGTTTCCTTTATCCCACAGTGTCGAAAAACGCAATATGAAATCAAGGGGGTTTATTTTTGTCAGTGTCGATGAATGATGGGATAAAAATATACAGATATCGTTGATGACTTTTGATATCATGTGATATCAGACGAGTCCCGATATGGCGTAGGAAAAGTCGAGGCTTGCCGAGCATTTTCCTACGCCATATCGGACGAGTCTGATATCACATGATATCAAACATCACCTACCATATATTCTATTTATTATGCTAAGTTTGCAAATATACCATATATTCTATTTATTATGCTAGGTTTTGCAAATATTTTTTATAATTAAAAATATTAATAAACAATTAATCGCAAACATTTAGCAATTTACAGTACAACATGATATGCAAATGAGACAGCCTGATGACGTCTACTTGCGTCGATGTATAGGCAAAAATAGTTCTAAATCAAATCATCAACAATAACATGTTAACACACATTTAATTAAAAACAAAAATATAAGCGATGAATTGTTACTTATTGTAACATTGAACATACTATAAAAAGGTAAAGACATTTTTATCATTTTATCTATTAACACACAACGAGAGCTAACAGTGGACATGCACTTTTCAAAAGTTAATGTTTGTAATGTAAACATTCAACAATGAAACAAAACAAAAACGGATTTGTAACACAACCAGTGGATTCATGATCAAGTAAGTCGTTATTCAACTTCTCCAGCAGTGCATAATGCGTTCAAGGTTGAGACAATTGCAATGAAACAATATCTCCACGAACATAACTGCAGGATTCAGAGATGCTGCTTGCTGTTAGACGGACAAGTGTGGTGTCGTGAAATTTGGAAGTGTAGGAGACACGCGAAATTCACTTTAATTTGCCAGTTTTGACGTTTAGAATATTGTATGGAAAAACGGATTCTTTGCCATTTGCCATTTGACAATTTGTGCAGCCAGTTAAAAAGGTTAAGTATATGAACATTATTTACTGGGTTTGAAGTGAAATGTTTATGTTGTTGATTGTGCTTATTTGTCGTAATAACTTATTTGTTGATTTATGTTTACATGTTTTGTTCTTGTAAATTATATTTTTGTGAATTCAACTCTTTTATCTTTGTATAGATATTTTCTTTTTCTACATTTAAACAAACATATACTAAGTAGTTCTGAGAATTCGACGGGGCTAAAGAATATTTGAACGCGACACAGGAGCATGATATTTGCTATACTTTTCTTCACGCTTCAGTGAGCATTCGGTACTTCCCCATGAACGAGTTTTTTGTTCGATTTGGCGGGAAGAGTCATTCGAGGTTTGCTTACACAGGAGTTAACATGTGGTTCAGCAAATTTTAAATTACAATTGCAACTCAAACAGTATAAGTGAATGAGTAGATAAAATTTATGTTCAAATATATGTATGTCTGTTTTTCATTTCAGTTGTTGTTGTTTTTTATGTTCAGAACGGTGTTTTATACGTCATATTTCTCGTATATTAATTAAATTTATTGATTCATTCTGTTTGATAATGTATACAAATGTTTTATATTGCAAAGTAGCTAGTTTCGTCGATATATAAGATGTATCCATGATGATTGGTGTTATTAGTATGGGTGAGGCCCGACACTCTGCGATGTGACATTTGACAAAAGGGCACAGGTTTCCAGAGCTTTTTCCCAAATGCAGTTCAAAGGGTTTTATATCTGGTTTTTCCTGGGCGAGTCACGTTGCATTTTACATTAATTATTTAAAGAATTACATATAATTGCTATGCTATGTTTATGTGTTTATTAGTATGTGTAGTTATTTTAGGGATTTGTTTTTGTTTCTCTTTTTGTGCGTAGCATGTTAGCTTATTTGCGTGAACGATATGCAGATTAATTGTATCCTAATATTTATATATGTGGACAGTAAAACGGTGTTACAGACAAAAAAAAGAAAAACGGACCGCCCCCTAAAGAACTTTGTGTTTGTCTTTTATGGTTGTATAGGTGCGTGCTGTACTTGTTGTAAGTAAGGCAATAGTTTATTTATTTTGGACGAACGCAGTGAGCGAGAAAATATTGTTTATATTATTACCTGATCACGTATATAAATACCATATTGTCATTTTCAGTATTTCATTATGGATACAACTGTTCCCGATAGACCGGAGGAGCAAACCGAAGTGTCCGATACAGTAAACAGTTACGACTATCTACTAAAATGGACGAACATGTTCCTACTCAGTATTTATGTTCTTATTACGTCTTCATAGATATTCTTGTTACGACTTGTTTTTGTTTCGCCATATAGAGTAATGTTGAGTAATATCAACACCTTAAGACGTGAAACAGATTTTGTCTTTTTGTGACGGTATTACCAATAAGAAAATCCACAACGTAGTGTGTAGCCGTTTTTACTTGATACTTTTACTAATGAATGACAGAATCGTTGTCGAGTAAGTCATTTATATAACGGGTTATCGTTTCACTGTTCAGAGTGGTAATTTTCAGTTTTAAAATAGTGAATTAATTTTATTTCTCTGATATTTCCTTATAAACCACCGTTAATCATAAAATAAAATATAATAAATAAGATCCTGTCCATTTTCTGTTTTTTAAAGGTAATAAGCTTCCGATTGTCCAATTATACACTATTTTGTTAAAAATACATAATTGTAGAATTGACATTTTTATGTATAATAACAAAGAATACATAAAAATATCAGGTAATAATACATTTATTACATAGGTGTTTGGCTGGGGAACAGTCAAAACTGTTGGCCCTTGGTGTATGGATGACAGTTTGAACTGTCGGAAAGCAGTTCAAACAGTCATCCCTCCACCTTGGGCCAACAGTTTTGACTGTTCCCCAAACATTAATTTGATAACTGTATACTGTGGACTGTGCTAAATTGTGTTATCTGTCAGTGACATTATATCACAAAACGTTGGCGGAGTTAATTGTATTATCAGTCAGTGGTATAATGACACCTTAACATATTGGGTCAGCGTCTTCAACGTAATTGTGAACTAGTGGCATAATAAAATATATATTTGAACCTCCAGAAATATATAAAACTCCGTATTAATTGTTATAATACAATAAAGTTAAACAGTATAAAAGCAGTCATTCACAATAAGTCACAATACTTGTTTATTGTTCGAATAAGTATGCAGACCAATAATAGTATATTTCAATTGTAATGTATTTACTCAGTATAGCACACGACGGCTGGGTACCACTCCATGTTCCATTCGCCTGACAAACCCTGGACGCAAGACCCTTTATTTCGTACCCGTCGCGACAGGTGTAGAACACTGTTGATTCGTATTGTTTGTTGTTTGCCGGAGAATACGTCGCTGCTCCGTTTGTTATGTTTGCAACGGGACCACAGTCTTAAAAATACAATGTAGGATTTTTTAAATCGAACAGCATTTGCATATACATGTTGTATTTGCAGATATATGCAGATTAATGCTTTAGCAGTCCACATGTTTTATTCGTATTTGTAACTTATATGAAGTATGTAAACATTATACTGTGTAGTATTGGCCATTGGAAACATGCCGCTAATAAAGAACCTTCTTATGTTTCTAGAATTGTACATGCATCACATATTTAAGTTTAATTGTTTGATATAATTTATAATTATATAATTTAATACACGTTCGACATGATAAAACAAAGCATAAAAGAACAATTAATGTCTTACCCAGTATTACACATGTGGGTGGGGACGCACTCCATGTACCTGCTGCTGTACAAGTTCTGGTGCTGACACCACTGATCGTGTAACCCGGGTTACAGACGTATTGAGCTGTTTTCTGGTACTCAGTTCCATCGACCGTTAGGACAATGCCGTTGGCGGGATTAGTCAGTGGGCCACAATCTATGTATTATTCAAACCTCAGATCTCGACAATGCAAATGGGCTTGAGGGCATACTTTGGTTTATATATAAAATAAGGATGACTAGATATCAAAATAACTATGTGCAATTTATGTACATTTAGTATAACGTGTGACAAGTCAAAATAGTATTCGGATAGTAAGTGACAAAATTACCTAAAACATTTAAGGGTTAAAATATGTATGTACAATTAATGTAGATGTTGTATAACGCGTAATAAGCCAAAATAGTAATCCGATAGTGACAAAATTACCCAAATCATTAATATTGGAATAAACTTGACTGATTTAAAATACCACTCCAGCGTTTTGCAAATAACATTTAAATCTCGTCAAGCTTTGTCACGTGCTCTTTTGTGTAAAACAGTTTTACCTTCAAACACGTTTTTTTAAATAAGATATAAGATCGATTTGCATGTGATTAACATTTGTTAACACGTTGATATAATGCACAATCAGATACCGTACTTCTAATTTGACACGCGGGTGATGCTCCACTCCACAATGTATTGGCAAGGCACTGACGTGTGGACGATCCATTCATAGCGTAACCAGTATTGCAACTGAACTTTGCAATATCTTCATACAACAGTCCATCAGTGAGATCCACTTCTCCGTTTGAGGGGTCGGGCAATGTTGGACAACCTGGGTGTAAAATATAATTTGCATTAAGATTACAGGTATAATTATTTTATCGCGGCCCGGTAAAACTTTTACAATTTAAACAAATGTCATGCTAGTGATTTATACACAGAATTATTTATATATTGCACCTTCGAATGTATGAGTATTGACATATATTTTAAAATAATGACTTACTTATCCTGTTGCAAACTGGTTCTGTGCTGGACCACATTTGGTTAGCCTGGCACGTTCTGTCGGCAGTTCCATTTAACGAGAACCCGGAGTTACACGTGTACACGGCGACTGCCAGGTATTGCGTGCCGCCAGTAAGATCAACCTTCCCGTTTGGTGGGTTTGAAAGTACGCTACAGACTGCAAATACATGTACGTATATGTATGCTGTATATTGTTAGCAACAAACATATATCATGACATGTTCACATTCGCCAACACTATTTCTTCATTAACATGACAAAACACGATATAAGGTAATTAATTGCATAAAAAACATATCCTGTTAACGCGAGAATGCATATTTCTTACTGTTGATTGCGCAGTTGGGAGCTGTGTTACTCCATTGTCCTGTAAACTGACAGGTCGTTGTAGCGATTCCTTTCAATGTATACCCGGTGTTACACGTATACGTAGCAACTGCTGCGTATTTCGTACCTTGAGACAGGTTAATAGCGCCGTTTGCTGGTGCAGGCAAGGTAAAGCAATCTGCGGTAAACATATGTGAAAGTTAAGCGTTATATGCATTTTATAGAGAGCAACGAAAATAATGTTCCCTCTTTATTATAGAATTCGTTATATCGGCTGGAAACGCATAACATTTACGGCAAAATTAACAAAAACATATTGCATTTAATACCTGAAGTATTGTTCATTTTCAAAACAGTGTTATTATATTATATGTGTTTACTATTGCTACTATGTTACATTGTAACATTGCATTACATTGGCATAGTATACATCTGTGCCGCTGCGTATACCTTTAATCTGACAATTGGGTTTTGGCGAATCCCATTGGCCGTCCGCACCGCAAGTGGTTGAGGCCTTGCCAATCAGATCATACCCAGTGTTGCAGTAGAAGAGAGCGGTGCTCTGGTATTTCGTTCCAGTCTGGGTATCCACAGTGCCATTGCCCGGAGCAGTCAAACTACCGCAGTCTGTATTTAGATTTAAGGGTACATGTCAAATTCACATGCGTGGATATTTTTTATCAACGTGTATACGCGTTGTTAACGTAAATGTCTAATGTTCACATCAACATGCTTTGTTAAAAACAAACTTGCAAGTGAAAGCTGTTTCATTCGTTTTTAGTATTGCATTGCATCTTTCATCAATTTATACCAAACTGGTTCTTGTAATGTTATATTTAATATTGCAAAAGTTTTACATTGTATTTGAACACGAGATACTTATGAATATGTACATACCTATCAATGTCATGTGAGACTAAAATACAGATATTGAATTGAATCGAAGTAAAATAATGTGTTGCAGTGTTTACTTCATGTAATGACCGAACATTTAATGTTCTCATAAAATATACGACGATTTGTTTATGGGTTTTGGTGTGCAAACAAACTAAATGTCAAACAGAGCTTTTACCTTTAATTACACACAGAGGACTGGTGCCTCCCCATACCCCCGTGGAAGTACATGTCCTGCTCGTGTTACCACTGATGAAATACCCAGTGTCACATTCAAACTCAGCTTGTCCTAGATACTCGGTGTTTGGTACAAAGGTGACCGAACCATGCAGAGGAGCAGATAAAGTGCTACAATCTACAAAACATGTTCACGTTTAGTTTCACTAGCAACGTCAAATGTTCACGTTTAGTTTCACTAGCAACGTCAAATGTTCACGTTTAGTTTCACTAGCAACGTCAAATGTTCACGCTTAGTTTCAATAGCAACGTCAAATGTTCACGTTTAGTTTCACTAGCAACGTCACATGTTCACGTTTAGTTTCACTAGCAACGTCAAATGTTCACGCTTAGTTTCGCTAGCAACGTCAGATGCACTTGGTCCACAATGTAAATGGTAACAATAGTGTTGTTATAAGTGAATATTGTTTTTCTTCACACATACTACACACACTATGGTGACACATATTGTGTAACGGACACAATCATAATAATTTGAAACATAATATCTTAGCGGCTTAATATTTACGATTGAATCATAATTAAAAACAATATCAATGGTTTGGTTTTCTGAAATACATGCTGTGTTAATGTCCAGTTCTACAGTTCTTTGGTTCATCTGAGTCCTTTATTACTATAAGTTTTTATGTCCTCGTATACCACATCAATTACATCGGTGAAACACAAAACATCATGCTCGGTTTTGTATGTCTGATTTATTATCTTACTTTTGATGACACAGGTTGGTGCGGGTCCACTCCACATCTGATCTGCAAGACATAACACGAAGAAGAGGCCACTGCGTGTGTAGCCTACATCGCAATAGAAGTAAGCCTTTGCAAGGTACAAAGTTCCCTCAGAGTGGTTCACGCTACCGTAAATAGCTGGAACTATTGTCCCGCAATCTGTATGTATCAAAAGGGAAATTAGCATAAAACTGCATTACGGTAATGATTAAACTGATGATGTAGCTGAAGATTCATATTCGGTTTCAGTTGATGATTACATGGTGCAAAATACAACAATAGTATCAATTGAAAAATATATTTACTCGTTTTCCTAAAACAAATAATGTCTAGCAATCATAGCGTTAAGGTTCTCCATAGATGCGATGGTATCTTACACAGGTAGGACATATTGTCTTCAGGTATACGATATAATATGAGTGTGTAACTAATTAGTTTGAATTGTTATTGTAGCAAATTTCCATGAATGAAATGCGTAAGCCTAATGTCCAAATCCAATGACGAACAACGATATAAGATATGTAGTTTTCATTTACAAATAGTGAGGTTTATTCACAACACTATTTCATGAAATGCATACCCTTTTTACTGCATGTGGTTATTCCTGTTTGATAGTAGCCAGAAGAGCAAACACATTTAGAGCCGTCACATTCAGCGTGTAAGATGTTGGAGCAAACACCAGGACGTCCTGTGCAGTCATTGTTCAGCGTAGCTTTAAAGCAAATGCAGGTTTATCATATAACGAATATTATAGGTCTGAAACTTATAATATGCTTAAAATGTATGCACTTATAATGGCAATCTACTTAAACTGTTTACAAAGGTGTCCTGTAATGTAATATTACCATCTCTGAGTAATTTCATATTCCAGTCATACCTGGACTGCAAGTGGTTCCTGTGTATCCGTCTGCGCATGCGCATGTAAATCCATTAATTTTGTCCGTACACGTTCCACCATTCTGGCACGGATTTGGCAAGCAATCATTGATATCTGCGAAAAAATCATTATCCTCATATTGAGTCTAGATAAAACATGTATTATGTTTGGTTCGCGTCGGTATTTTTTTTTTCAAAAATAAGGTATTTACGATCAACATATATCATTAAGGTATTCGACCCATCATTAGCTCGTTAATTTCCGTGTAATTTCGACGAAAGCCGTAGCCGTCCGTACATTACCGTTCGCGTTCGGAATACAAGTAAAACAACTGTTAAAATTATATATTTCTTTAGCTAAACCGTAGTATTTGTTTCATATTTTAATATCGTTGCTTTTAAATGCAAATTAGATATAAAAGAACTATTACAATTTAACGATTATAATAAAACAATTTAACAATTATAATTAAAGCGAAAGTAGAATAGGAGTTTGTTCCTTTGGAAACCATGATCATTTGAACGCTTGTTCAATTTTATGAGCATATGACAGCATTTATTTACCTTGATATAAATCATTCTGACTGACTGAAACTAATAAAAGAGGTAGAATTTCAAGAGAAAAAGACGCAGTAACAATGTAAATTTTGACCAGCTGCCATGAACTGTGACAGTATCGTCGGAAAATTACCGAGAAGTGTATTAGTTTAATCGTTTATATCTACTAGTCCAGATGCCAGAGGGGGTAACCTAACTTTGGAGTACACAACAAATGGTATCAAAATGTTCAGGAAGATGTCCTCTCATAGAATCTGTTGTATGACACTTTGTTACCCAAGGGCATTTTAAAAAAATCCAAAATGGCCGCCAAGATGGCCGCCTACAATTACAAATCGGTCCATGGGTTTGTATATGATCTTAATAGTCATTTCACATACTTCAAATCATACAAATTGATAGTATGTGTGTTTTTAATGTATCTGAATTCTCAAAAGTTGTTATAGGCAGGTTTTAAATCCAAAATGGCCGCCATAATGGCCTCCAAAATGACCGCCAAAGTATGAAAAATGTATTTTTAACTGTTTGAATGGTAATAAATTGGACGATTACATTTTATGTGCAGGGAAGTTGTATTTTTACTAATAGTTTGTGTGTTATTAATGTATTTGTATTCTTAAAAGTAATTATAGGCAGGTTTTTAATCCAAAATGGCCTCCAAAATGGCCGCCAAAGTATGATAAATGTAGTTTTAAATGTTTTTTAATGGTAATAAATTTGACAATTGCATTTTATTTGCTTGAAAGTTGTATTTTAACTAATAGTATGTGTGTTATTAATGTATTTGTATTCTAAAAAGTATGTAAAGGCAGGTGTTTAATCCAAATGGCCGCCAAAATTGTCGCCAGTGTGATAAATGTATTTGTAACTGTTTCAACGGTGCTAAATTGGACAATTGTAATTGTTTTGCATGAAAGTTGTATTTTAACTAATAGTATGTGTGTTATTAATGTATTTGTATTCTCAAAAGTATTTATAGGCAGGTTTCACATACAAAATGGCCTACAAAGTATGAAAAAATTAGTTTTATCTGTTTCAATGGTGAAATTGGACGATTGTATTTTATTTGCATGTAAGTTGTATTTTAACTTATTTTGACTCTTATAAACTTAGTTTACAACTTGACTTTTCAATAATAGTATTCAAAATTACAATAATATACCCTTAGCCATCACAGATGATGTAATTTAAATTAGGGATGTCAACAGATACCATAATTGGTATCCGGGTATTCGTATGTTATATCCCGATACTATCCGGATAAACATATAGATCGGCAATAGAGGCTAGAACCTGGCGCTTGCTAAAGTTGCATATTTTAGTGCACATCTAGTCACATCTAAAAGCGATACCTGTATTTAGAAAACAAGGAGTTTCATATTGTTCAAAAGGGGACATGCAACATAAACTATTCGATTTTGTTAGCGAATTACGTGTTTTGTTGGTTTTGTGTCGCATGCAAATTTTTGTTATGCATTTCAATTTAAATAACCCCAATCAAACTTATAATTTGCGCAAACATAAGGCTTACTGCTATTTGCTAGTAATAATTGAAAGCAAACTGATTAGACAAGACAGTCGTTCAAGATTTACCGTTTACCTGTTGTTTTATGATAATAGTGTACCAACCGAAAGATGTGTTTATGATACATCCGCAGTACGAGGGGGAGACCTGTAAAGTGTGAAGTGGCCTAAAGCTGTGTTAGGTTTATCTTTATACTTCATACATAATACAGCAAGGGCGTTTGTATGACTACTAGAAAATCGAGAAAAATGTCATTTTCACAACTTTTATACGAATATTCGGATACTTATTTGTTATCCGTATACTAACATATTCAGATATCCGGATATGCGTTGACATCCCTAATTTAAATATATAACAAAATAATGAAGCCTAATTTGTTTTAACAATGCATTGACTAAATTCGCACATATTCTCAAATAATATTTTCATACATATATAATACTGTTAATGTTTTGAATCATTGCACACATTAAGTATATTCTCCTCCTTCACTTCTGTTCCCTGACTAAATTGTCTACTATGATGTTAATGGAGGGTACTAGCGGTGAACGGACGATAATCAATATCGGGGCAACTGTAGCAACTGTAACACCAACCAATCACAACAAGTTTGCTCGCTGCCTATGGACTTACAGGATTTGACACCTTAGCGAGACTGACCGGAATTAGCAATAAGAATCAATTAGATAAGGGTACAGACATTAAACTTCTGGATGAAATTTGATTGTAACCTAATATGAATTAGTAAATGAAGCCACCGCTTTTATCGATTGGTGCTATGGAAAGGGGAGAAACAGCATGTCTGGTCTACGCTACGGACTTTTGAAGACGAACATTGGATGAAAAGCAATGAGGAAGATGCCAAAACCTCGGATACTCCCACCGTTTTCAGAATCATTTTGTAAAAATGCCAAGCGGAACCACTTTCAGACACGGTTATGGACGTTGTCACTTGATCCCGATCCACCAAGCTTTCATGTTGAGCAGTATGGATGGAGTTATACATACCATCAAAGGAACTCGATCCTCTAACAGTATAATACAACAAAACACCAGCTCAACCATGCCTCATTAAGCTTGTCAGCTGTAGCTGTACATATGAAACCCCGTGTGTTACAAATAGATGTCGGTGCAACAATGCAAATCTGGCATACAAATTTGCGTAAATGTAATGAAACCTGTAATTGAGAAAACAGTTGTTCACAAGAGGCATTGCATGATGACAGTGATGATTGCAAATCTGGAAGTGACACAAAAAGTTGAACATAATAGTTCCCAAACACAAATTTATATTATTACCTGTTTATAAATAGAAAATGTATAGTTAATATTGTGTAATGATTCAAAACATTAACAGTATTGTAAATATAAAGATATGATTTGAGAATATGTGCGAATTTAGTCAATAATAATATACATTGTTTAAAAAAATAAAAGGCTTCATTATCTTGTAGTATATTCAAATTACACCATTTTACATGTCTACAAGTATATTCTTGTTATTTTCAATAATTGAAAAGCTAAGATGCAAAATAAGTTTATAATAGGCACAATAAGCTAAAATACAACTTACATGCACATAAAATACAATTGTCCAATAAGTCACCATTGAAACAGTTTAAATACATTTTGCATACTTTGGTGGCCATTTTGAAAGCCAGTTTGGATTTAAAACCTGCCTATAAATAATTGCAAGAATACAAATACATTGATTACACACATACCATAAGTAAAAATACAACTTAACTGCAAATAAAATGCATTTGTCCAATTTATCACCATTGAAACAATTAAAACATACATTCTTCATACTTTGGCGGCCATTTTGGAGGCCATTAGGGCGGCAATTTTGAATTTAACACCTGCCTATAAATACTTTTAAGAATAAAAATACATTAATAACATTCACACAATTATTCAAAAATACAAATTGCTTGCAAATAAAATACAATTTTTCAATTTATCACTGTTAAAACAGTTAAAAATACATTTTTCATACTTTGGCGGCCATTTGGAGGCCATTTTGGATTTAAACCTGCCTATAAATACGTTTAAGAATACAAATACATTACTAACACACATACAATTAGTTAAAATACAATTTACATGCAAATAAAATACAATTTGTCAATTAATCACCGTTAAAACAATTAAAAATGCATTTTTTATATATGGCGCCCATTTTGAAGGTCATTTTGACGGCCATTTTGGATTTAAAACCTGCATATTAAAATTTTTAAGAAAACAAATGCATACAACACACACCTACTATCAATGTGTATGGTTTGGAGTATGGGAAATAATTATTAAGATTATATACAAACCCATAGACCGATTTATAATTGTAGGCGGCCATCTTGGATTATTTAAAAATGCCCAAGGGTGACAAAGTGTCATACAACAGATTGTAAGAGAGTAGATCTTCCTGAACATATTAATACCAAAACATTTTGTGTGTACTCCAAAGTTACTGGCTGGCATCTGGACTATACGTGAAATATTGTAATATTGACTAATGTGATGTCGTTTATGATCTCTATTGGAAAACTGCCAAAGATACCAAGTCAAACGGCAAGCCTAATGCTGTGGTGAATACCAAGCCATGTACAGGTTAGTATCAGTTCATTATCTAATTGTAAAGTCATTTGTTTGTATGGTAATAGTTACTGAGATATTTACAATGTGTGAATGGTCTTATAAATATACTAAATAAAAATATTTGATTTGTATTAATACACGGAACATACAGTTTGGAAATATACTACAATGAAGTATTAGTTTTAAGGCTTATTTAACAAAGTTCTATGTTTTGACATAATGATAGACTTATGTTACAATTTCCATATAGCCAATGCCGTCGATTTTGCTTTTTCATTCTGTTAAGTGTTATAACATAACTTCATATGTCGGTTACTAAAGTATGTCTAAAAATTCAACATTTGCTCAATTGACATTGGTGCCATATCAAACAATTATTAAAGCAATGATTTTTGTGTAAATTCATATCTGTCTGTTAGTAGAAACTACTGTAAAACTGTGTACTGAAAACTATTTGCAGTGATGCTGCTGGTCAGAATAGCAAATACACATCCAGTACTATGGGCGACATGTTGGATGGCGACCAGGCTGTCAGTGGTCAACCAGAGGCATCGCCAGTAGCAGTCGCATTCCCATATTCATCAAAAGCTGGGCGCAACCAGTTCATGTTAAAAAATGAGAAGGCCAGAAACATTCATTCTCTGGGTCTTCTTGCCTATACTGACGTGATACAAAACTATGGCAGAGGACATCGTTGGCTCCACTTTATGTACCCATGAACCGTTTAACTGTGAAGGCACGGACAGTTTATTTAGCAT
The DNA here is from genome assembly GCA_027627225.1 of Congeria kusceri. Taxonomy (NCBI): domain Eukaryota; kingdom Metazoa; phylum Mollusca; class Bivalvia; order Myida; family Dreissenidae; genus Congeria; species Congeria kusceri. The sequence goes on from CM051024.1 coordinate 103,875,325, forward strand.
TTATGAATTAACATGTAAATATAATGGATGGGCAGCCCTATATTACAGTTGCAAAAAGGACGTTGGAAAATTTTATGACACAAATTAGCAGATATTTTTGGAAAACAACATTTTTTTAACCCGTAAAGTTCATGATGACCATATAAAATGTAGTAAATGTTAATTTAGTTAATACAACTCTTTTGTTCACACTTCTAGAGTATGTGTTTTAGACTTTTTTTAATTAATATTGTTTATTAGAGAATATACAATGATGCAACAAAGTTTAATTTGAATGTTTTATGTTAAAAAGTGTTGGAACTAATTATATATATTGCTTATATTTTGTAGCCAAGAATTGTTGAAAGTTTTATGGGAGTATTTTTCTTAGGTTCTCAGTGATTATTGAAAAAGATTAACAAAAGGTATTTCTGAAAAAACAATCCGGCTTAATTTTGTTTGCGGGTAGTCTTAAAAACTGTCTTAATTTGTCAAATTTGCGTGGTCAAGTTTATTTCTTTTGCCTTTATTTTGTAGCTTATAGTCCAAGAATAAAATATATCATGGTTTAGATTCAGGACATGCATAAAATAAGCAAGTTTATCACATTATGTTTATGGCTTTCAAAAAAAAAACAATAGGAAAATTCTCATCGATGATAAATATAATTAGCAACATGAGTACATATTACTTCCATATAAATTCATTCAAGAATAATTGTTGATTATTTTCATAATATGTGTTCAATATACCATTCATAAATGTATCTTTACATGGAGTTTATGAAATATTTATAAAGTATTTCACTTGTAAAGATGCTTATAGCTTGTCAGTGTTTCATGTGTTTAGCAAAAGCGGGGGTATGCTAATTAACTAACTATATCTGACAAACTAGACGGTAAAATCTCCTAAAATTGTGCCGAAGAGTCCAGATATGGATGCCCTCCAATAAAATAATATGATTTGTAGGGTTTTAGACATTGAGTATGATGGGTTGAATACCATAATTACTATAGTTATTCAGTAGAGTGTCGGCGTAAAATACAAGTACCTATTTCACAGAGTGTTCCGCTATATCCTGCTTTACACGTGCACGTGTACCCGTTCACTTTGTCAACACACGTGGCAGAGTTCTGGCACTGATGATTCAGGCACTCGTTTATATCTGGAATAATAATAATAATGCATATAATAATAATAATAATAATAATAATAATAAAAATCATAATAATCATAACGATAATAATAATAATAATAATAATGCATTCTCAACGGTTGTCATAATTAACATAACTAACCAAATTAGGATCTTAATGATGAATAATTGAATGAATAACAATATATAATTAAGCTAAAGTTAATTTCATAACTTACGTACTTTGATCACAATATTGGCCCGTATATCCTGGAGCGCACTGACAAATGTAACCATTTACTCGGTCAACACATGTAGAGTTAGTTCTGCATAGCGCTGATAGGCATTCATTGGAATCTGGTAACCGAAATATGTATTGTGTATACATGCATATCAAAATGTAAAAGCGTATTTTAGTCAAGTTTGCCATTTAACTGGTTACCACAGTGTTGTATCTTTTAGTTACCTGTTAGACACGTGACTCCCTCGTAGCCATTTGCGCACGTGCAAAAATATCCATTGACGATATCTGTACACGTGCCACCATTTCTACATGGACTGGACAGACACTCGTTGATATCTACAAAACAGTGTCTTATATATGTTAAGATTATTCAACATAAGAATTCAAACATAAGCGTTGATTCGTTGCTTAATGACTAAAAATACCGAGGGCTTTGTACTATTATAACAGCATGTAACGAACTAAGGACATAAATACTATCTTATCAACACAAATGTATACCTGTTAGGAAAATGGAAATGACGCACAATGGTCCTAATAAACGGTAACAGTTTACAGAAAAAAGGCGATATTAATAGGTAGAGAAACACATGACCTACCAGAACTGCAGTTTTTTCCCGTGTATCCCGGGGAACATGTGCACTTGTAATCGAACACTTTGTCGGTACAAGTACCATGTACGCATGGATCTGGGCTGCAATCGTTTATGTCTGAAACAAAAACATGCAAAAGTTGTGTTATAAGCTGTACAGTTTATGATGCCATTGTTTATATTAGTTCAAGTCATACTATCGTAATTTGAATGTGCTTTTTATTAATGTGACTGTTTGATTTGTGTCGATGGAACGTGTCGTTCTACTTTTGTTCTCATAGCTTTGCTCAATACACCCTTATTAATAATTTTCGGATTTAAACTGTGTGACACGTCCTACAAGGCCATGAACAGCAGGCAATTTCGACTAGCATGGATAATTGCCGATTCTAAGGGCCAAAAGTGCCGGCGTTGTGATCTTTCTCACCGTGTTCATAATTAAATACATGTACTACAACAGTGTGGTTTGTGTTTTGTGGATACAGTAGTTCGTATCCCCGTGCATACTTTCAATGCTGTCATTCTTCAGAGGCTGTCAGTGGTAGACTTAATTCTTTTGGAGCGGTGTTGTTTTGGCAATTGGTCACTTGCCGTAAATAAAGGACATTAAGCTGCCAATTAGAGTTCTCTCCTGCTTTTGCAGTCTGAGGAACACTTTGCTTATATTTAAATACTACATCGGTTTGATTTGTGCTGTGTGGATGCAGCTGGAGTTTGACTTTGTTTATATTTAACACATGTTACGATATAAAGCGGACCATGTAAGGAATGCATTGAAAATAAAAATTGATAAATAAATTGATTAATTGATCAATTGATTAATGGAAACTAGAGCTTTGTCACAGGAATGATAGCATTTTATCAAGGTGGGGGCCAGCCAGTTTGTTTCTAATAATGATAGGATATGAAAATATTGGTATAGTTTAATAAAATGTAAAACCATTTATTTACGTAAACTAAACGTTACCCTAAACAATGAAGACAAGTTTCAAGAAAGCCGTTGGATACTTTAGGAGGTGTTGCGTTCATAAGGAATGTTCGCTATATATACCATAGAGAAACAATTAATCAAACGGCCATAACTTGCGAATGGAGGAGAAAAATGTTTCCCCATCTTTACGCACAACTTCAAGTTAACCTCAACAATAAAGACAAGTTTCAAGAAAATCCGTTGGAAGCTGTAGGAGGAGTTACGCTCACGAGAAATTTCCACTATGTATGGACAATTAACAAAAAGCGATTACTCCAGACTTATGAAATGCGTAATAATAGTTCTTGTGCACTGCACTTCTCCCCAATGATACCTATCCGCCTATGAAGTTTCAGATTAATACCGCTTATATTCTACGAGTTTTGCTCCGTGGACAAATGAAGTAGAAAAAAATAACATAAGGCAATACCTTCAGAATTATGAAACGCAGAGTAAGGGTTTTGTGCACTGCACTTTGTCCTCAAGGAGATCTATCCACCTATACAGTTTCTAGTTAATAACTTAAACTCTTTTGAAGTTATGAAGGAAAACATGAAAAATGTGGACGGTCAAACAGACTGAAAGACAGACGAACAGACAGACTGGGTGATTAGTATCGCAAAAAAATCGCGGCGCCCTAATTTCAATTACAGATCATTATGTTATCGTTGTTGATTTATGTTTTGTTATATGTAATAGAATACCATATAATATAGTAAATATAAAATACACATAATGCTTATATAAAAAAAAATGAAATGACATAGGAATTGGTAATTAATGTTTATTGTATGTTCTGATGTGTTTCTTGGTTTGTAAAAAATAAAACTTCCATTTAAGTCATCTCTTAGAATATCTTGAAACAAGTGCTTATTGAGCCCACTGCTGTATATAATATGCTATGTGCTTCACGCCCATTGGGTGTTAAGCATAACCTTGTTGATTTAATTATTAATGTTGTTGTTTGTGATAACAAACCCACTCGCGGGTATAGTTAATACGTGTTTATGTACATAGTTATTTGAAATGATTCAAATGATGCAAAAAATGACCTGAAATTATAACTAATAATATGTAAAACATATCACAATGATAATAATAGTTATTAAATAACTTCAATAATTCATTCAAATACATGAGAAAATAATTAATTCGGGACAAATATTAAATACAATGTATTTACAATTCAATTCAATACAATAAAAAATATATAATAAAACAAGCAATGTGGAAATTCCACGAAATCCAAATGTTTCGAACGAAATGCATTAAAGTCAGCACAAAAATAAAAGTAATGGTGACCTTGACCTTGATCCCACCCACCCCATTTGCAACCCTTAGCGAGGTCGAGATATAAGATATATATGACATAATGTATGAAGTTCCATTTAAATATTCTAATGTGATTTGAAGATATTTAGCGGAAACTGCTTTTTTTATTTTTAGTAACGGTGACCTCGATATTGACCCCCACCCACCATATACGCAATCTCATGCGAGGTCTCGATATAAGGTATCTATGTATGAAGTTTCACCAAAATAATTTATATTAAGGTGTTGTCAAGTTATTGAGCGGAAACCGTTTATATATTTTTAGTTACGATGACCTTGACCTTGACCTTACCCACCCCGTACGCAATCCCAAGTGAGATCTTGATATGAGGTATCGTTGTTGGAAGTGTCATTAAAATAGCTCAATGCGTTCTCGAGTTATTGAGTTGAAACCGTGTTTCTGTAATTAGTAACATTGACCTTGACGACACCCACCCCATATGCAATTCCAAGCGAGGTGTCAATATATGGTATTTATGTATTAAGTTTCATTAAAATATCTCTATGCTTTTTCACGTTATTGAGCGGAAAATGTTTCTCTAGTTTTAGTAACAGTGACCTTGACCTTGACCCCATCCATCACAAATGCAATCCCAAGCAAGGTCTCTATATAAGGTAAATATGTATTAAGTTTCATTAATATATCTCAATGCGTTGTAAAGTTATTGGGCGGAACCTTTTTTATATTTTTAGTAACAGCGACCTTGACATCGAACCAATCCAGCCCATATGCAATCACAAGCAAGGTCTTGATAAAAGGCATCAATGTCTTAAATTTGATTAAAATATCTCAATGCGTTCTCAAGATATTGAGCGGAAATCGTTTTTCAGTTTTTAGTAACAGCGACCTTGACCTTTATCCTACCTATCCATATGCAATCCCAAGCGCTATTAGGTATCTATGTATGCAGTTTCATTACAATAGCTTAATCCGTTTTCGAGTTAGATAGTGGAAACGAAAAGTGCTACGCCCGCCCGATACCAACGACATCCACTTCTGCCATTAGTTGTAAATATTTATATTCATTCATATAATGTAGGCCATTGTTTAAACTTTCTTGCTAAATAAATGTTGTTGTTGTTGTGTTGTTGTTGTATATAATTCATGACATGTCACTGTTATATGTGTAGCAATGTGTGATATCAAAACCACTAGTTGGTATGGTTATACTCCTAATTATTATCTATTTGTAGATGGTTATTTAACATAATTTAAATGAGGCCTAAAATAATAACAAATAATATATTTAACATATTAGAATGATAATAATAGTTACTGTATTATATAACTTCAATAATTCATTGTAATACCTATGAAAATAATTAATTCGTGACAAATATTAAATTAAAATATATTTACAATTTAATTCAATGCAATACAAATTATATAATAAAATAATACGAACAATCACCAGTGACCATCCCATAGTTTGAATACAGAACTATTTATGAAAATGGTAAATGCAAAATATCTTACTTCATGAAAGTCAAAATAGCTAATGCACTAAGATAGAAAAATCTACTACACCTTCTGATAATAAATTGTAAGCATCTCATTAAAATGCGTGAAATATTTGTTCAAAATAGTTCACCACTCACTCACACTGACACTTTCTCACACTCTAATTGGATTCGTCGTTAGTAAAATATAATTATTAGTAGTGAATACCCTGTTGCATTAATATTCAGGTAAAACTACTTACATGTTTATCAAGCGTAAATAATACACTATTCATTATAATAAAACACGATTGTTTTAATATAACATTTAAGCATTACCAGAACAGAACAGATCTGTATTATGTTTCAAATGTTACATATATTGTGACAACAGGTGAGCATATAATTCACAGATAACAATTTCACAAAACATCAGAAAATCAAAAACAATTACGAGATGAGTTTATGGGGGAAGGTGGTCTGGTATGTTTAACTATGTTTCTTAAAATGTAAACTATTATAATAGAATAAACAATCTGTACTGGATATGGAAAATACATATATTGTGACAACAGGTTAGCATATAATTCACAGATAACAAATTCACAAAACATCAGAAAATCTAAGCAATTTACGAGATAAGTTTATGGGGAAAGGTGGTCTTGTGTGTTTAACTATATTTCTTAAAATGTAAACTACTATAAAAGAATAAGCATTCTGTAATGGATATGGAGGTTGTATTTATAAATTACGTAAAACAGCTAGACAAAGCAACAATTCGGTCGATAATAAGGAAAAGAGAAATATACATAAGTAAAAACAAAATCTTGTTAGAGTACGTTTAAATGTAATCACAACAAATACTTATTATTTATGAATATTGTTAGCAAGTAAATGCATAGGTTATCGAATAAATTAATAATTCAACATATAATTATGTGAAGTAGATAAAGTATGAGATAAAATCGATTTGACCAGTAGGCAGTAATGCGTTAAAGAAAATGAAAAATCAACAACAAAACCTTTGTTTGTGGTTGTTTACGTGTTCTCCCAAAAAAGTAACTTTCGGCCAACATGTTACATAGAACCAATGCATATTATGTTATATAGTGTCAACATATAAATGCGTAGGCCGTAGGGTACCAGGAAAAAAAAAACATAAATAAAGTTATGTTATAACTCAGCACAAGAGACGAGGGGAGCCTTTCTTTTTATGTCAACTATCATGCGTGGGTGTTAATCCAAAAGGAAGATCATGATTAGTAAAGTCTTGTTTCTTGTCACCCCATGTAGGTCACACTCCCATCGAAATAAAGTTATGGGAGGGTAACGAAGGGGTTAATTTATACCAGTGTAAAAGTAAATAAATGTGATTTATATCTCTATAATTTAGATAATGCGATTTTCAACTCAGCTAAGATTGGACATATTTATGTGTCGTGGTGTGATTAGTATATAGCTTTATACACCTATATTTAATTGCAGCAAGAATTGAGTGTTTCAAGTTCGGTACCATTTACAATGGAACCGTTTGATTGGTCGGTCGCCGGAGAAAGAATTTCATTGACATTTTTGTGATTGAATACTGCAATAGCGCGTGCCGTACGTAACCTGTGCTTGCTTTGGACAATTAGTGAATTATATTGGATCTAGGTTAATAAATATGTAACGGATTAAATTGTGGTTATACCTGGATATATCGTGCGACAGTAAGTATATCTATTTTATAATACAGTAACTATTGCTTGTGCAACGAATAACGGTTTATGGATGGTAACTGGTTTAAACAAACAAGTTTTGTTATTCGGGACACAGGTTTGTAACGTGCCTATGCACGCTTGAAAAAGTTTATGATACATTTCATAAATTGTGCCGTATTTCGTAGTGCCATAGGACTTTTGACGCACATCAGCTCTTTGAATTTAATGACATTCGGGTGTGACCAATATGTACGTGGGATATGTTTTACTTTTTTTGCTTGAAAAAAATGGGCATATAAGGAGATAGTGCATTTCGTCACCGATGTCATTTTTCTTAGAAAAAGTGCATTTACGGTTTTCATGAGGGATGTACGATTGTGAGAAGCGTCCGGTCTCTACTGGGAGTCGGTGATTCCCCGTTCGAAAGTGCAGCATACTTAGCCTTAAAAGTTCTGGTAGTATACACATATCGTTTTCAAATTTGGTATTATCTTTGAAAAGGGAATACATTTGGCCTTTGGATGACGCATCTAATTGTGAACCCCCGTTATGTATAAATTGGTCAATTAGGACTTTTTTTAACTTAAAAATGGGTTGTTTTGGAAGTAATATTTTCTTGTTGTAACCAAATATACGTAAGGCCGGTGGAATATAAATTATTAGTTATAAATTGTGTCCATTTAAAGTTTAAGTTAGAATTCAGCAATTCATCAAGTGAGATATTTTATCATTTTTTCCAATACATTTGTTCCAAAATTTTATCATTCGCGTTTTGATCACAATGTCTAAACGAGATCGGCCCAATTCAGCATATAGGCAATATTTTTGGTTGACAGTTTTGTTTTGGTGATTCTGCGCAAGAAATTACAGTGGAACTTTTCGAAAATATCTAAATTTTCGTACCCCCCCAAATTTCGCAGCCGTATGTTAAGATTGGTAATACGGTATGGTCAAATAATTTGATTTGTAAATCAATGGGTAGGTATTCGTATAAGCAAATTAAACATTGCTTTATTGGCTTGTTCTATTAGATGATTTTTACATTGAAGAAAACTACCTGATGGAGTAAAGACTATTCCTAAATATTTATATTCTTTAACTGTTTCAAGGGGCTCGTCGTTTAAGTAAAACCGGTATGTGTTTGGTTTGTTATTGCCAAAGACCATAACTTTGGTTTTAGTATAATTAATTTTAAGTTTCCATTGCTGGCAAAAGTTATAAAAAAACCTAAGACTATCATTAAAATCTGACTCATACTGGCCAAATATATTCTGTGTCATCTGCATAACGCAGGACAAGCAATTGTAAGAAGTAAACAGTGTCTCCTACAGGTATTTCAGGTTAACTCCAGAGCAATGTTGTTTTAAATAATCTTCAAGATCGTTCATATACATCGAGAACAGGATCGGATATAAATGTTCTCCTTGTCGTACACCACATGAGCTGTAAAACATTTGGATTTTTTACCATTGGACGAAACACACGATTTTATGTTTGAATACAAATTTCTGATGACATCAAGGAGCTTTCCTCTTATTCCTAATTTTAATATTTTGTGCCATAGGCCTGCTCTCCAAATGGCAACAGAAAAATCAATAAATGAGCCTAATAGTTTACGTTTTTCGGATCTTGGTTTCTGGATTAATACATTAAGTGCAAATATGTGATCATTTGTTGAATATCCTGCCCGAAATCCAGCTTGGTTTTCGTGAAGTAAGTTATTTTCATTCAGAAATAAGTTTATTCGTTAGTTAATAACCGGGTCACATGCATAATGGCGCACTATACAAGACATTTCACTTAAAGTGAAATTGAGTGCTTAGACACTTTCACTGTGTGTTAGTGTGAACTTGTATGTATGTGTGTGTGTTTTGTGTAATTATTGCAGGATTTAGGATTTTACTGGTAAGATTTGTTCTTTTTTTTATTATATACTCATTGTTTTATATACATTTACACGTGTATGGATTACATTTTCTCTGAATTATACATTACATGTGTATTGGATTTTTGTGAATTGTACGTTTACACGTATAATAGATTTTATTGCAAATTATACGTTTACACGTGTTTATGAATTATCTAAGTTCAAATGTGTTGTTATTTAACTGATGTCTGAATATGAGTATGGAATAGATCTTTTAGGAATTGAGGTGCACTTTCATAAATCTAACACAGTAACATCATTACCATTCAACGTCATCATAATCATAACCCAGTCCTCATAGTGATATATTTATTAAGCAACCCATTTGAGTTAGCTCCAATAATCCATTGGTTAGCGTGTCAAGCTAATAATCGGAGGGTCTTGGGTTGGAATCTTCACCCGGAACTGGATGCCCGTTATTCAAACCTGGCCAGTATTTTTTCTTGTTATGTGTAAGGTAACATACAATAATATAAATAAAATAACCTAATTTTAAGTGTGTGATTTTACCAATACAACCTTTGTGTGCGCTGGTGGCTATCGAAGCGATAGCAAAGTGTATGTACAAAATAGTTTAACATCTGCAAAATTAGCGCAGTAGGTATAGTAGTAGGTTTATTACACGTTGGACGTCATGGTTCATGGGTGCGATACCCGCCAGGGTTACGCAGTCTTATATTTCTAAAAAGTGTTTGTAAATTAGTGTAGTATATTACTGTTATAACAATTATACACTAACTGTAGTATACTGGTACTTAAGTGATATAGTCTGGTTCCCGGTCCGAATGGGCGGGTTATCAAGACTCATAGTAAATAGAGACAGTTACACGGTATTAATAAGATCAGTGACTCGTGTACATTCCTTGTAGTAGTTTGGAAAAAGTTACCTGGTCTTGTATCCTTATTCAGGTGTACAGTTTACAACGATTTAACATTAAAATCGTCTTTGTTTATTTCATTTATTGCGTTTAATTATTATTTGACATATTTTGCTGTAATATTCAAGAGTGTTATTGGTTATTTTATTGATTGTGTATGCTTCTTTTTTTAAATATTTTGTATGATCATTGGGCACTGTTTCCATTTGTATGGTTTGAGGTGTTTACTGTGAATAAAGTGATTTACAAAGGGTAGACAGTTAAGTGATTAGCGTGAATATACACAGTTACTTTGGGGTGTGTGAATATATAGTGAACAGTGGACATCTCAATTAACAAATATTTGTGGTGAACAAGTTTTAATTGCGAACTATGGAAGAAGAACTTAGTGAACGCGAAAAGGAGACTTATTCGCAGGAATGTTGTGCGTGCTGAAATGGAACTCCGAGAGATTGAGGATGATAGGTATGGTGACATGGAGAATTTTGTTCATGGTGATTTTGATCCTGGAAGGGATAGAGCAAGAGAAATGTCAGATTTAAATACTATTGATGAGTACTTCCATGAACAGACAGTAAGGAGTATACGGGACATGGAGGAAAATAATTTTTCACAAACAAGACTGAAAAAGAGGTCGAACAGTAACTTTGAGTTTCTGGATGATCGGTATGAGAAATGAAACAGACATTTAAGGAGTTAAGGGCTGACTGTGGACTTGATGAACAAGAAACTTTAGATAAACGTATAATTCAATATGGAATAAGCGGCAATTCTACCCGCAAAAAAAGGAGAGGAAAAGAAGCGGAAAGTTTAAGACAGTCTGATGATGTGAGTGAGACTGATCTGAAAACTAGATATAGAAAAAGTGATGTTTTGAAACAGGTGAAGCAAGATAAACCTGAGTATGAAGATACTCCCATAGACTTTAGAACTGAATTAAGACATCTTAAGCTAGAACAGGATGAAATAAGGAGACAGTCTAGCAGATATGAACGTGAAAGCTTGAAGCTAACGAGACTGCAAATGGAGGAGGATAGAAAACAGAGATTGATGCTTGAGAGTAAGCATCGGTTGGAATATGAAATTAATTTGAAGGAAAAACCGAGAAGGAGTTGTTGGAAAGGATAAAAGTTCTGGAACGGCAAGAACTAGGTCTAAGTGTTAGACGGAATGAAAATGAAAGAATAGAGAGTGATATCGATATGAGGAAAGCACAAGAAGAGAAGTTCAGAAGTAGATTGGAAATGCTAAAGGAAAAGGAGAGATTGCTCATGGGAACAGCTGGTACCAGGGACCGAACTGTGAAAAGTCTCAAGATAGACGATGAAAACAGTCAGAGAAAGAGCAATATGAATGAGCAAACGACATTCAAATTGGGAACACCCAAGATAGCTGGCTTCAATGGGATCATTTTGAACAGTGGAAAATAGAAGTTATGTGTGCACTGAAGAGTAGGGTATATCCAGCTTATGCACTTGTTCAGGCTGTAAGAAACTCTTTACAGGATGAAACCGGACTAGTCCTTCTGACTTTGAAACCTTCGGCTAGCGCGGAATAAATATTGAACAAATTAAATGAGATATACGGGAATGTGAAGAATCCTGATATGATTAAGCACATTTAAATAATTGAACTAATATATAATGAAACAACTAATTGACGTCCAATGACAATTATTTTCTGCGTCTCTATGTTTTCGGTCACTTTCAGGAAAGGAATTAAATTGAGATATATGTTTTCGGACTGATACTAACTGTTCCGTTTTGTTCTTTAACACCCTTTAATGTTTACCAGAGGCGACAGTTGTTTTCACAGGCTTCTAATCAACTATTGTCTGCCAATTTAGCCTTGCGGAGTTTTTGCTGAACCATGCATGCCAATTAGCAAGTTGTATAATGGCTTCCATATAAAACAACGTGTCATTAATTAACACGTTATAGAATGGCTTCAATATATAATAACGTGTCATAAATTAACAAGATATATAATGGCTTCAGTATACAATAACGTGTCAAAACTAAACGCTTCCAGGAATAAATGAGAACCATCATCGGTGACAAAATAATCAGTCCGTGGTTTAATTGCGAGTTTTATTACAAAATTGCAGATACTATGTTTTTGGACAGATTTTGAATAATTATTTTGTGTGATTCTAAATGTCCAAAAACATAGCATAACTACGGTTATACCTGTTTCACAGTAGCTTCCCGTATACCCATTTAAGCAAGTGCACTTGTACCCGTTAACGAGATCTGCGCATGCTCCTCCGTGCTGACATGGGTTCGAGGCACATTCGTTGGTATCTGAAGTATAAAACGTATATATATTGGGAATATTACATTACTGTGGTGTTCCGGTGGTTTGTATCGATCGAGTTGATTGTGTAACGCTGTATTCCGCGAGCTTGCAGGGTGAGTGGAATACAACTTTACACAATCAACTAGTGTATTATTTTAATGTTAAACTTTTTTTTATCGCAAAATTACATTAAAATAATAAACTTACAAGTGTTCAGCTAAACTGTGAATTATAAGATGACATACAAGTTTTTCATTTCATATATTTCACATTTATTTAAATTATGTTACGATGGACAATACAATGTAAATCTTATTAAAAAAATCACCAGGAAGCATTATATTATTTCATGAAAATTCGTTGGAATATATACATTGTACAGTGCTGGCAAGCTTCGTCCTGCATAGTGGTACGCTTCGTCCTGGTACTCTTCGGCAATGGTACGCTTCATCTAACATTCCAATATTTTGGACAAATCTAGAATTTACCTTTATTTTATTCCATTCATTCTACCGGAAGGTACTCTTAATATTCTAACGGAAACCTCGTAGGAAAAGTGCGCCCGGTGCGGGGCTCGAACCCACGGCCGCCGGGACACTAGCACGGCGCTCTATCATCTAAGCTAACCGGACGGCTGGTTCTTACCCACGCACACTACACTCCTTCTCCCGTTAATCTTTTAGGCCGACCCCAGGCATTCCTGTCGTGTACTTCTGACACCATTAAAGTAAAGCTGGGAGAAAAAGTGCGCCCGGTGCGGGGCTCGAACCCACGACCATCGGAACACTAGCACGGCGCTCTACCATCTGTGCTAGCCGGGCGGCTGGTTCTTACCCACGCACACTACAATTCTTTCTATCCGAACAACAGGTTAGCAACCTATATATGGCAATTATTATTACTTGTTTGACAGTATGTTCCAGTGAAGCCGTTGACACAGGTGCACGTGTACCCGTTCACAATATCAACGCACGTAGCTCCATTCTGACAGCCGTTGTTGACACACTCGTTTATATCTGTAAAGAACAAAATGTGTTAGTTAAGTACGTTAGAAATGATAGTTTGCATTGTAATGTCCTTTTCTATTTTACAAATTCTGTTAATATGCTTTGTTCATTGATATGTAATTGTAAATACAAATGTATATTTATGTGTGTTTGATACTATTAATATGTGAACACTCTTTGCACAAATTGTACATGTATGCGAAATAAACCAATTACGTTTAAATGAAAATTGGCTGTAATTAAAGCCAACATTAAAGTTTAAGCAAAACTCTCAAAATAAAGGCATGTGTGTGTTGATTCCAAATCTCACTCACTGTTTTGACACAAAGTTCCGTTGTAACCCGGGGCGCATTCACACGTATATTTGGCGATACCATCCAAACACGTGGCACCATTTTCACAGCCATTGCTGAGGCATTCGTTGATATCTGAAACAAAATATTGGACGTTAAATCAGCAAATTAATATACAATTCATGTTCTTCCGGTTCTTTAAAGAATTTTAATACGTATGTAACTGGGTATTCACTATTTTATTTTTGTATATTTTACTAACCACTAATCCAATTAGAGTGTGAGAAAGAATCAGTGTGAGTGAGTGAGTGGTGAACTGTTTTTAACTAATATCCCATGCCTTTTAGTGAGATGCTTATAATCTATAATCAATAGGTGTAATAGATTTGTCTATCTTAGTTCATTCGCTATTTTGACTTTGTTGAAATAAGGTCTCTGGCATTTACCATTTGCCTATAGAGTTAATTATTTTATATTCAAACTATGGGAGTGATCATTGGTGATTGTTCGTATTATTTTATTATATAATTTGTATTGCATTGAATTAAATTGTAAATATATTTTAATTTAATATTTGTCACGAATTAATTATTTTCACAGGTATTACAATGAATTATTGAAGTTATATAATACAGTAACTATTATTATCATTCTAATATGTTATATATATTATTTGTTATTATTTTAGGCCTCATTTAAATAATTTTAAATAACCATCTACAAATAGATCATAATTAGGAGTATAACCATACCAACTAGTGGTTTTGATATCACACACTGCTACACATATAACAGTGTATTTATTTAGCAATAAAGTTTAAACAAGCTCATGGCCTACATTATATGAATGAACATAAATATTTACAAGTAATGGCAGAAGTGGAACGTACAGATGTATAATATAATGGTTAAACACAATTTAAATTGAATATGGGAAAACTAAATTCATCTAACAAATACGCTTATAAAGTTAATATATTAATGCTTTTTATGTTTTAAAGTTGACTAATGACTGACTTCGAATGTGGTCATATATCTGTATTTATAACAATGCCCGAATAATTCATTTTCCCTGAACATTCTGCATCTCGATGATTTGATGTTCTTTTTTCGTGTTAAATGCATTTCACGAAAATTAACACAAATCATGGTCCTTTTCAGCAAACGCGTGTTTCAAATTGAATTACAATGTATACAATTGTTGATTATGTACTTACTAGTTTCACAATGGGTTCCAGTGTATCCCGTTACACAACTGCAGGCGTAAGCATTGAGCTGATCGACACATGATCCGCCGTTCTGACAGATTGCGGAGGCACACTCGTTGATATCTAAAACAGGTACATTTGAAACGAGTATGATGTAAGTGACACCTGTTTTGTTCCGTTCGGAATAATCACTCAATGTTGCGCAATGCAAACACCAATTATAATGCCATGTTAGTATGTAAACATTGTTTAACACTTACTTGTTTCACACAGCGTTCCAGTATATCCAGGTTTGCAATTGCACGTAAATTTGTTGATGCCATCAGTACACGTTCCTCCATTCAAGCAGGTCACAGGTGCACACTCATTAATATCTGTTAATTATTAAAGATACATATGAGGCGGTCGTGGGAAAATCGGGTTTAATGCATGTGCGTAAAGTGTCGTCACGGATTAAGCTAATCAGGGACGAACCTTTCCGTCTACAGTGGATTTATGTTTAGAAGTTACATCATTGAAACAATACCATAAAACAGGAATGCACAGGCTGATCCGGGTCGACACTGTACGCACGTGCATTAAGCCCGGTTTTCCAAAAACACGCCTCATATATTTTTACAATAAATATAAAAATATTTTGGGACACATTATTTTCATAGATACATTAAAAATAACAATACAGTATTGCTGTAGACGACTAAACATCGATTGTGCTAACAGTGTAATAGTATTTTAAAACAATAGTAACTCTATATTTGTGGTCAGATGTTGAGCAATCTAATCAGATACATTGGCATAAGCCTGTTCGACAACCCAGCTAATCGTTACTATATCACATGAACATACTCACTGTTCTGACACATGTACCCATTGTATCCACTGACACAAGTACAGTTGTAGCCGTTCACACGATCATGGCACGTGCCGAAATTCTGGCAGGGATTGGACACACATTCATTGATATCTGTAATAGAGTGTTCATTGTGTTGGCATAGCAGGGACAAAGTGATATCTGTAATAGAGTGTTCATTATGTTTGCATAGCAGGGACAAAGTGATATCTGTAATAGAGTGTTCATTGTGTTTGCATAGCAGGACAACGTGATATCTGTAATAGAGTGTTCATTGTGTTTGCATAGCAGGGACAAAGTGATATCTGTAATAGAGTGTTCATTGTGTTGGCATAGCAGGGACAAAGTGATATCTGTAATAGAGTGTTCATTATGTTTGCATAGCAGGGACAAAGTGATATATGTAATAGAGTGTTCATTGTGTTTGCATAGCAGGGACAAAGTGATATCTGTAATAGAGTGTTCATTGTGTTTGATAGCAGGGACAAAGTGATATCTGTAATAGCGTGCTCATTGTGTTTGCATAGCAGGGACAAAGTGTTAATGTACTTTTTAAAGATTCGATTGTATAAGCAATGTCCCTTGCACTTATTACAAGTTTTAGTGTTAACATTCGTGCTATTTTAGTAATTTATTTTGGCAAGTTGTGTAATTGGATTAAAAGGATTGCATCTAATAACTTGATTTTTGTTTATATTTTATAGCTTTTTGTATAGAATTAAATAGAACAATTTGATTATGACATAAATTTATATTATTGCATATGTAGCCACTATAAACATTTGTTACGTCTTGGACATGTATGTTATATTCAAAATCCACCCATCATTATTTAAATAATTACATTATTATATAAATTAAACCAAATCTGTGCGAATATGAAACGATCATACTACGGCATCAACAAAATATTGAACACATTTGAAATATATGTTGTGACTAACAATATAACATAATGATAGGGTATATCCAATTAAAGGAACAGTGTTATTGTTTCCATTACAACATGTAAAAAATGTATACAGTTTAAAGGGAAAAGGGCCTAAATGGGGTAAATAAAAAAATATATTAAAACTAGCATATAATAACAGTGAAACTAATATATAAAAAATGGCAACATAGTTTGAGCATTCTGAGAAAAAAATCGTGTTTTGTTTGGCCCTTTTCATATTTACATTTTGACGTCAGCATTGATAGTATTTTGTTTAACCATAGTTTACACATGTTTATTTACAAAACAGAATACCGCAGTTGGTTAATGCGCAGTCTACTGTCATTTCTTTGTATGGCTTCGTAGTCTTGAGTGCGATGCCCGCTTGGAGTTTTAGTTTTTTTAAAACATTTTTGCTAATTTGTTTTTATTAAATATCTCAGTTTGCATTATATTATTGATCCTTTATTAAATGTACGTGTCTTCGCATAGCGCAATTCTACCATCCGATGTATTTTATAGTGCAATAGGAGGAGACCAATTTTTCGTTGACAAAGTTCCTTTAAGGTAAATTTTACCTGTTGCGCATGTGACGCCCGTGTAACCAGGTGCACAGTCACAAGTGAACTGATTAACCAGGTCATTGCATGTGCCGCCATTTTTACATGGATTCGATGTACATTCATTGACGTCTACAATAAATAGCACATACTATGTTTGTCATTAATGACCACGTTGTTTAGCTGTTACAGTACTGACACTCATAAATACTGAATCAAATACTATCATTTGAGAATGATCTAAAGTTTCATATTTGATCATGTTAAATTCAACAATAGTTAATGTAATTGCAGGTTAACATGCAAACCACTGAATCACAAACTTTACAGCGGTCAAGTCATGACAACTTCGTGAAAAACTGGTATTTCGACTGATTAAATATATCAAAGATTATTATAACATTGATATTTATTTCCATTTCCAATCTAAATTAAATAATAACATAGAAAACTGTTCGTTTTATCTTAATTTGCCGTACATGTTGCAATGTTTTCGTTTTACAATACAGATACAAACAGGACTTTATAAAGGGGCATTTAACATTGAATTACCTGTCTCGCACAAGGTGCCTGTAAAACCCGCTACACAAGTGCACGTGTAACCTGCCACTTTGTCTTGACACGTGGCGCCGTTTTTACACGGAGTGGATGAACACTCGTTGATATCTGAACAGAAATATCAAATAGCCCTGAATCAAGATGTAAGGCTAAATCCTTTTGTTTTGCATCTTCCCGACAAATGCGAAAATGACAGGAGTATTAAACGGTGAGCTAGTAAAGCAATTTGTGGATATGCATTAATGTTACCCTAACGTGATCATTCTACATATAAGGCGCGTCGTGAGAAAACCGGTCTTAATGCATGTGCGTAAAGTGTCGTCCCGGATTAGCCTGTGCAGTCCGCACAGGCTAATTCGGGACGGCACTTTCCGCTTTTATGGTATTTTCTGTTTCAAGGAAGTCTCTTCTAACCATAAATCCACTTTAGGCGGAAAGTACCGTCCTGGATCAGCCTGTGCGGACTGCACAGTTTAATCCGGGACGACACTTTACGCACATGTATTAAGACCGGTTTTCTCACGACGCGCCACGTATATGTTATTATGAAAAATGAATATATAAGAATGAAATACTGGTCAGTTAATTATTAAATGTAAAACACGTTACAAAACTAATTCTATAAAACCACATGGTACGAGTGATCGACAAGAAGAAGAAGAAGAAAACCACATGGTACATACATGTTTTATTCAATTCACAAATGCTTTTGCATAATCTTATTATATATAGATTACGTTACCCTAACCAAATCATACAGGAAATTAACTAATATACAACGATTGTCTCCCTTACCATCGACTTCCACGAACACGTTTGAAGTAGTGAGAATTATTTATCTTAAACGCTTAATCGCATATTATCCCAAAATAGTATTAACTATACCAAAAGAGACAAAATTTTAGAAAACAAAATATTAAACTACCTGGATTTCGCTTTGATTTGCATTAAGATTATAAACATACATAATACATATACATATCAATACATTTTATTGTTTCTGGGAGTGTGATTGAAAAGTACCGTGGAATTACACTCGTTTGTTTAAAAGAAAATATAATACTACAGATAATTTATTCATGATAACTCACTTGTTTCACAGTTTATTCCGGTGTAGCCCGCAGCACACGTGCACGTATATTTGGCTATGCCGTCTGCACAGTAGCCTCCGTTTTGGCACGGGTTAGAAGCACAGTCGTTGATGTCTGAAGTTCAAGATCTGAACAGACTACCGAACCTAGCACAGTGTGTTTAAGAAGAACTGAACACATCGCGAATGACTATTAATTTTAGAGAGCATAAATTGTTTTATTCAAATCATTATATACAGCATGTGATAAACTTAATAAAATACACAGATACGTACACAAGGCCTAAAAACAAATTATAGTTAACTAGGTGCTAGTTCAATGTTAGAATTTAATATTTCATTACCCTTTGTGATGATATAAGGTTAATTTTTCTTGTTTGTGCCCATTGGCTTAGTTGTACGTGTTGTCATATGGCTGTAACTAGTGGCAAATAGCTTCTGATTGTTTGTAAACAAGTGGAATCTTTACATTAACGACCATATCCTTTATACAATTTTTCTGTTAAACCTATCATTAACCATTAAGGTGCAAAAATCAAATAGGTATTTATATTTTAATAATATATATTTGAATAAACACTCTACACACTTACTTGTTTCACAATGTGTTCCTGTGAATCCAGTGGCACATGTGCAGGTGTACTTGTTTACGCCGTCATTACATGTACCGCCGTTCTGACAAGGATTTGATATACATTCGTTTATGTCTGAAACATATCAATTCGTATATTGTATTACACTTAATGGTACAAACCGTACTGTCAATTTAAACAGATCTTTTTTGCAATTTATGCGTATTTGTTTACTTGATTTGTTAAATATAAGCAATTTTGGTTCCATAAACATAATCAATCTTGCCTTTTCATTTATGTACATCGTGTAATACTTATTCTATGAGTCTAATGAATATTAACGTTATCTGAATTCGCAGCTGTTTGCGTCGGTTAGCGGGACAGTTGTCACAAAATATTCTTACTTGTTTCGCACAAGATACCGGTATACCCAGGTGCACAGGCACACGTATACTTGTTAACACCATCGTTACATGTGCCACCATTTTGACACGGAAGAGAAGAACATTCGTTGATGTCTGAAAACACAATATAATGTGGGAAGATTTTGCGTCGCAATACGAAACACTCCAAAAATTTAGTCTTCATATTTACCTGATTGAATTTTGTTTCTTATTTGTTCAATGTTTAGAAACAATACACTACAGGAATTGTTTCTATTATCAGTTTGTGCAATGCACATGTAAAACACAGCTTATTTCAATGTGCATACAAGCTTTCTATTTACATGATTGATTTTTTTTTTCTTATTTGTTCAATGTTTAGAAACAATACACTACAGGAATTGTTTCTATTATCAGTTTTTGCAATGCTCATGTAATACACAACTAATTGCATACAAGCTTGAAATTATATCTGAATATGCATATAAAGACCTACTCATATAAGTATTTTCAGTAAAACAGTGTTGATTGGTATATTAGAGCATAGCTTTCCGCTTCTCATAGTATACTGCATCTATAACTAAAGTTTGCGCCATACCTCTAACACCTTTATTATTATGCGATATTCACGTGGAATTTCTTTGCTAAATTCATAATTATTGTAAATCTATCCAATGAAATATATGAAATAGTGTTACTTACTTGTAGCACAGGTGGTTCCCATATAACCAGGCGCACAGTTGCATGTATAAGTTGCCAGTCCGTCCGCACACGTGCCTCCGTTCTGACAGGGCTGGGGGTCGCAGTCATTGGGATCTGTGTAAGTAAAGAAAATAAGAAAAGGGATCTCTCACTGGTACCAATAATATCCAGAGAACTGTATGATTTGTTACCGTTTTGTGATGCTATGTTCTATTTAAACTCAAAGCAAGTCAATTTAATATTTAAATAAACGCTACATTCATGTTTCTTTATATACTGTATTTGCTTTGTCTTTCTTGTTTTACATTATTATTTACATGTACTTGTATTAACATGCATATGTAAAAAAATAACTTCTAGTCCACTGTCATATGCTCTGCCAAGAAACACGGCTATAATAGAAGATAATTCTCAAATATGATGTAAATACATACATTCAAACAAATTAATTATTCAACACATTACTTACTTGTTTCACACCTGGATCCAGTGTACCCCGTTGAACACGTGCACGTGAACTTTGCAATCTCATTGGCACATGTGCCTCCGTTCATACACGGGGAGGACCCACACTCGTTTATTTCTATAAAGGAAAAAAACACAAACGAGCATGTGTTTATAACCGCAACGACGAGTCTTTAGAAGGAACTACAAAGCACGCTCTTGCAATTGGGGCACTGGGCGGGGTTTCAGGCACGATGAAGATTTGCGGATAGTTTTACATTTACTTTTCAATCTCTTGCACACCGGCTACATTCTATTAACCTCTGTAGTGGACTCGTTAAGAAGTCCCATCGATTCAAGTGGTTTTATTCACATAATCATGTCATTTGAAGACGGTTGATGTCCTAGTTTCCCGTAAAAGGAATGTAGATCCCATGCATGAATTTTGCATGGAGAAATCTTGTGGTCAGTGAAGTACGTTAATTGCGAAAGCCGTCTAATAAACCAATCCCACGAGTATGTGGTATCAAGATCAAATGAAGACATTAATTAAATTGGTTCAAAAATAAAGAAAACATGCAATTTCAACAACGCAGCATGGATTTACTGTGCAAATTAACTTCTTGGTGGTTAGAAACTGACCAAGTGATTTTGTGTTTGTAAATTGTTCAACGTATTATATATTTCAAACTTAAAATACTGTGCAACATGTTTCATAAACGGCACTCAAAGTGACTTGTCCAGTTTTTGACAATTGATATTAGTGTTTGAAATACAATTATTCACGAAAAGCATGTAACTTGTGCAAATTACCAACGTGACTGCGTTTACATAAATTATGCAAATTGATTAAATCTGCGTAAATGGTCAAGACAAATGTTCTAATAATGTGAATCAAAATTACTATTTTTGACCCAATTTGTGATAATTTAAAAACAATTTATTCTTTAATTCTATGCCTTAGGTCCTCACAATCACCTTTATTGTGCTTGAAATACATTTGTTCCGTTTTGACAAGATGCTTGTCATTGAGCCATTGCAGATGTGTAAGGTGAGAGCAACGAACGACCACTCTTAATATCGTATCGTTTCAAATCGTATCGTATATCGACATCTCTGCTAGGAGATGGTTACATTTTGTGAAGTTGTAACAAATGAGGGTCAAACAGGTCTTGGTCTTTATCGGCCCAGTCGTTATCGGCCCAACATAACTAAATAAACGTACAAAGTGAGCATGTACATCTGTTTATTATATACCTTTTTAAAATCTTAACAAAATACATGCTGTATCAATCGGTGAAATACATGTCGTCAGAAACAAAATCCCGTATTATGCTACTCGCTATTTTTCCGATCCCGTATTACCATACTAGCCGGACTACTTTTTTTAATGACGTCATCATCGTAAACAAATGTAATTTATACCTACAATGATTAGTCATCATTGTAGTTTTTAAACAAATACAATAAGGTAAATGCACATTTGAAGTGTATCGTGGTATATAATAAAAGGAATATTACGCTAGTCAATTGTTCCAAGAGTATGTATTAGTCTTGTGGCTTGCGTTATTTCGTATCACACTCGAGGCTCCGCCTCTCGTGTGATACGTCATCACACAAGCCACTCGACCAATACATACTCTTGGAACAACTGACTAGCGTAATATTCCGTATGTATCTTTCAATGATTGTTTCTTAGTAGGACAATTAACTTATAGACACATAAGTAACGTGTCTTTCGTTTTTATTTCCTGAAATTAACATAACTTACATAAAATAAAAATATTACCTGATAATGAAAAACAATACACACACCAACAAATTTAAATATCTAATTATTAAGTCCTGAAAATGTTATTGGATTTATGATGGATAAAAAGGTTTGTGGTACCAAATCAACTTGAGAATAATCAGATTAAATACACATTTTCAACGAAAGAATACGTCTCGTTTTGTTCAAAATCTGTTAACACACTTTTATTTGTTTTTCATTATACGTGTAAATCGGGGGTGATATTGCTAAAATGCATCTTATCTTATTACATTATCTAGACTAGTACAGCAATAGGACGTCGACCAGGTCATACCGATAAACGTCTTAATCCATAGCAGGACATGGTCTACAATAGAGAGAATGCAATAAAAAAAAATCCCTTCTCGATCACACATGATGGCCACATTTTATTAAAGCCCTTGTATAGCATATTAAATTAAGACAAAAGCTATTAAAATATAGAGTGAAAGAAAAAAAAAGAACATTATGCAACAACGAAAAACGTGGAATAAATACTTGTTGGTGAACTCTCTTCTTTTTAAATTGTGACATACTGGTTTATAAACAACAATAACAACAGCAGCAACAACAAACACACGCACACATAACAGCAGTTTAATGAAAGCACGTTTAATTTGTGTTGTTGTGGTAAGAACTCGTTATTTCTGTGTGTTGACATTCTTTAAAACATAATACAGGTCTTTCTCTCTTTATTTGAGATAGAATGATATGTTTTCTTTATATTGCACATTTACATGCGTGTAAACATGGCTACAAAATGAGCGAAAATTTAAACATAATTTCTATATATGTTTTATCTTTATTAGAAACATAAACGTTTTTCGTTGTTTTCATGCAGAAACGTTTAAAAAAACAGTAAATTTCTTGTCCGATGTGTTGAGAGGCGTCTTTGGTTTGTCTAGTTGTACTTACATTGTAATGATGAAGATAAAATACTTATGTTTGTTTCAAGTTGTATTTAACTACAGCATATGAAATTCGAGGAGATCTGTCCTCAACTTTAGGTTTATTATAAGTGTACGTGTGATGTAAAAACATCTGGGCCGACCAAGACTGGGCAGACTACGACCTGGGCCGTTATGAACTGACACGGTTTTAATTGAAGATATGTTCAATCAACCCCCGCGCAGAGATTTAACTGTGTCCGAGCATAGCTCATTAAATCCCTGCCGACATGTATTTCCACTTAAACATAGGCAGACATTTGGCACGAAATAAAATCGTGGACAAGCACATGATAAAAACGTGGACAACGTATAATTCTTGTATTATTATGTTTACTTTTTTATTTATTTATTTTTTTGTTTTCCATTTTAACTCTATATCGTATCGTGTCAAATCGTATATATATATATACCTGGACCAATAATGCAACACGTTTGTGCCATTGTTATAAAATGGTAGTGATACAATTAAAATAAAAGAAAATACTGATGGTCACATGATGCAAGATTTCGGCAAATTTTAAGGTAAGAAAAGTATTAAATTAACTTTCCAGGAATTGTTATTCTAAAAAATCACCTTTAGGGCATGACGTACAATGAATATAACACAGGAACAAAACATATGGGGCTTGTCGTGGGAATACAGGGCTTAATGCGTGTGCGTAAAGTGTCGTCACGGATGAGCCTGTGAGGTCCGCACAGGCTTATCCAGTAAGGCACTTTTCGCCATTAGTGTAGATATCCTGATAGCATTTGCGTCTTCAGACAATGGACTAACACTCATTAATATAGAAAGTATTTGTTTTAATGAATAGTTCCACCGGATGACCCAGTTTGCCCTTGTTTTTTTTTAAGGTACAAAGACCCTAATGGGACTTTTTCAGACCTTGATTGTCTTCTTATCTTTGATAATTAAATCTATTATGAGGCTAAACTGTGAAATATAAACAAAATCTAACCACACGTTTTGACAAAAATGCGATTTTTCTTATAACCCCTATTTTTTCTACTTCAACCTAAAATTCTGATGGGGTACACTTACAAAAATGACTGACATATTGGCAAAATGTATTTTATTTTTTCCCGAATAGCTTTAATTTATACGTTAAAAGTGTATCTTATGAAAAAGTATAACAAACATAAGTACTACAGTTGACCAACAATACTTATTACATTAAATTTCGCTAAGCATATGGTAAAAACAACAGATTTCATTACAGTAAAAATACGCCAAACACCAACTTTGATTTCATAGTATGTCAAAATCAGTAATACCAAAATATAATATAACCTTATCTGAGAGGAAAAGGGTATAAATTGACATAGGTTCACCACAAAAATCTCAAGGTATAACATTTTGACTGAAGCAACCCTATGTTTAAAAAAATAAATAAAATAAGACAAGTAAAACAGCAAATATTTTCCTTCTATGTTAAAATATGTTTTTCTCTTATAATTATAATCTATTAGCAGTCTCGATATTAAATGAATTATTTTTGCATTAATGTTAAAGAAATAGTGTTTGGTGTAAACATTTTAAATACAAATGTAACTAGCTGAGGTTCACATATCCTTGGTTACCAAATTCAGAAAAATGATACACATTTTGTATAAGTGTGTGTTTCAGAAAATTCAATGGACATTTTCATTACATTGGGTTAACAAGTTTCAAAACAATGGCAAATCTGTGTAACTTCATCAAGACTCTTCTTGACGCTTGTGACTATCGGTAAAATGTCACTGTTTTGGATTAAAAGGTGTCTCTTAGACCATTCTCATCATTCCGCCGATACATAATTTTCAGATGTTTTTTACAGCGGTAGATCTCGTCAAAATTCCACAGTGGAACAGGCCCAAGTTTACACAATGAACAGTATTTCAAACTATCCAACAAAACACCAAACTCGATCACCCGACGTCCCGCTCTCCACCCATCTCGACTGACTATTTTCCCAAGTTTTTGGTGTGAATGAATGTTATTTCACAGTAAGGAGCACGTATCTCCTTTACGCAGATATGATTTTATATACGAATAATTATGTTCAATAATACTAATAATCCTTGGACGTTTATTTATAACTATTTTAACTTAAGTGTAAGGAAATACACAAGAAATATCGCGAAAATGTCATGATTAAATGTAAACAGAAAATCCCAACAATGACGTCATTTGAAGGTATTCCCCATGTCAGAGTACCTTGTTTTTCTTCAAATTACATTTTAACTTTCATCTTTAAAGACAAATAAGCATTTATTTCACTCATTTAATTGAAAATAACTCAACATTAGAAAAGTAATGTTTATTTCGCAATAATAATTTCTGTTTCGGATTGGATCGATTAGATTTATGGTAAGTGGCGAAAAATGGGCCGAAGTTAACCGATATTTCGCGAGTATTTCCGAAGTCATTAGGATCTTTCTACCTTAAGTGATAAAAAAAACCATTTAATCATGCATTGATGTATTTCCAACCATCTTGTTGCTTGGACAGTCAGTAAGTATCTCATGACAATAAAAGTTTGTTTATTAATGAAAGCAAATGTTTTCCCATTTGACATATTTCTTTACTTTATGTACTCACCATGTGCATCAATATGTACTATAAAAACAGCAGTTAAAGCTCTACGTTTTTAGCAATGACGAAGTAGGTAAGGCTTTATGCTTCAAACAAAATATCTCATTGTTCCAGTTTTGCCATGTTTTGTCTAAACACGTAGAACTATATTTCATTCAAACAAAAACAAATCAAATCCGCGTTTAAAACAACAACACAGTTATATTCAATGGCAGTATATGAATATAAAAATATGACCCTGCGTACGTTCGCTATGTACCTTGTATCAAACTGTTTAGTTTGAGTATTGTTGTACATGCACATATGCCTGAGCATTGCACAAAGCGAATAAAAAGTTGCCAAAACGCTGTAACACCAAACACAAAATGATTAAAACTGGGGTCACCGCATTGGAACGATCAGTGCAAATCAATGGGTGTCTACAACGATTTAAAGGCAGCCCGTACCTCACACTCGACCCAGAATGAATAACAAAACACATACATGTAATTAAAAATTAACATCATTGCATTGTTATCCAAACCAAAATGTAATAAAGTAGCATACATTATTGTATTTTAAATAGCAGTTTAAAACATCAGTTGCTCAACGATTACCAGAGCAACAGAAAAGCAATCCTTCTGAGGCACGATGAAATTGAGTACATTAAAAATCAAACATGGAAACGTACCGGTACATGCGTATTCATTGCTCTGTGTGTACCCAGTCAAGCAGGTGCATGTGCCTCCAGTACATGTTGCGTTGATCAGGTTCACACATAGGTTTGTTACAGTGACACAGGAATCTCCTAACTTGCCTGTAAAAACAATTACCCCTGTTAGATGCGGAAACCTATACAAGAACATAAAAGCAAAATATAGCTTGTTTGAAACAAACTGCGCACAGCAATGCATTTTACCACATATTGAATTGCGTTCTAATTACTACGTTAAGTACCTGCCACACAGGTCGGTGCTACGTCTGACCATCCAGACCCAAGGACACAGGTTCTGGTACTCACTCCAGTCAGTTTGAACCCCGCACTGCATGTGTAGGTTGCAACCGAGGTCTGCAGGACTCCAGTAGTTGATAGTGCTCCGTTTGTGGGGCTTGTCAAAGTACTACAGTCTACATAAGAACATCAATAACCTTACTTTGTGTAACATATTGTATTCCTAAATTAAACTTTATATTTATGTTATATTTCCAGACATTTATTTACTAATAGTCATTTTACTCGTAGAATATTAATAAGTAAGTTGTTCAAACGAAATATTAGTGTGATACAATGGATCAAAACATATTAACTTTATTGTCGTAAACATTTGCCCAGTTGTGGAATTATACCAGGATGGATACAGGGCGTGGCTATTCATTGTGTAAAGTAAATAGTAAATCAATGATAATCTTATTAACTGAAAGGTCACTTACTGTAATCACATCCGCTGTTATCGGGTTTAGCCTGATACTTCTGTGCACCCGAGCAAACACACTTCAGCGTGTTGAATTGGTCACAGATGGAGTTTGGTAGTGGTGCACATTCTGTTCCAACGGCCGTGCAGGCTGAACATGTGTCAAATATAATAGAATGAAAGTTTATTTATTTCCAACATCAATTAAAATGGATTTTGTTGGCGGCCGTTGATTGTTTCAATATATATAATAAAGAGACATTACTGTATTTAATTAACCGAAAAGATTTAACCAACAATAAATATAATTATTTTATAGCTATATATTTTGTGACTAAAATACTGGTATATTTTCAGTATAAAATACAAGCGGCCAGATACAATTTCCGTATTTCACACTGTGAAATAAAAATTCCGTGTTCAACGTCAGTAAAAAACGGACTACTTTTTACTTCGTTCTGTTAATTAAATTTCCGTTACTTTCCGCACGACATTGGGAAACATCCGGATCTATTTATAAACGCGACTTTACATTACGACTATTGTTGAGCGATTGAACATAACAAAAACGTCCAACACATTTCCTTGAAACACTTTCAGATTTTAATTTCAATGGAATAACAAAATAAATGTTCACATCATAATGACGTCATGATGACATGTATTAATGCTCGTTTTCTTTGTTATTATTTTGTTCAGAATTAATCAGAATAGTTTATTTTCGACTTAAGCATATAAAGCTCATCGTCATTAACACACATATACAATAACAACATGCGTTTGAAGTAAATACAAAACATACATCATTTCAAAGATAAATCAATTTAAATAGACACGAAATAAACATGTTTTCGTGAGAATGTCACATGGATGAGGTTAATACATAGTGACTACATAATGTCACACGTATTTTAACAATTTCAACAATATTACATTATTTGTACATGTTTTCTTTGTGAAAATATATATATATTTTATACTACATATATATGACATTTTCTCGTATTTTAAAGCATTTTATACAAAAAATAGCTAGTTTTCTTAACAATATTTTGTTTGAACTATTTATTAGTTCGATAAACTTGTACATATTTGGACGGGATCTATAATACTTCAGAATTAATAAATCACCTGTTGCCTATGTGTAATTTTGTTTTTGATCGTAATGAGATATATGATAAATGGGATATTTCATGGCTGTGGTGTTCCAGTGGGTTGTATTGCACAATTTGATTGTATAAAACTGTATTCCATACGCCGTGCGGACTAATGGGATACAACGTTACACAATCAAATCGAGTGATACAACCCACCGGAACACCACACTCATGTAATAATCCCTATATATTGGTCAAATGCATTATATGAACTAAAGATTAAAAAGGTCCAGGTTCAAAAAGAAAGAAATGTGTAAGTACTGAAAAGATCAAAACAATATCAGTGAACTTGAACAGGACCTGTATTCACCAACACATTCTTAGACTTAAGACTTAACAATACAAAATATTCTTGAAACAGTTTTTATCTAACAATGCTGTTAATTTCAATCTTACTGGGTACGCAAGTGCGCAAAATATAGCACTGTTTATTCTGAATAATTAAATAATGCCATACGCGATATTGGTATCCGGCACATGTGCAAAAGAGCTATTAATATTTCTTGAGTCTAAGTCTATTCTTTATAAATCTTTTTTTTTTTTTTTTATTTTTTTTTTTCCGTTCTATATATTTTATTTTCCTCGTCAATAGGTGTGTGAGGGTCGAGGGCATCCCCCTCCACACCGTACATCATGAGTATTGATAATAGTTCAACATGCATGATATATAATATTACAATGAAGACAAGTGCTCACAATTGCATATTAACAATAATATCATAATTGCTTAAACAGCAATATACAAATTGATACACATATTGAAATTTTGAATATACGGATAAAATATGCAAGTCACAATGTTCTTAACGATACAGATTTAACAAAATGTCCCATGTAGTTATTAAGTTATAATCTAAATTGCAGAAGAAGTTCATTTCCTTCAAAATATGATACTGGATAGAAAAGAATGATCTTGCCGCGATAACGGTAGGTAATGTTTGATTCATTTTACAGTTATAAATAAACCTTTTAGTGAGAAGGAATGTTAGATTAAGAGGACTACTTGTGTTTTTATGTCCTAACATGAAAGAGGGTGCATTTATGAAGTCAGCGAATACCTCAAAACCTTCAAACAAATCAGCAATAAATTTTTTAACGTATTTACATTCCCCAAAAATGTGCTCAATTGTTTCCGACATATCATGACAGAAAGAGCATGCAGCTGACGATTTATAATTGATTTTATACAAAAAATAGTTGGTACCAATAATTCGGTGTATAATTCTATACTGGAACCATTGTAGCGTAGAATCTTTGGTTATACAAAATGGCATACTAAAGATATGGTTCCAGTCTTTTAATTCAATATTTTCAAAAATGCTCGTCCATCTTGACATACAGACTGGTAAAGTGTCATTTGTTTTAACAATATTATACATGGGTTGGGTACCTTTTTGATATTTTAAAATGGATATCACTTGAAGGGGAACAAAAGGCTTAACAAAGTCAAAATCTGCAATCGTATTCAGAGCAGATGTTTTATCGAACAAACCATATTTCTTCAAGTATTTAGTAACTACATTAGTAATACCTATGTAATGCAAGTAGTTTGGATAGAAATTATATCTGTTACACAGTTCTTCATAGCTATATAATTCTAACCCATCGTTGTTTTTGATCAAATCGCAGATAAAATGCACGCCATTTTCAAACCATGTTTTGAGGAATACACTTTTATTACCGATCGTTATATCAGGATTATAGAATATTGGGGTTTGTAATATGTATTTTATATTTAATGATTCTGCTTTGCGGAAATCAACAAACGATTTTAAAGTGTCTTTCCAAAAAGCATTGCCTGTTTTATTTATAAGGTTTTCTGGATAGTGAACACCACAGTTGTAAAGTTTTTGGGTGTCTATTATCATTTTTACAATATTAATCCATTTACCATTTCCTGTGATGATCCTTCGTATCCAAGAACATTTCAACGCTATTATAAATGAAAAGATGTCGACCATATTAAGACCTCCTTCAGTATATTCTTTAATAAGTACATTTTTGTTAATTTTTGAACTCCCATTCCACACAAAGTTTAAAAAGAGATCATTAAGTTCAACCAATATTCTATGTGGTGGATTGGGAAGTGAAACAAATAAATGGTTAAGCACTGGCAAAGCAATCGTTTTTATTACTTGTATCCTTCCAATGGGAGTTAATATCCTTCTGGACCAGTTTTTAAGCAGCGTTCTAATTCTATACAATTTATCCATATAATTAAGATCTATCATCTTATCAAGATCGACATGAAATGTTAAACCAAGCATATCAAAAGTATGCTGGTTCCATTTTAACTTCCATCTAGTTTTTATGCTTTCGGAACTGAATTTATGCTTCCCTATCCAAACTACTTTGGTTTTGTCGAAATTTACCTTTAAGCCAGAGCATAATGTGAAATGCGACAAATCATCTAAGGTTTCATTAAGGGATTCTGCAGAGCCATCCAGGAGTATAGACGTATCATCAGCAAATTGCGATAACTTATATTCAGTATTATCGATTTTGATTCCTTTGATTTTGGGATTTGTCCTGAGTTTAAGAGACAAAATTTCAGCGCATAAAATAAAAATATAACAACTGAGGGGATCACCTTGACGACAACCACGTTGTATTTGAAAAAACTCAGATAACGACCCACACTGCGTTACTGCTGAAATGCCATCCTTATATAAAACGTTAAACCATTTTTTCATGTCAGGACCGAAATTAAACAAGGAGAGTGTTTTGTTTACAAACCTCCATGACAAGGAATCAAAAGCCTTTTCAAAATCTATAAGTAGGAGAAGTCCGGGAATATTATTTTCCTCAGTGTATTTCAAAATGTCGTAGATTAGTCGAGTGTTTTCACCTATGAACCTGCCT
Source organism: Congeria kusceri (assembly GCA_027627225.1). Taxonomy (NCBI): domain Eukaryota; kingdom Metazoa; phylum Mollusca; class Bivalvia; order Myida; family Dreissenidae; genus Congeria; species Congeria kusceri. The sequence goes on from CM051024.1 coordinate 103,907,142, forward strand.
TTGATAAAACCAGTTTGATCATTATTTATAAGTTTGTTAATGTATTTTTTTAATCTATTAGCAATACTTCCAGAACCAATTTTATATACAGTGTTTAACAATGTTATTGGACGCCAGTTTTTTAAAAATTGTCTGGGTTTATCACCCTTAGGTATGCAAGTAATTATCCCCTGTCGTTGTGTTATAGACAAAATGCCGCTATCGAATGCGTGATTTAACGCTCTACAAACAAACGTACCTAATTTGGGCCAAAAGACTTTGAAGAAATCAATACTAAAACCAGACGACCCAGGGCTTTTGTTGTTTGCCATGTTTTTTAAGACAAAAGAGGCCTCACTTAGTGTTATTGGCCCTTCTAATAGTTTTGACTCTTCATACGACAGTTTAGGTATGTCAATATTTGCTATAAAAAAAAAGCTATTAAAATCATCATCAATGTTGGTATTGTCGTTATTTTGATACAATGTTTTATAAAACAAAGCGGTTTCGTTCAAGATATCAACCTGCTTGTCTAAAACAAGTGCGTCATCAGTTGTTAGGCTAGTGATAGTTTTTGTTGTATAGTTATATTTTTCGAGGTTACAAAAAAGTTTTGATGGTTTTTCTCCAAATTGTATCCATTCGGCTCGCGATCTTATTAAGGCTCCTTTTAATTTCTCTTCTTGTATTTTCATTAGTTCATCTTTTAATTCAAGTATAATTTGCACGTTACTCTCGGTCAACAATTTCTCGTGTTGTTCAATTTCAGCTTTTAATTGGTTTTCGCGCTTGTTACGCGATTTTGTTTTATACGAACTATATGAAATAGCTTTACCTCTTATTTCCATTAAAACTGTATCTAAAAAAAGTTGGTCGTTTATTAAAAACTGTATGTCTTGGTCAGGTATTGTATCAATGTTATCTTTATTGTATACAGGTAACATACATTGTTTCTTTATTTCGGTAATTGTATCATTTATTGTGTTAATGTAGTTGATGTCGCTAAGAAGCATGTTATTATGTTTCCACAGACCTTTTCCGTGTTTAAAATCAGTAAATTTTAATGTCAACGTTACACTCGAATGATCAGATTGGTAACTGGGCAATATATTAATGTCGTGAAAAAACGGTGACAAAAATGACGATAAAAGATAAAAATCAAGCCGGGCTTGTTGTATTGGATTTGTTCTTCTCCATGTATATCGTCTAGAGTTAGGATATAATATCCTAAAAGGATCTGTAAGAACACGATCTTCCATATTTTTTAAAATAAATTCTCTTGCATTTTTATTATTTATTGATTTGTAGTTTTGATAATCTATATTTGGGTCTAGAACCAAATTAAAGTCGCCACAAATTAAGTAGGAGTCATTCCCAATATTGTCAATAATATCAAAAATATTGGTGAAAAATTCGGGACTGTCAGAGTTCGGTCCGTATATAGAGGCAAGTGTGAGTCTAGTTTCACCAATATTTATATCCAAAATAATATAGTTACCAAATTCATCATATTGTACATTATGTATTTTATACTCAAGTATTTTCGACAAAAGTATTGCTACACCACGCGAATTAGAAGAGCCATAACTTAGGAAACACTCTGATCCCCATTCTGAGTAAATGGTTTTAATCTGTTCGTTAATAAAGTGTGTATCTTGAAGGCAGTAAATATCACATTTTGTTTCTTTTAAGTATTGAAAAACTTGTAATCGCTTCTTTTTCCCCTGAATGCCTCTGCAGTTGACAGATAAAATTTTCAGCTCGCTCATAGATAAGCAAAACTAAGGAACATATAAAATGTAGCACTTGCATGCATAGTAACAACACAACATACCTTGTAGTACAGAACGGAAAAAGTACAAAATAATAATAGGAAAAAAAAAAAAAACTAACATGAAAGGAAAAAAAATAAGTGAACATAATAAGGTATCTTTTTGTTAGGAAAATTAGAACCGAGTCAAAATAGCATATACAAATCAGTAAATGTTTTCATTAATAAGCTTATCACTAGGATTAATGAACAATGGCAACATCTGAAGATATCAATAAATAGCTATCAGTATTTAATAATATGTAGAGCTTTAATAACTCTATGTATTTGCTCTAGTGTAAATTATAATTTGTCTAAGTTTAGAGATATATTGAACATAATCTATATTATATATTGTATATTAAATAGAAACAAAAAAAAAAAAAAAAAAAAAAAAAAAAAATGTGTATTTGTCCCTGTTTACTTTATAAACAATAAGAGGAAACAAAAAGATGCAGACTTGTGGCAACAAGTGTTGTATTTTTTTTACAAGAGATTGATACTTAAAAATATATATTGAACATAATCTATATTATATATTGTATATTAACTAGAGAACAGTGTGTATTTGTCCCTGTTTACTTTATAAACAATAAGAGGAAGCAAAAAGATGCAGACTTGTGTCAACAGGTGCTGTATTTTTTTTACACGAGATTGATACTTAAAAACATCAATATTTACATACAGGATTTTACAGAATAAATCAACATTATATATTATATATTAACTAGTAAAAATGTTGTATTTGTCCCTGTTTACTTTATAGACAAGGAGAAAAAAAAGAAGCAGACTTGAGGCAACAAATGCTGTATTTTTACAAGAAATTGATCCTTAACAATATCAATATTTACATACAGGATTTTTATATGTATTTACTCTGAATAGATACAAAGTTTTACCAATATGTACATATTTACAAGTATATTTTTTGTTTTTGTGTACGTTTATTTTATATAAAAAAGGAGTAAGCAAAAAGCTGAGTGGTAGCAACACAATGGTGGTCTATTACAGAAACTGCTAGACTTTAATCATCATTTTTTTATACTGATTTACTATAAGTGTTTTTACTAGTTTAAATAATCATTCAAAGTCAGAGATAAATTGAAAAATATTTACTAAAAAAGTTTTATCTATATCTACGTTTTAACAATATAGGTTACTATAATTTTCAATATTAAAAATATTATATATGTTTATATTATAAATTTTAACAAGTATAAATAGTTGTATTTGTCCATGTTTATTTAATAAATAACAAGAGGAAACAAAATGGAGCATAGTGGTACTTCATACTGAATTACTATATGTATTTATTCTAATGTAAGTAGTAATTCAACCAAAATCAGAGATAACTTGAAAGATATCTACATCTCAGAAGTGGAGTTTTATCTAAATTTACATTTTAACAGCATTATTTATTTAATTTTCACTAATACAAGGTGACATATATATCTAATGTAAATATTAATTTAACTAAGTTCAGATATCAGCTGAACACTGTCTACATTTCAAAAAGAGGAGTTTTATCTAATTTTACAATATAACAGCATTATTTTATATAATTTTCAGTAATACAAAGTTTAATATATATCTAATGTAAAAAAGTAATTTAACTAAGTTCTGATATAAATTGAACACTATCTATAGATCAAAAAGTGGAGTTTTATTTGAATTTACATTTTAACAGCATTATTTTATAAAATTGTCAATACTACAAAGTTTAATATGTATCTAAATGTAAATAGTAATTCAAGTAATTTCTGACATAAATTGAACACCATCCACATATCAACAAGTGTAAATTTTATCTATATATATATTTAAACAGAATAATGTTATATAATTTTCTATAGTACATACTGGGTATATACAATATATATATATTTATATTTATTTTATATACTATATATTAACAAATTTACATTATTACATTTGTCCATGTTTATTTTATAAACAAAAAGTGGAAACAGAAGGAGGCCATAGCAAATAGTGGTAACAACAATAGTCCATGTTTATTTTTTAAACAGAAAGATGCAGTGTAGTAGCAGTACCATATTATTTATATACATTTAACACGGTTAAAGTTCATACTGATACTGCATTTTGTTCAATGATGTATTATCAGATATTTTGTTGAAAATTAAAACAACAAACAATTATCAACACACAACCACTTTAGTAGCCTTAAACACTGGAACATTATGCACAACCATATGATTTATTACACTTAACAGTGTTATCCACTTACGAGATGCCATCATTTTATTAACATTATGTTTGAAAAGGGAAAAGGAGTTTTATAATTGTGTATGTGTTGCTATATATTTACAGAAAATACCAAAAATTTGAGTGTCATGTTTTGTTACATAATGAGTACATTATGGCTATAAAATTAGAGTTGATCAATAATTTTGACTCAGGACGGATAAAGACTAAGACCAAAAGAACTAGCATTATAAGACTTTCAATGCAGGTCAACTATCACACAAGATTTATGCGCCTTTTCAACTTTTTGAATAATATCTGAAATTTTATTGCTTTTAGCTTAATCATTCACTTAACATTTTAAAGAGCTTCGTATGAAAGCGAAAATGAAGCAATTTGGGTGAGAAGATGTTATTGGAAAAACAGCTTGTATTTGTTAAGTGGAGAATTATATTATTTTCACTTCACTACATTTAATACCTTCTTAAGTATGAACAAACACTGTGTAAAAACAACAACATATTTTGTAAAGAAGGCATTTGTAGTGTTAACAGTCATATAAAGCACTAAACAAAAAGGCTGAAGGCGTGCAAATAAATAAAGAAAGATGACGACATAAAAACATCTATATAGACTACATTATCACTGTCTGTTGACATGACAAATAATGCTTAAAATAAACATTTGACATGTTTAAGGGCTGAAAAAACAACAACAGAAGATCGGTGGCTATATTAGTTTTTTAAGGATGATGCATTGTGGTCCTATATAGAAGTATGCAACAAAAATACAAGCGACTTATCCATGCACAAAAAGGTAATAATGCATCGAGCCAAAAAGTCTATTCTAGAGTGTCATAAGCAACAAAAAATGTACACTATTTACATACAGCCTCTTACATAAATAGCTGGAAGTGCACAGTAAAGTTAAATTAGTGCATTAACTGTCATGAATATACCTGAGTCTGACTATTTTGTTGTAATAAATGTTTAAAAACAACTAGCTGACCTTCTATTTACTATTTTGACATGTATGTTTTTACTACTCGCAGTGGCAAGTTTGTTTGAAAGGGAAATAACTTCGCCGATAAGTATTAAAAGTATTGCGCGGGCGTAGCTATGTCATTTAACACTTCGGTGTCTTAATAGCGAAAATATATTTTTATTTTACAAAGACATCTCATTATGTATGCAAATTTTACGTACAACAATTTTTAGTTACTCAAATATGTAATATTATTTAATATATTTAGTATATAATTTATATTACGTTTATTTATGTAAACTAACTACAAAGAAATTTTAACGGCTAAATGAGATCTAGAGGCGCTTACATATTATGCACAGCTATCTTAGCGTATATGGCTTAATTTTTGTTGGTGACACGTTTGCGGTTCGTCTGGGACGAGGCCCCGAGAGACTCAGAGTAGGATTTTCGTGGCCACGGCTTTGCTATCCAGTTTTTGTAGTCCTCAAATGTTATTTGAGTAGCATGTTGGTTTCCTTTGAAAACGGCGTAAATTTTGCCCTCAAAGGACCAGCATTTTTCTACATTTTTTGGATCTTTCAGTCGCACTGATGCCAACACACTTGCGTTAAGCTTTGTTAGGTCCTCATTGACGAAGACGCCGGAGCCCTTGAACAGCTTTGCTTTTTTTAATATGTCAATTTTTGTTTGTCGCCTGACGAATTTAATAATGACGGGTCTGTTTTCTGTTGGTTTAAATTTTCCCAGCCGGTGGGCGATGTCTATGTCGCAGGGTGTAATTGGTATGCCGAGCTTTTCGTTCACTAGCGTGACTATTTTCTGTGTTACAATTTCTGAGGATTGTCGTTCTTGATCGTCTTGAACACCGGTCATTCTCAGGTTATTGCGTCGACTGTATTGCTCAGTGTTATTTGCAAATTCCTCGTGATGATCAGAAATGCCACTTTTTTCGGCTTGTAAGATTGCGTTTTGGTTTTTGAGTTCTTCAATTTGTTTATTTTTCGCTGTAATTTCCTTTTTTAAAAGCTCAATGTCATTTTTATGTTCGAAAGCGTTTCCCTCTAAGATTTCAATGCGACGGAGAACATTTCCTAGCAGTTTTTCTTTTAATTGTTCAATTGTTTCTTTGACGATATCTTTTATGAAACATGCATCTTCCTTTGTAAGAACTTTGGATAGTTTATCGTTTATTTCGTCAAGCCTCGTCTCAATTTGTTGCACAGGTAAGTCATTGGTGACAGATGGTGTGCTTTTTACGAAGGTTGTCATTGTTTTTTGTTTTTTGGAATCGGGTTTAGGTTTTTTCTTTTTGTTGCTATTTTTAATGTTACTTTGAACAATTGTTTCTTCTTTTTCAAACACAGTGTTTTCCAATAAGCTTGCGTCAGCGTTAGTTGCTTCGCTGGCGGTTGATGAGTGTTGGCGTTTATTCATGTCAGTACTTTCATCGGAGCACCGCGTTCGCGGCTTGATTATTCAAAGCCAGTACACTGATCGAACAATCACTACAGCTATACAGCTATACAATTGAATGTTTCTTAGAGCGGGTAATTATACATTTCATTCAATCGAGTAGTTCAAGCGTGACGTTTTTATTGTAAGTCATGCGTGACGATTGACCGATTTGTGTTGCCACTAAATAGCACACTTTTTACTATACCCCACCCTTTAATGTTAGAAATTAGATAGCGTTATTTCTCATAAATTGAAAGAACTGATTTCATACATACTTCTTCAAATTAAGTCCTTATATTCCATCAATTTCACAAGTTTTTCACACGCGATTACTGACTGTATATGCTATGAAATTAAAAAGAACACTACATTGTTTTTTTTTCGTACCGCTTGTTTTGACCGGAAGTTACTTTATAATTCTTAAGTCTAACAATTGGTTGGTGAATACGAGCCCTGATGTATGTCTTTTGATATTTCATAATATATATATAAACAACGTATATAACAGTTTCGTATTCTAAGAAAGAATGCATTAAGTTTACCAATTGTGTTTACATGTGGACGTCAAAGATTGCACCATACATAACCATAGTTATATATTTATTATTTAACTATAGATAATCTGACTGGAATACTGGTGTACTTTCAGGATGAAATACAATAGGTCAGACAGGCATCCTGTATTTCACACTGTCAAATATTTTTCAGTATCCAACGGCTGGAAAAACCGGACTAATTTTACGTTCGTTGAGTATCGTATATTTCTGTAACGTTCCAATCGACATTTGGAAACACCCCGTTCTATTTCTAGACGCTAAGCTGCTGTTACAATATGTTGATTTGAATGGAATGACGTCATTTATGTACACGACATGTATTCATGCGCGTTCGTAAGCATTACATTTTATTCTTATTTTGTTTGTTTCGTAGCATATTTGTGGACGTTTTGATCGTAAGGAGGTGCGTCGCACACTTGACCCATGCTTGTCCATCAAAGGTTGAGGTCACAATTCAAGGTCAAAAGTCAACTACTTGTATTTCATTTCCGCTCCATTACTTCAGAATGCCTAGTAGGATTTTAATATAACTTTAAATAATTATTCCTCATGACCAGATGATGTGTTGCGTACATGACCCATGATTGTAGGTCAAAGCTCAAGGTCACAATTTAAGGTCACAGCTTTAATATTTGCATTTTTTCTTTTCTGTAACTTTAATGTTACTTCAAATTGTTACTCCACATGACTAGACAATGTGTCACGCACATTTCTAATGCTTATCAGTCAAAGGTCAAGGTTAGAATTGCAGGTCAAATATATGCGAATTGTTTCCGCTTTTACTCTTAATATTGCATTTCAAGACCATTTTTCCTTGTACGCAGGTCATTTTGTCAGTCAATACATTGTTCTATGTCAAAGATCTGCATCTGTGTCAAAGCTCTACATATGTGCCAAAGCGGTATGTGGGGGTATTAATCACCTTTACTGATAGTTTTAGTTACTGGTAGGCTGCTAAGGCATATTTAATATATTAGAATTTTGTATACTGGTATAAGAACTAGTCTAATATCAAAACAACAATATTGTATACAGCAAAATATCATTGATTTTGTGTGTTTGTTTTCTCATTGTGGAAACTAGCAAAAATATAAAAATATAGATATCATATCATAACCTTTTAACTGTAGTTAAAGAGCAGTTATTCTAATATTATCATTTGTTTGTATGGCTTTCGGGTGTTTTTCTGTTGTTTTTGTTGTTGTTGTTGTTTTGTGTGTGTGTTTGCCTTTGTTTGTATTCTGTATTGTGGATGTTTTCTTCTCTTTTTTAAACAAATTCAATCACTTGATCCAACCAATTTCCAGCAACTACTAGTCTTAGCAAGATACTATGTTTTCTTGTCATTTAAGTAGGCAAGATTCAATACAACTTAAACTACCCATAGTAAATTAGTAAATTAGCCAAAGAAGATAACAATGCGTGAACGATATGTTCTCTTAATTTCAGATGTTTAAACAATTGTAATAAAAGGAAAAGAATATTTAGATGGTTTGAAGAAAATAATTACAATGTGTGTTTACTTCAAGAAACTAACACAAATTAAATGGCAATCATAATGGCGTGGAATACGTTTGTATAGTGGGAAAATAACAAATAGTGAGTGTTTTGGAATTTTAATTAAAAATAAATATGTGCAAGTGTAGGTGATTTAAACAAATAATACCTGGCAGATTCTGTAAAATTGATGTTAAAATCAATAACCAAGAAATTACTTAATAAATATATATGGACCAAATAATGATGAACAGCTAGAAATGCACCTGCTGCAAAGTATGGATAGAAAGCTTTATAATAGGTGATTTTAATACAATACTTAATCCAAACCTAGACAAGAAGAATGGCAAAAAAGACAAGCATATGAGCAGAAGAAATACAATAAACAACACAACTGATTCATGTGACTTGATTGACATGTGGCGAGAACTTCATCCAGAGCAAAAACGTTTTACTTGGCATTCAAATCGAAAACCGGTCACATTTTGTAGACTTGATGACTTTTTAATTTCTCAAAATATATGCGTTCGTTATAAATACAGCCAAAATAAAACCAAGGTACAAAAACAGACCATTCTTTGATTGAAATAATAATTGATATCAAAATAAAAGAACAAGGACCGGGTTACTTTAAATTAAATTATACCATTCTTTTAAATTAATATATATATATATATATTTATTTATTATTACAATGTCTTTATTCGTATACATATCATATACACACGTACATATTACATATTCCATAGTACATTATTATACAGTGCTGTACGCAAAACCACACTCGATGCACATATGTGTTGCAATCTTAAGAGCTATAAAAAAAACACGAAGAAAAAAGGCAGGTTGCACAGAGTCTGATGTTATACATGTGATATGTACTAAACACCAAGCAATTACATGTATTTCTTTTCTGCACAAATCGCACAATTGGCATAGTAATGATTATAATACAGTATTGTTGATGTTTACGATTTCTCCTATTGCTGACCATCTTTCTTTGTCTGTTTCTGATAGTTTAATATTGCTATATATATATTATAAGCCCATGCAACACTTTTTTTTAAACCATTATACTTTGGTATTATCTTATTTCTTCTACAAGCAAAACTGTATCTTTTCACTTCAAGGCATAGCATATCGATATTGTCTTTTCCTGGTTTAGTATTTCCAAAAATAAGAGTCTTACAATTAACAATATTTCTAATGTTTTATGTGTGTACCAGATCTTCGTTTATATCTTTTATTAAGTTTTCGATTTTTTCACAATTCCAAAATAGATGAAGTATTGTTTCTTCATGCTCAGTGCAAAATGTACATGTACTATTACTGATTAAGTTCATTTTACTCATTAAGGAATTTGTGCCTAATATTTGGTGAATAATCCTAAATTGAAACCATTGTATATATTGATCTAGATTGTCTTTCGTAACATACACAATATTTGGTACAGTATGACAGGGTAGAATTGTGTACCAAAACATCTGTGGTACTAAACTGTAGGTTCAATGACTTAATAAATTTCCTCACTGAATGTATAAGGCCTTTATAATCAATAAAGTTCATATTTTTACCAGTAATAAGTTCAATTTGTGCTTTGCTTAAAAATGAGTTTGAATCGATTACTATGTCTCTAACGAATCTTACACCCCTGTCGTACAAATCCGTAAGAAAAAATGGTTCATTACCAATCTTAAACTTGCAATTATAAAACAAACTCATGTTCAGAACACTATTAACATCTGAAATTTTTAACACATCAATAAATTGCTCATAACACGTGAACACTTCAAACCAAAAATCATTTTTTATTTTACCTTTTACGACAGAAGAATAATGTGTTCCTGTGTTAAAAAATGTCCCTATATTAAACAGAGATCTAATCAAAATTGAACATTTACTGTCATAGCATGGGTACAATTTGCTTATCCATGGTAGTTTTATTTTCTTAGAGTATGCAAGTTTTATCAAAATTCACTTTCAGGTCAGAAAATAAAGAGAACTCATGAAGCATTTCAAGAGCACAGTTTAACGAATTTTCAGAACCATCTAACAGAATTGAAGTATCGACAGCAAATTGGGAAATTTTGTATTCAATGCCATTGATAGTAATGCCTTTGATATCTGAACAGTGTTTAATCTTTAAGGCTAATAGTTCCGTACATACAATAAATATGTAAGGTGAAATGGGGTCTCATTGTCTACAGCCGCGGCCTATTAAAAAAATCTCAGATAAAAATCCATTTAATTGGACCATTGTTTGTGTATTTTGTAGAAAAAATGAAATCCAACGTTTAAAACTAAGTCCAAAATTAAACAAGCTTAAAGTTTGATCAATGCAGTGGAAGGATAGTGTGTCGAATTCTTTTTCCAAGTCCATTAGCATAATAAGACCTGGTATTTTGTTATTCTCAGCATAGTTCATAATGTCATATAGTAGTCTTGTGTTCTCCCCAATATATCGCCCGGAAACAAAGCCAGTTTGCTCTTATGAGATAAGCGTTGGTAAGTATGATTTTAGTATATTTGCTATGGTCCCAGATGCTAATTTGTGAACAGTATTAAGTAGAGTACTGAAGATTAGCAAAACCAAATTAAACAGGAAACACAAACGGTAATTAAAAACATTAAAGTGTAACCCTAACACCTTATGGGAATGGACATAAGGGACTATATGACATGTAAGTATACAATTTTCAACAGTAACTACAAAACTAATCCGGAAAAATAACAAAATCATTGAAAAAAATAGAGTCATTGGAAAAGCAATTACGGCTTTATAACAACTATAATAAATGAACATAGAAATTCTTACTCCAACCTTTACAACAAGACAACTTGCTTTGATAAAAATAATTTAAACACTAAGTAATGTTTTGAATCAAATATAAAAAAGCTCACATAAACCGAGAAACAATCATCCACAGGCTTGCTCACATAACATGAATGTCTAGGTGCTTTAAAAGAGATGGATAACAATAAAAGCCCAGGTACAGACGGTTTGTCAGCGGAATTTTATAAAATATTTTGGGATGTTATTAACACGCACTATCTCAAATCTATTAATCATTAATTTGTTAACGGACACTTTACTTAACTTCAAAAACAAAGTATTCTCGCACTTGATTCCAAAGCAGGAAAGAAGCTTGAATCACTAAACAATTGGAGACCTTCAAGTTTGTTCAAATATTGATTATAAAATAGCGACCAAAACAATAGCAAACAGAATAAAAAAGTAGTTTCGTCCATAGTTGAATCAGGACAAACTGGATTCATAAACGACAGATATATGTTAAAACAATTTTTGAAACTATACATTATCTTAATAATAATAACAAATCAGGCTTGCTCTTCTTTGCAGACTATGAAAAAGCATTTGATAGTTTAGATCAGACGTTATGCTACAATATATAATACAATTGTATTGTGTGCCCTAACGTTTACAATGGATTTAATTATTTTACACTGACATAAACACTATAATTATAAATGATGGCCATTTTTTCTGAACCAATCTCTATTCGACGAGGTGTAAAACAAGTTTGTCTCTTGGCAACCACACTTTTCGTACTATGCATAGAAATATTGTAAAATTGTATTGAAACTAAGGAAGATATTAAACGAATAAAAATAAACGACACCAATAAAACAATCACTTTTTGCAGACGAGAAAACATAGTTTACAGATTGAACTTTAAATTCGTTCTCTGCATTGATACATTCTATTCATAAGCTTAAGATACATATACAAAGGTCCACAGTAATGCGAGTTGGTTCACATAAAACTAAACAAACTAAATTTAGTTAATGTAAACACTTTTTTGGACCTCTTAGGAAGCAAAAACGCTTAGCTTTTACTTTACAAATGATTAGAATCTCGATATAGAAAAAACATTTAAACAAATGAATAATATTTTACAAATTGCTGTGGCAACACAGAACATTATCACTTCTTGTAAAAGTCACAGTTGTTAAGACATGTGCTTTACCAAAGATTATGTATTCATTGTCAATGCTTCCCACCCCCCAAAACTGATATAATACAAATTATTTCAATTTGTGTGGAATGAGGAAACTGAACAAAATAACAGAACAACTCTTGTTAAATCAATAAAACAGGGTGACTTAAACTCACTGAAAATAAGGCCAGTCGGGTTAAATGATTAACAGACATTAACATTAAAGGACAGTTGAACATTTTCTATGAAAATGAACTCAATAAATATGGTCCAAACCTTGTTTTTGAATGTCCAAGGAAAACTTAGTGATTCTAATTTTGAAAATGAATTCCTCAGAGATATCCTTTTATCGTGGAATAATGTGAAATCTAATGAAAATAAAACGAGTATATGGAATAACTAAACAATACAGCGAAATAATCAACATACCTTTTTTCCCAAACTGGTTTAATAGAGGCATTTAATTTAAAAAACATGTATTTGACTTCAGTTCAAAATCATATTATACCTGTGAATCATTTAAAAGCTTACAAATAACAACTATCTGAAACATACTTTGCTTTTAATTTTAGCAACAAACACAGTGTGTAAATATTTATATAATCTTCAACACACTTTTGATGAAAATGAAACAAAATTAAAAAAAATATGTATATGTTTCGTTTGAATGTAACATTGTACATCCCATATCACGGGACAGTTTATTTAAACAGTCAAAAAAATACATATTGATCTTAATGTGAAAGATATTGTCTTTGGAACACGAATAGTGGCGCTTATAATTATGCTATAAACTATATTCTCATTATTGTGAAGTGAAGTCATATATATTAAGTGTTAATTTGAGAGCCGAATTTCCGAATATCGAGACTTTCACAAATGCTCTCAGAATAAAAATAAATTTAAAAGAGCAGATTGCTATTGAAAAAAAACATTGATCTGCATTTTAAAAATGGCAGAAATCTGCACGTGCTAATACTTCAAAGTAAATCTTGCCTATTTTGTCTTTTCTGTCCTTTTTTCTCTTGATTTGTTTTTCTTTCTTTTCCATTTTCTTTCACCAATGTAAGTAAAACTCTTGTGTGTTTTTGCTCGCACATTTGCCTCCGATAGCAGTTTTCCATTTGAAGACCCTTGACGATAAGTCAAACATTGTATGTCGGGAACACCTTGCCTTATTATTATTCTCTTGTTTTGACGTTTGTATGTGTTTAAACTTCCTTTTTCTTCTTTCTTTTTATATCTAGCATCACTCAAAATTCAAAATTAAAACCATATTTTTTTCTAGAAACATTTTATTACGCACAAGCCACGTGTACTTTCATATATTAAAATTGCGTAATAGAGATGCATGTTGAAAAATGAATAATAAAAAGGAGGTATATAATAAATGGAGTACTACATGACTGCGGTGTTCCGGTGGGTTGTATCGCTTTAATTGATTGTGTAAAGTTGTACACTGCGGGCTCGTGGAATACAGCGTTACACAATCAACTCGAGCGATACAAGCCACCGGAACTCCAGAGTCATGTAATATTCCCTATGTATGCACAGAAGACATAATATTGGAGATGGTAGGTGTTATAATTTCATCAAGCGACGTAAGTTCGAGACTCCTTTATTCATTATCCTGTATGTTATTGTCGATGTTTTTTTAACGAATAACGATAATGAACTCTAATAACTAATTAATACCTCATGAAATGTAGACATATTTGTAATGCAAATTCCTGTAATTCTCACCTCTATAGGGAAACACTTCCGTAGTTTCTACAAATTGTGCCCTCACTTTTATCACTTTCAGTATACAAATTCAATACTACAATTTAAATAGGAATTCATTTATTAAGTGTACGTGTCTGTTTGTTTAGTACGAGCAAGCATTAGAATCAGTCCTAAAATATAATAATTTACATGCACCACTACATTTATATTCGTTAAATGAGCGTTGCTATAAGAATACTTTATTGTACAGTTCAATCAATGTTTAACTGCCGATGAATTTTGGTATACAATATAGTCTCTTGATGCGCATAAACAACGTTGACCATTTATTTTATTTCACAACATTGAGTATAGCACTTACCTGTTATTCCAATTTGCGCGTTGGTAAATTGCACAAAACATAATATAAAAAACAACTTAAACATGGCCGGTCAGTTATCTCAGTGTATGTGTACACATGAACATGCTCGGATCCTCACTATCTTTGAATATACCATTTACACAAATAACAGCCGTTTAAAGGACCGAATTGTTCTATTGATCATTGACGGCTTTGTTAAAACTTAACCATATTGAACAAATACTGTCTGTATTAGATGTTGTTGATATATTCACAATACTTGTTAATTTGCCAGTGTATTCGCCAATTGTGATTCTTTGTTTCATATAAACAAAAGGTATTAATGATTTGTATAAACGTATGACTGGTCAATCAGCATGAAACAATCTAAGGTGTCACATTATAAATCATAGTATATACATTAATTGAGAGACTCATTTATTTTACTTTATTTTTCAAGTCGCACTGCCTGCACTATGCTCGGTGTTGTGCACTGTTCCTAGACGTACTAATTTAACAAACTCTCGCATATAATGCTGTTATATTTCCTGCATTACAGTACTATTATCTCATAAACCGGACATATTATATTGCGAAAAATATATTGGTTCAATGCTACTAATGAATTACCAAAGTCGCATTTCCCATTACACAATGAACCTGACCAGTGACCGTGTAACGTTGCAGTAACGAATAATAAGTTGAGAATAGGCTCCACAAAGGCAAATACCATGTGTATTTCACAGTAATGATCCATGTTGACTTGTTCAGCATTCTTATATTTTGAATTTGCGTGTTTTGATTTAAATCTTGTTACAACATAAGTACTAATGTCAATGTTTTTATGCAAAAACATACAAATTACATTTGAGGCGCGTCGTGGGAAAACCGGGCTTAACGCATGTGTGTAAAGTGTCGTCCCGGATTACTCTGTGCAGTCCGCACCGGCTAATCCGGGACGGCACTTTCCGCTTTTATGTTATTTTCTCTTTCAATGAAGTCTCTTCTAAACGTAAATCCGCTGTAGGCTGAAAGTGCCGTCCTGGATTAGCCTGTGAGGACTGCACAGGCTAATCCGGGACGACACATTACACACATGCGTTAAGCCCGGTTTTCTCACGACGCGCCTCATTGGTATTAAAGCATTAAAAAATATATTCTTTAATTTTATATCAATTGTTAGTTTATAAAACAAGAATATCGGTATAAGCGATGGATGCTCCACGAAACCTCTGATTGTGACCTTGACCTGTAACCTATTGTCCTGATTCATACCGGCGACAAGCTGTCTTGTTGTTGATAGTTTTTTACAAAGTATTTTTATATACATACATCCATGGTCAAGATATAAGTCCAATTGCAACATTTGACCTATAGGTATGACGTTGACCTTTGACCTACACTCATAGATATTGCTGTTGACATGATGAATCATTAGAGCAATCATTTGTGCCAAGTAATCTAAAAATCTCAAAGTGACAATTTTGATAATTGACCTCTAGGTGTAAACCTTGAACTTTGACCCATGGACCTGATTCACGAGCGATGAACGATACGCATCACATCATTGTGGCAAATGTTTCTGCCAAGTAATTTTAAAATCCCTCCATCAATGGCCAAATTATAGTCTGGACAAGCAAAAAAACAACAACAGTTTAGTATCACAGAGCAATAACTACCTGAAAAATCATCCAACCGGAACAAACTGACAACATGCGCATGTCCTCTTGGTAGAGATGTTGCATTTGTTTTCATGAAATTCAAGCTGTTTGTTCCTGGGATCTCTAACGAAAACGAAAATATTTTAATATAAAAGGCAACAACTCCCTGCAAAATCATCAGACCACAACCTTATATAATGCGCATGTCCTCTTGGTAAGGATGCTGCATATAAAGTTTCATTAAAATCGAGTCATTAGTTCCCGAGATCTCGCGCGGAAACAATAATTACCTATAAAATGGCCTATGTATAATCAAGGGGCAATAACTCGACCCGACAATAAGCCCTTGTCCTCTGTTAGGAATGCTGCATTAACAGTATAATTGAATTCGAGTCATAAGTTCCTGAGATCTCGCACATAAACGTATTACTAGTTTTGTCGGGGAGAGTCATTTGACATACACACACTGAGGGCAGTGGACTTAGAATTCGGACGGACGGACAATGCGGTGAATATATGCCCCCCCCCCCCTTTCGGATAGCGAACTAAACTTCTTGCGTAGTTCATTTACCATGCTGAGTTGTTAATGTTGAAGTATAAGGTGGTTTGGTATTCTACGTTGCTTCGAGATGTGGATCTGCCTATACTGGGCGTTGATCAGGTTCACACAGAGGTTTGATACAGTGGCACTGGAATTTCCTTACTTGCCTGGCAAAACAACATAAAACTGAAATTAAGCATTCTATTAAGTAAATGCTTATTTCAATATTAACCGATGTCAATTGAAAACAAATACAGTGCTCAAACTTAACGATAACATGTGTGTCTTCTTAAAAAAAAAAGTTTGCCTGATCCAGCTAATTTTCTATCCTACATGCAATCAAAATGTAATCTTTAAAACAATCAAATATCATTAAAGTGTGTATATAAACAAATTGTACAGGTTTTTCCTAACCATTCTTAGAATGGTTTACATAATATTCACAATGACGGTTTGACCCTTAAATACCTGCCACACAAGCCGGTGCTAGGTATGACCATCCTGACCCAAGGACGTGCTTACTCCAGTCTGTTTGAGCCCCGCACTGCATATGTAGGTAGCAACAGAGTTCTTTAGGGTACCATTGGTTGATACAGCTCTGTGTGCGGGGATTCGTCAAGGTACGACAGTCTATGTTGTATAAGAATAAATACACCAGTTAGGCCAAACTCGGTATTATCAGCTACATATTATTTGCTGATACGCAATGTTTGCAAGTATAGTATAAAGAATATGTAAAAAAATTCAGCCATTAATAAATATTTCGCAGACAGTAATATCAAATTATAATATTGTCTTATTAAAAGTTAATATTCCTTTAACATATATAATTTACTTATTAAATGTTGACACTATAATTTAATTATTTTTAAAATGTGTGAACGAAAGTGTAAATAATATATGAAATAGTATACATGTTTATATATGTAAATAATATATGAAATAGTATACATGTTTATATATGTAAATAATATATGAAATAGTATACATGTTTATATAAGAATATAGCATGTTTGACAGAGATTGTGGTTATTATGTTCTTTAATGTGTCTTACTGTAGTGACTTCAGCTTACATGTTTATATAAGAATATAGCATGTTTGACAGAGATTGTGGTTATTATGTTCTTTAATGTGTCTTACTGTAGTGACTTCAGCTTACATGTTTATATAAGAATATAGCATGTTTGACAGAGATTGCGGTTATTATGTTCTTTAATGTGTCTTACTGTAGTGACTTCAGCTTACATGTTTATATAAGAATATAGCATGTTTGACAAAGATTGTGGTTATTATGTTCTTTAATGTGTCTTACTGTAGTGACTTCAGCTTACATGTTTATATAAGAATATAGCATGTTTGACAGAGATTGTGGTTATTATGTTCTTTAATGTGTCTTACTGTAGTGACTTCAGCTTACATGTTTATATAAGAATATAGCATGTTTGACAGAGATTGTGGTTATTATGTTCTTTAATGTGTCTTTCTGTAGTGACTTCAGCTTACATGTTTATATAAGAATATAGCATGTTTGACAGAGATTGTGGTTATTATGTTCTTTAATGTGTCTTACTGTAGTGACTTCAGCTTACATGTTTATATAAGAATATAGCATGTTTGACAGAGATTGTGGTTAGTATGTTCTTTAATGTGTCTTACTGTAGTGACTTCAGCTTACATGTTTATATAAGAATATAGCATGTTTGACAGAGATTGTGGTTATTATGTTCTTTAATGTGTCTTACTGTAGTGACTTCAGCTTACATGTTTATATAAGAATATAGCATGTTTGACAGAGATTGTGGTTATTATGTTCTTTAATGTGTCTTACTGTAGTGACTTCCGCTGTTATCAGCTTTGGCCTGATACTTCCGTGCAGCCGCGCTCACACACGTCAGTGTATTGAACTGGTCACAGATGGAGTGTGGTAGTGAGGAACGTTCTGTCCCACGGCCGTGCAGACTGAAATATGTGAGTGTCTAATAAAATAATGAATCGTTTTTCATCAATTTTAAATGATTTACAAATACTAGTAAAATATGGACAAAATATATATATATGCACATAAGCATTATCACATTTGAATGTGTTGTGTTACAGAGTTTGGATTGCTACCGATATACGCCGTACGAAGATTATTTTAACTTTTAACGTTTAAGTATACAAAGTTGTAATGTTATCACATGCGTTTGTGATATAAACCCGTGTTGCATCTGTTACTTTTATATGTATTACGCATTTCAAACTTCTGTTAAATATTAAATATAACATGTACATAGGAAATGGCGCAGGAATGTATTTTAATTGTGAAATGACGTTTCCTTCCAGTATTGCAACATACAAATTACAACGTATTTTATGCATGAATATGAATATTAAAAAATAATGTCTGGCATATGTTTTATTGAAGAAACCCGTTGCTATAAATGCTGGACACACTGTTACATTTGCCGAATATAAAGTTAATGCACCAACACACAATAAGTATGCGCATCGTACAAAAAGATATTTCAAAACTAATGGAAATCAAAACCGAGTCTTAACACTGCAATTCCACAGACTTGTCACTCCATTCGGCGCGTCTCTAACCTTCCCAAGTATTAAAAGCAAACACATATTAATAATCATTTCTTTTGTCTATTATTGTAGTGGTTTCTCGAGTTTGTTAACCACAGTTGCTTGGATGAAATACAACTGACTGTATTGCTTTAGTTCACGTAACAGTGTTTAATATGTTTAATTTGCAACTGAGGCTCTTCTTTTCGTTTGCTGCCAGAGATGTTGTTGATCATTCATTACACCGGTTAATTGCTGGTGTTTATCAATTGTTGTGTCCAATTACAAACTTCAAATGGTCTTTAAAACATAATGATTGATATACAATAGAACGATCAGCGTAAACATCAATTGTTTTGTTCAATTAAACATTTCAAATGGTCTTTTTAAGATATTGTTTAAGACGGATAAAACCATCGATGTTTTGAGTTGATAAGTTTAAACATGGTTGTGTTTTGTTTATGTTTCGTATATTAAGATTTGAATGCGGCTTTGTATGGGCAAATAGTCAGTAATGATATTCATATATGTTAATGTTTTACGCAAAGATGCACGTTATAAAAAGAATGTTAATAATATTTTAAACCGACTTGTTTTCGTCAGTCATTTGAATGTTAAAATTGATTTCTCGACTGACGTTGCAGCTTGCGTTGTATATTCTGGCTACTTATTATTTCAAGTGTATTGAATTTCTCTCCAAAATAGACAAATAAGATAACACAAATTACATTATTTTCAAATGTATTGAATTTCTCTTCAAAATAGACAAATAAGATTACAATTATAACATTAAATGTAGTTTTAATAATATTTAATATTTTAATGTATTATATAGCATCTGATATTTGAAACAAGACTGTAAAATTGCGTTACTCCCACCAAGAATGTCTGTCTGTCTTTTCGTTAGACTGTCTGTGTCTGTCTGTCTGTCTGTCTATCTGTCTGCCAGACTTGCCTGCCTGCCTGCCCCGAGCTGCCTTCCTGCCTGGCTGGCTGCCTGGCTGCCTACCTTCCTGTCGGCCTGCCCGTCCGTCCGTCCGTCTGTCCGTCTTTCTGTCTGTCTGTCTGTCTGAATGTCTGTATTTTCGTTTGATAGTTAGCAACTGTACGCAAACATTATGAACTGCTTACAGATTCGCATGAAAATGAGCTGGAGATGAAAAAAAGAAGAGTGCATTATATGCCCTTTACAACTATTTTCACCTTTTACGTTGAAGATTTACCTTGAACTTTCAGCTACAGGCCTGGTTCTTGGGTGTCTTTTATAATTATAATCTTATCAGAAAAGTTATTTCCAATCATTTCATGTTGGCCAACTTTGCTTCCTTTACAAACTTAATTCTTTTAATTAACCTTTAAGTGTTACCTTTGATTCACAGATCTTTGTCTTGTCTGGGACACATCCTTTCATGATTGTAGGCACTTTGTTCCAAGTTACTGTAGAATCTCTCTGTGTAGGTACAATACATGACCCCAATAACATCTATATTTATATATGTGACCTTAACCTTTAAGATACACACCTGATTCCTGTGCGCAGCATACAATATCACAATGGCCATAATTTCAAATAAGCCATTTAAAAATCTCTCCATTTCAGAAAATATAATACTCCTGACAAATATTTAACATTTGACCTTAAACTGTGACCTTGAACTTTTACAGACCATCATGTGTCATGTTCGCGACACATCTTTAGGCTATGTCAATTAATAGTGTGCACATTTTTGTCGTCATGAGGAATCATAATGTCAAGTCATATTAAAATCCTTCCAGACTTTATAAAATATAGAGCGGAAACAAAATACAAAAAATGTGACCTTGAATTGTGACCTTGACCTTTGACAGACACGTATATGTCATGTACGCGACGCATTGTCTGGTGCAGGGGAACAAAAGTCTGAAATAATATTAAAATCCTTCCAGGCATCAAAAAGTTTTTAAGCGGAAACAAAAAACATGTATTTGACATTTAAACTTGAATTGTGACCTTGATCTTTGACGGACATGCATGGGTCAATAACACGACATATTATCTGGTTATGGGGAAAAATAATCTGAATTTTTATTAAAATCCTTCTATGCATTACGAAGTAATGAAACGAAACAAAATACAAGTATTTTACCTGTATTTGACTTTGACCTTGAATTGTAACCTTGACCTTTGTAGGGCAAGCATGGATCATGTACGCGACTCATTTTCGACACATTGTCTGGTCATAGGGAATACAAATAGTCTGAAGGTGTATTAAAAGTTCCGCGCATTTTAAAGTTATGGAGCGGAAATGAAATACAAGTATTTGACCTATGACCTTGAACCTTGATCTTTGACTGACAAGCATTGGTCATGTACGTGACACAGTGTCTAGTAATAGGAAATACTAATCTGAAGTTATATTAAATCCGTCAATGCATTACGAAGTAATGGAGCGAAAACGAAGTCTTTTACATTTATTGACCATTGACCTTGAATTGTGACCTTGACCGTTGACGGACAAGCACACAATGTCTAGTCATGGAGAATAATTATCTGAAGTTAAGTTATAGTAAAATCCTCCCAGCCATTATGAAATTATAGAGCAGGAACGAAATACAAGTTGACCTTTGACCTTGACTTGTGACCTTGACATTTGCTGGACACGCATGGTCATGTACGTGACAGATTGTCTGGTCATGGGGAATAATTATTTGAAGTTGTAGTAAAATCCGTCCAGGCAGACGAAGTTGTTGAGCGGAAACGAAATATTGGACGTATATACCAGCGTACCACGTACCGACGTACGGACCAACAAGCGCGATACATATATAGCCCCGACTTTTTAAAAAAGTGGGGGTATAACAATATGTGTACGTATTATAAGGCCGTTACACAGTAGTATATTTTATTCATTTACTCGCTAATTTATACATAATGATGATTATACCCCCACTACCTATCGGTCGGTCGGTCTCTCCTAAAATTTCTCCGGACTATTACTTCCCCATACATTGAAGTATTTTGAACTTTCTTGGCACAAATCTTAACCTCAATGAGACGGTGTGTAAGGTCAAGGTCATACTTTGAGGTCAAATGTCAAAAAAGACATAAGGCCTACTGAGTAAATGCATTGATCATATATTATTGCCCTTAATTATTTGTAGCATACATAAAGTATGACATGAAAGTGAACGTTATACTGTTTTACTTTTTAACGCCTTTTGCCAGAATCGTTTTTTGGTCGTGATCAATCCATATATTGGTCAACCTTAAACTAACTTCTTGTGGCTTAAACGTTGTAGCCTTTCTGATAATGTTTTTTATTTAAAGTATATATGTGAATTTGGTTAGTCAAGAATAGTATTAAATTGATACTTAATTATATAAAATAAAAACGCCAACACTGGTTGACTAATCTGATAGTATATTTTAATCACATTACATTGATTGGTTAAACAACACACAGTGTACTCATATCACGAGCAGTAATCATGTATCTGTGAATATGGAAGTCTTCAAAAGAAACATTCACAATCAGATAAATTAAATTGGCATGTTTTTAAAGCTGCTGCGTTATTATTAATCCTTGGAAAACATTAAGCATGTTCGAATTTGAAAATTGTTCGTGAGCTTTCATACTAATTTGGCTACAAGATCTGTCTTTGTAGAGAACAAAAAAATCAACATTTGCTAGTTTTTTATTATATGCTTGTTAATATTCCTAACAAAATACATAGTTTATAAATCGGCGAAATACATGTCGTCAAAAAAAATCTGTATTATGTTACTCGCTATTTTTCCGATTTCGTATTACCATACTAGCTGGACTACTTTTTAATGGCGTAAATGAAATAAAATAAGGCAAATGCACATTTGAAAGTTATCGTGGTATAATTATAATAAAAGGAATATTACACTAGTCAATTGTTCCAAGAGTATATATTCGTCTCGTGGATTGCGTTATTTCGTATCATACTCGAGGCTCCGCCTCTCTTGTGATACGTCATCACACAAGCCACTCGAATAATACATGCTCTAGGAATAATTGAATAGCATAGTATTCTGTATGTATTAGAACGGGAGTACGGAATCATTTTCATACGAACATGTCAATAACCTTTTGTTTGTGGATATAGCAAATACATGCTTTCTCAATTAACTGTAAATGTTTTATGTATTTGCTATTAAAATAGTTTGATAAAGTTCCATAACTCAGATTAAACCATTTCATAACGTATGTATTCATAGACTGGTTTCCGATCTTGTTTGTTTTAACATTGCATCGGTTTATAAATCAGTAATAATCCAAGTTACAGACTGACGACGGTTAAAGATCCACCTTTAAGATGTGTGGTTATGCCAATTTATCAACAGTTGACATCCAATTATTAACAATTTGAAACACTTTAACGAACCAGACCAGCGATACAGTTGTGTGTTAAATTGAACATGCTATCATTTACGATTGTTAACGTTATTCTAAAATATATGTTTTCGGTGTTTGTGAAATTTGGATATTAATCACATAATTGAATTACAATGTTATTGTTTAGTATACACGTTTTTAGATTGATTATATTACTGACAATTCATTTATCCGTAATTCACGGGCAAATTTTTGTGACAAGTAAGTATTCTGTATACATAACTTGTATGCATGTTTGTAAGTAATTTTTGTAAGTATTTGATATATTTTTTGCCAGTCGTTTGTCTGAGATTATTGATTCAAATGATATCTTACCTATTATGCTTCTTTTAATGTATATTGCAATAGTAATTAGAAAGATGCAATGTATTTTCCCTTAATTTCGGGAAAGACACGCAATTACCTTTAATAGTGATAATTTCAGAGTATATTAGGATGAAGACGATAGAAACAATATTTATAAATTTTAGTTCGAGTGAGATGTTTTATAATGTTTTCAAATTAATCTACCATCCGTTTATTCCGCTAAAACTTAACTTCTTTTGTTTATTTTTACTTATTTTTTAGTATTAACCATAAACCGTATTTATTATAAGCCATGTTATTATTGTTATTATTAAATACGTTCTCTAAAGGCACGTTTAAAGTATACTCACATATATTCAGTACACGAATAATAGTGTTCAGACAGACATACGTGGGCAACGTAGTGGTGAATGTCTACGTATTCTCTTGAATGTTCTTTTGACTCGGAACATAAACGCAGCCCCGATGCATTTATCATTGCTTTCGTTTCGCTGCAAGACGCTGTCACCTCTGTTCGACAAAATGGTAACCAGTATTAACACGACAGTAAAGCCGCAGTCCATTAAATATAATTCAATACATCTCACGTTTGCATTTGTTCTAATGAACATTAATGCCGTTTAATCGACGGAAACTGTTCTTATTTACGAAAGGCATTTCATTATCGCTTGGTACGAACATAAAATAAACTACAATACATGTTGATTTACTCCAGTGGCATCACCAGCTATCGCATACAGATAACGGGTAACGATAAACTGTTTACGAAAACGTTATTATTTTACCGATATCAATGCGTTTCTATTTTATTTTGATCGCTAAAATTCCCATTAGAAACGATTTCTGCAGTTTTATTTGTATAAACATATTTCTGGACTGCTGCTTGTATGTATGATGAAAGAGATCATACTGTATGATCACAACGGCATATTTTTGTAGTTGTTAAACGTATTCTTGATACAATTTAAATATATTGACACATTAAAACTAATATGCAATAACGACTGCTTAAATAATTACTATCGTTACCATTCAAACTGATGTTCTAATGAATTTTGATAAATAAGTAAGTTATATGACGAATGCATGACTTAAACGATTTATTTTCATTAACACAAAAAAACACTGACAAAACAATATATAATGATTTTATCTATAAAAGTCATCAGTGTGAATGTATTCACAGGTTAATTGTTTTACGACTCGAACTGATTAAAGCGTTTACACTCCATTTTTGTTCGATGTATTGCCTAACAAAATTCACTATGAAGCTTATTTTACTATTAGTCTATAAATGTATGAAATGTGTCAATTGCAATGTATTGAAAATTGTTAAAGAACTATCGCATGACGGTGGAAACGGTGTGTTTATATATTCATGTGTATTTCCATTTATAGCATGCACAGCTAGTGGGGTAGAATGTGATGTTTTCCCGAATTCCGTATGTGACAGTATAGTAAGCTTTATCTGCGTCTGCCCAGCTGGCCGAGGCTACATTCCAAGTAGTGCCTATAATAGATGTGATTACAGTAAGTATCAATTAATTTGCGTGTATATATAATTATACAAAAATACGATATGCTTCTGATTATTTGGCAAATAAGAGCGTACTATTTAAATTATTAATTAAAAAAGTGGTTGTATACAAATGTATTCAACTGAATGCTGGCACATAATTATAGGAGTTGTTTTGATTCCTAAAAAGGCTTTCATAAGAAGGATTAAAGGAATCATTTTGGTTGCCTGTAGATATTGAGATATTGAGACATTACAAAATAGTTCAATCAAACTTGTGTAGTTTGAATAACTCATTTGTTTTATTTCCTATATTAGGCTGTGGTGCACTGGTGAATCCAGCAAACGGATTAGTGTCAACTACAAGCAATGTAACTGATGGTGTTGCCACATACACATGTAATCATGGTTTCAAGTTGAACGGTACGAGTACCCGAACTTGTGTTGTGGAAGTCGGATGGTCCAACAATCCACCGACATGCATTGCAGGTTATTTTAATTTGTAATTTTTTGCACTTATGTTATTGTAACAATACTGAATCACTACTTCATATAATGGCTGCAATGAATTGTTCTCTCTTTCCAACTGAAACAGCACGAGTGTTATAATTTATTACAAACCTATGTCTTCTTCCATCAATACATACTGCAGTTCGACATTCAACTACAGGAAATCGTATTCGCTAATAGCATTTTATTTTTCCGTATTATACTAGTAGTCCGTGTTAACAGAAACACTCGGTCGAATACGGCAATTTTTGAAATGCATATTTACAACTTCAATATTGTTAAATTTAAATTTCTAGTTTTGTCATACACCTTTATCATATGAATAGTACATAAATACAAGTAATTGCTTATATTAACTCCTGTTAACTGTTTTTACTCAAGGCACCAATACAGCGTTCCTTCACTTCAGCAACTTTTAACTTACCTGTCCAGAAAAAAACACCACGCACATGTTTACTGCCGATTTATCACAATCACCCATTATTATTTAAATTCACCCTCGTTAAACAAAATGCAGAATGGAATAACATACAATGATTGCGATTTATTGTGTATTTAATTCAACGCAAATAAAAATAACACAATACTATCTACTGAACACAGCATCATATATCCATTTCAAATTGGAACTTTTGTGTTTTGACATAGTCGTTAAGCGGCGTATAATGACGTCATCATTACAAAACTCATTACCTATACAAATATAGTAAACGTAGCATATAAAAGTGCGCGATTTGTTTGGGGTTTTAAAGAATAGTATGTTGAAAAAAAAGATATAAAATAAATGGAATATTATACTCGTATGGTGTTCTTGTAGCGGTCACGTTGGTTGTGTCAAGCACTTGTATCAGTCTCGTTGGTTGTGTTAAGTTCCTGTATCAATCTCGTTGGTTGTGTCATGCACTTGTATCAGTCTCGTTGTTTGTGTCAAGCACTTGTATCGGTCTCGTTGGTTGTGTCAAGCACTTGTATCAGTCTCGTTGGTTGTGTCAAGTACTTGTATCAATCTCGTTGGTTGTGTCAAGCACTTGTATCAGTCTCGTTGTTTGTGTCAAGCACTTGTATCAGTCTCGTTGGTTGTGTCAAGCACTTTTATCAGTCTCGTTGGTTGTGTCAAGCACTTGCATCAGTCTCATTGGTTGTGTCAAGTACGTGTATCTGTCTCGTTGGTTGTGTCAAATACTTGTATCAGTCGTGTTGGTTGTGTCAAGTACTTGTTTCAGTCTCGTTGGTTATGTCAAGTACTTGTATCGATTTCGTTAATTGAGCAAAGATAGCACTAACACAACCTAATCGGCTGACAGAAGTTCTCAGAACACCAAACTAGCATAAATAGAGAATACTAGGTTAGTGTTCAAATAAAGGTACGTTTATTTAGCGAGTCTTAAAAACCTGAACGTTTTCGTGACGAGCATATAAACTTATCTTTATTCAACAGTTACCTAGCATTATATTTATCCCATCATTTGCCTTCTTTATTTTGAAAATAAACGAAAGAAAAGTCACTAAATGTTACGAAAAACATGAAATGACGTCACAAAATCAACAAGATTTGTACCGCGCATGACTGTTTTATTTCCACAATGTTGAAATAAATCAATGTTTATTTCATAGGGTTTTATTTCGTTAATGCACGCCTTAGGTTGGATAATAGTCTATATTTCCTATAAAAACGTGTAACCACTGCGTTAACAGTTTCACAATATATTTCGTATTTTAGTTTCTTCGAGGACTCCGAAACATCTCTACTTGGTTAATGTTGACGTTCTACGAAATGTGCGACCGTTTATTACTTCGTGACTTCACTGTTCCGTTCATATACATTCAGATTCCTGTGTATTGTAATATTTTCAGGAAAAATTAATGACGACTGCACGGCCAAAGCAGATTTATGTGCAAACATCGCCAATGGACAATGTACTGGTGGTGTGTGCAAATGTAACGCCGGATACCAAGACGACGGGACAAAGTTGAATTGCATCGGTAAACAGTATTTTTGATGTTACAATATACTTATTCCAGTCATAATGTAATTTAATGAAAAAGCGATAACTTTAACCAAAAATAAATGCAACAGTTTGCACATAGTGACCCTCATAACCATAGCTTTTCTTAAAGAGCATTCTAAGCAAAGAGGGAATGCCATGTAATATGTAAGAAAGAACTCGACTCTAAACAAAGTTGACTGTTTTATCATCATCTTTTTACCTGCTACTTTCTAGTTGAATGTTACCCGCATCAGCGCAAGTGTCCTTCTGTAGTCTACAATCTAAAAACATATCAGTGATGTATTAGTGCACATCAATGTTTACCTTACCAACATTTCAAAAAACGAATAGCAAAGCAAGCGTCTTAACCTAAAAACATGTTTTCGAGTTATTTTTTTTACTGATTTAGAGAGTACAGTCATACACGAATTGTATATTTATTGTTATGTGACATTGATAACAAATATACATGATAACAATATCATGTTTGATAAAACAAATGTCGAAAGACGGCATACATATACAATTTGCTACATTATTCAAAATGCAGTTTTCATTACAACGAAACTATTGACAAGTTGCGACTTGTCAATCAAGGATTTTGTTGACCAATTGTGGGTTTATATTTTTAGTGATAAATAATACCACATGGTTGCATAACCCAATGAATTTTCTTTAAATGCCTGGACAAACAACTTTAGACAAACAGATAGGCGGAGCGATATATTATTTTGCAACTGGTCACTTGCAATGGTACACAATCTGTATTGATCGTTTACGATAGGATGCTTTTATACGCCCTATATAACATGTACATAAACGAAATTAAAATATATTTTGGTGCAATAGCGTTAACATTATAACCCCTATAACTTAGTCAATATTTCTTGAGTTGGAAATTTCGGATATTAGTTAAACATATTGTATTATGTGACTGATACTACAAAGCAATTTCTGACATTATATCATGTGACTGAAATTATATAAAGCAATTTTGCATCATCTTGTATATACATCAAAGCTACAAAGGTATTGGACAAATGAATGATTAAATGCAGCATGCATACTAATGTCTTGACTATCTTTAAGACATAGACGAATGCGCATCTAACGCCTGTCAGAACGCTGCTACATGCATCAATGGTCAGGCAAAGTACACGTGTCAGTGTGTCGCTGGGTGGAAAGGAACCAACTGTGAAATAGGTTTGGGTACCATTTTGTTATTTTGTGCCGTTATTTATTGAGGCGTGTCGTAGGAAAACCAGACTTAATGCATGTGCGTAAAGTGTCGTCCTCACAGGCTAATCCAGGACGGCACATCCCGCTTTCATTGTATTTTCTGTTTCAATGTAGGCTCTTTTAAACATAAATGCACTGAAGGCTAAAATTGCCGTCATGGATTAGCCTGTGCGGACTGCACATGCTAATCCGGAACGTCACTTTACGCACCTGCATTAAGCCCAGTTTCCCCACGACACACCTCCAGAACGACAGTTTACGCACATGCATTCAGCCCGGTTTTCTCACGACACGCCGGAACACATCCCTGCGAAAATATGATGTTTGCAACGTCGATATTGTTCATTATAAAGCATTGCCGTATTATTGTGATATGAATATTAATTGATTAGTAGCTTTTATAATTACTTTTAAGCCAGTAAATATATTGTTTTGAACAAACGTAATTAATAATTGTTTTCATTCGTAGAAAACAGAGCATCGGAATTGTAAATAGCATTATTAATTGAACGGATATTGATCTGAGAAGATTATAATTTTTAAGATGTTTAATATTCATTGAAATATAATATCTGAAGCATTCCGCATTACATAAAGAATATACCGATAGTGTTAACTTGAACATCTCAATAAATAGTATTAAATAATACGATCATACCGTTTATTTGCAAACATATGGACACTGTTATAAATAACTGCTGAACGCGTTGAATTTTTAAGTGTTAAATAAATCATTAAAATTAAGACCATGACTTTTGCTCGATTTTCTCTCGTTGTTTTACATTGCTGTTAAACTACATAAAAATCACTTGTATTGCATTTATCTACAAGTGTCAACTGTTGTTTCAGATATTGACGAATGTGCCACACTACCTTGTAAAAACGGTGCCACGTGCACACATGGCCTGGCAACCTACGACTGTACCTGTGCTCCTGGGTATGAGGGGGACAACTGCACCACAGGTTGTACATTCAGTTCTCTTTCCATTCCAAGATCTTCCATTTATTAATTAAGTTAAAATTCTGACAATTCATTTGTTTTGTGCGTGATGCCTTCTGCGAAACGGGTTTACCCGAGCCCATGAAACATTCGAACTTCTCTACGAGGTTGTTTCTGTTACTCGATATTTATAATATAGACCACTATTTACTGATGATCCGTTTACAATAAGGTTTATTCTTTACGCTGAATGTGTATAAATAAGATATACATGTAGCAATGGCGTTGATGTCCTTCAACAAGTTCAAATAGGCAAATGCATGTATTATTGAGCCGCTAAATTGTGAATGTTAAAGGGACTATGTCAACGAAAAATTGGCTTACTATTGCACTATAAATTATATTATTTAACAGAAATGCGCTAGACATGTGCATTACATAAATAAAACTGATATAATACACAATAAGATATTTGACAAAATCAAATTAACAAAAAAAGCCTGAAAAATATTAAAACCCGAAGCGGGTATTGAACGCACGACTTAGGAGCCATACGAAAATAAAGACAGTAGACAGCGCTATAACCAACTGCTCTATCATGCTTGGTAAGGAGTCGTTTGTTAACTATGGTTATACAAAATGCTCACAATCCTGAAGTCAAAATGTAAACAGGACAAGGGTCAAACAGTCCCTTTTCGATGACATGGTCCCTTTAACCATTGCGTACTGATGATCGTATTAGATTGTTTATAACAAAGCGTTGATACCGACTTAGTTTAAAGACATGTCATGCCCAATACATTTTAATTGATTTAACAAATTGTCTCAACAATTAGCTGTCAACGATCTAGATTGTGGTAATGCGATACGCAAATGCTGAAATCATACTCTTGCACAACATCATTGTACCCCAATATGATTGCAAAATATAGAAAAAAAGCTCATGTATATGATGTTATCATGTTTATTATGTATTATTTAAAATTAAATACGCATAGTGTACATTAGCAAAACTAAAAAGTAAACAATACATGTTCGTCGAATATCAAAAGAAAATAATGTCATGTGTGCGGTACTTAATATACATGTAAGAGATGAAACGAATGAATACCATTTTACACAAAAAATAAAAGTTTTATAATTTCATATTTGCCTTGTGCTAAAGAACTCTGTCCTTTGACACATAAACGGCATTAATTTTATGAGATTTTGGCATTTTCCTACGTTTCAATGTTTAAAATCATATGACTACATTAACTTTTCATAAGGATGCATTAATCGCTTCTGATTACGCGTGTGTTACTCGTAACTTCAAATTGCCAATTATCAACGGAATAAGCGATAATGCACTAAAGGTTACAGATTACATTAAAACAATGAATAACATAAAACATTATAGTCATGCGAATGTTCGATGCATCGCTATTATCGGCCAATAGACAACGAGTTGGAGTTCTAATTCGTAGGCATTAAACCGAGAGGGCGTTAACCGGAGTGGTTTAATAGTCACGCATCAGAACGACAACGAGTTGTTTATTGGCCGATAAACAACGATAATGCGAACATTATTTAGATTCTAACATGATTTGACAAATATATTTGCAATTGTAATGAGAACTACATTTTACTCTGCACCGCTCAGATTCGGGACTACTTTTAGCGTTGTTTATTGGGAAGTTTAGCAAGGATAATTTTGTTCCTTGTCTATATAAAAATTAGCATGTATCATGTTAGAATAGTGTATTGTATATTTCCTTGCTAGATATCAATGAATGTGCTTCCAATCCATGCGGCAATGGCGGCACCTGTGTAGACGGCATCAACGGCTATAACTGCGTGTGTGTGCCCGGATACACCGACCCTCGTTGCCTTTCTGGTAAGGGATTCTCTTGAATGGCGAGAAGTAATTAAACAGTGATTTGACGAAACATCTTGGCAATATGTCATTATTTGCAAAATATATGTCATTTGTCATATGATCCGTTATGTTTTCTTTCCATTTGGTTAAATTTCCATGTTTAGTTTTAAATTGTATGTTTAATTATAAGTAGACAAGTAGAAAGTAGAAAATGAAATCTCCATGTGATAATCATGTGATGGGCGAAATGTTTACCTCGGCAAAAAAAGTGTTGTTTAACGGTATATTGCATTGGTTGTGTTTTGGAGACATACTTGCATTGTATACACGTGTAACATTTTTTCAGATATTGATGAATGCAAATCTGTCACCTGTGAGAACGGAGCAACATGCGAGAATCTTATTAATGCATACGATTGTAAATGTATTACTGGATTTACCGGCAATCTGTGTGAAACAAGTAGGCATCGTATATTCTAATTATTTAGGAAGTTACTTAGCCTCTAGAATTTTACTGACAATTATCTAAACCTATAAAAGTATTAAAATCATGTGATTTCAACTGCTTATAAGACTTGAAATAAAATCTAAGGATATAGATTATAATTTGTCTAAATGTTTTTTAATTTTTTGATAATGTTAAACTTTGTTTCGGATAGCTAACCTGTGTTTACGCATAACTGTGGGTGTGCCCCAAGTTATAAGGTAAAGTGGCCCTTGCTATTAATATGTTAACAACAATGATGAACAATTTATAGCCGTATAAAATGTAATATGTTAATTCGAAGTGTTGTGTAGTGCAGTGATATTCTTAAATAGTTGCATCGAAACTAAAATAATATACAAACGTATGTATGTGTATTAGTGTTATGCAACAGAGAACAATATTGATTTTATTTGAATTGCCAGATATAAACGATTGCCAGGGAATTGTCTGCAACAATGGCGGTTCCTGTGTCGATCAGGTGAACGCATACGCATGCAGCTGTGTATCTGGGTACAATGGGATTCATTGCGAAACTAGTACGTACACCACAATTAAAGGAGTCTTTGCTTGTACTCATAGTATACGAATATCATCAATTACTTTTGCCATGTTTAATGGTTAACTGAAAAACATTTATGACTTACATTATATTCAGTTCACATATCAGATTCAACCTTTCGACGATAGCCATACACTTATTATGTTATCATCAACAAATTACACTATTGACAGCAATTGGTTTTTTTATGGCAGTTTTTGTTTCAATAGTAGCTCTTATAAACTTATCAAATACATATACATACAGTCACTAACAAATATTGTCTTGTCTAGACATAAATGACTGTGCAACAATCGTATGCAAGAACGCAGGCACCTGTATCGATCATATCAATTCCTTCAGCTGCGTGTGTGGGCCAGGGTGGACTGGAACTTTATGTCAGACTGGTAAGACATGCAATAAGGCAGTTCAACAGGTTCCAGCTGGGGTCTATACCAAGCTATTTATTTTGGCAGACATTAAAGAGTTTTTTTGCGATGTTATTATCTTTACATTTCAAATTTATTGTTTTCAATAGTATGCGTATAGAGAACATTGTGTTAACTGAGGTGCATGTATACCATTGAGTGAACTTGCGCAACAAGCTACTTCGTGTTTTTGATTTTTATGCTACATTTACTTTTCGAAAACAATAAATAGAAAATATTAGGTGAGTGTTGGATTAAGTTTATCATGTGATGCTTAGAAACAGATTAGCGCGAGGCCGAGCATGATAAACTTCTTCTTTATCCAACACTCCCCTAATATTATATTTATCCTATTACTATATGCTAACAAATATTGTAAACGGCAAATATGTCAAAAACTAACTTTGGTTTCCCAGTTTTAACACTGTTTTTTGTTTTGTTTACTACAAACGTCATCATTTGGTATGATGTCACATTGAAATACACAGCGTTCTAAAAATAGCGATCGGATCAAGCTAAAGTTTATACGATGTGTTGTATCCGATAGATCCGGCTGTAGTTATAGCATAAAATGGGAGAATCTATTGTACGTGAAAACATATTGTTTCATTGTGCATTCTTTGAGATCTTTTAGTCATGGTATTCATTGTGTTATATATGACGCAATATTGAGACATGCTTTAAAAATATATTCATAATTAGTTAAGTACGGTGTACTGTAGAGCAGATGTTGGTATTACATGTGCTTCATTGTTTATTGCCATCAGATGTTATCGGGAATGAATACATGTTGTATGACCAGGTATTGACGAATGCGCTAACCATTCTTGTACAAACGGCGCCGCCTGCGTTGACATGCATAATGGATATTCATGCCAATGTCCAGAAGGGTACAATGGGTCGTTTTGTCAAATAGGTAAGCATTACTCTCATAAAAATAACAATATATCTAAATGTCATAAGTATCAAACATAATTTTAAATAATTGAAACTTATTCATTTTTTAAGGTTTTGAATTTGCGATCAGCTGTAGGTAAATACTTAAGACTTGTCAGTAGAATGTTTTGAAGGTAATAACACGTTCAATTTAATGAAATAAATGCAGAAAAGCGAAATAGATGTATGTTTGAGTTTACTGTTCTTTCATTTCCTTGTTCATGCCACCATACTTATATTTGTCGTTGTGCAGATATGAAAGAATTAAAGGTTCATACTCATCTGTGTCGTTGTGCAGATATGAAAGAATTAAAGGGTCATACTCATATTTGTCGTTGTGCAGTTATGAAAGAATTAAAGGGTCATACTCATATTTGTCGTTGTGCAGATATGAAAGAATTAAAGGGTCATACTCATATTTGTCGTTGTGCACATATGAAAGAATTAAAGGGTCATACTCATCTTTGTCGTTGTGCAGATATGAAAGAATTAAAGGGTCATACTCATCTTTGTCGTTGTGCAGATATGAAAGAATTAAAGGGTCATACTCATCTTTGTCGTTGTACAGATATGAAAGAATTAAAGGGTCATACTCATCTTTGTCGTTGTGCAGATATGAAAGAATTAAAGGGTCATACTCATCTTTGTCGTTGTGCAGATATGAAAGAATTAAAGGGACAGTTTCACAGTTTGGGGTTGGAAAAGACATTTGTAGAATCTATCAACACTGTTTGTCTGTTATACTGTATTGCTTGGGAGAAATAATTAGTTTGATATTTACTATGCTTTTTGGTGTAAAACCTTACTAGGGTATGTCTACCAGGGAGCAATTGTTCTCGCAAAATAAGAGACATTCGTTAAAGGTTTAACTTTGTACAAGGCTTTTCAAACCTCGATATATGAACAATAAATGTATTATACAAGAAGAAAAAGTCAGTTTTAGAAACTTATTTCTCACAGCATAAACTTGGAAACTGTCTCTTTAATGCAGTTTGACCATTGTTTAGATATCAACGAATGCAACGGCAACCCATGTTTGAACGGCGGTGCATGTCTGAATCTGATAAACAAGTACACATGTACTTGCATCGCAGGGTATACCTGATCGAAATGCGAAACTAGTAAGTGGTTAGGGTTTTTGAATATCCAGAATCGTACTTTATTAATAACTGTAAACGTTCTTTCATGTTTTATATTAAATAAACAATTTAGCAAACTGAAATCATGAAATAATACGTTTAAGTCATAGTTTGTTGTCGAGTGGCCGGAAGTTTAGATGCATAAGGATTAAATAACAAGAGCGAAGAAGACGTTTTCGGTATTAAGTTATGTTAACGCAGAAATACTCGCACTATATGTTATTCTTACATGCCAGATATCGACAACTGCGCCCCGGACCCCTGTGTGCGCGGGAATTGCACAGACAAGGTCAATGACTTCAGCTGCACGTGTCTCCTGGGCTATGACGGGAAGACTTGCAGTAACAGTACGTTCCTTGATTTGATGATTTGTTGATGCCAAAAGCAACCACAGCTAAACTCCCTGCTGTTTACATCTTTATCATTATATTTATGAACATCACTATCAGCTTCAGCTTCCACCTCTTCACATTCTCATCATAACTCTCATCACCCTAATCATCATCGTCAGTACCTCATAGCATCACATAGTACGGTGCGTTTTAATCATGTTTCCATCAATTTGATATTTCAATAGCATCCGTAAATGAGACAAATCTGCATTTATATAGTATTGTCAAGATAAATGTAATATCAAACAACTTAAATTCTTAATGTATAGTCAATTAATACATAGCGTGGTAGTTTTACCAATTAACCAGTAGACGGACATAAATCGCTCCGCCTTTCTGCTTGTCCAAGTTTGATTTTTTAAGGATTTGAAGTAAATTGATTCGAGTATGCAACCACTGAAATAGAAACCCATAATTGGTCAACTCAGTTCTTGGTTGACAAGTATCTACTGGTCAATTGTTGCAGATATCGACGAGTGTGTCAGCCTGCCCTGTCAACATAACGGTACATGTACAGACTCGGTAAACTCGTACGTGTGCACCTGTGCACCTGGATATACAGGACCAACGTGCGGCGCAGGTATACGTATTAAACGCTATATACAGGCATGGGGTAATCGAATGCAGTAATTGTAATTCCTTGTAATTGATTGCTCAAATGCAAATATTTGATTACTGGCGTGAATCTGATTACGTGTAATGTAATTTATTCAATTACAGTGCAAATCCTGCCTGCAATCATGAATACGTTTGATTACTATACTAGTATGATTACTTGAACAGCCGTATATCAGTTTTCAGTGGTTGTCATTTTAGCTGCATACATACGAATTAATGCACCTTTTATTCATTTCGTTTCCCTTTCAAACTCCTAGGGTCTTTAATAGCGTATAGATAAATGGATGCCTTAAAAAAACAGTAAAATTATGACAATTATTATGTTGTTCTATTTCCCATTTATGTTGATACTGTGCATACATAAAATGTTTCAATATTAAATGTATCATCAAACTTTGTAAATAAATATTACATACAGATATATGCCTAAATTTCTACTCCAGCAAATGGTTGCAAAGTTTTTGCTATAAACAGTATTCAAATGTAATCATGATTACCTGCTTACATTTTATGTAATATAAACGATTACTGACGCAAATTTAGAGTAACTGTATTCCGAAAATAACAAAGTAATTGTAATGTAATCAGTTACTGACTTAATCAACCCCTAGTCTGACTTGGCTTTATCACCATACATTCTTGAACGTTATTGACCTTCTCTGTGTTTGCTTCTAGCATTTGGAGTTCACCCATGATCTCGTTTAGAGGACTGAGTGAGTTCATTGCCTTAAAGTCTCCATCCCAAGAATTACCGACCCAATAAGGGTCACAGTTTGTGTGGACCTTTTCGTCAGCTTTCAGTTTTCATTCAAATTAAAAGCAAGTCTTGAACGTCGATGAGTAAACCAAGTAAGGCACTTCGCTGTTGTACGATTACACTTTA
>CM051024.1:103949592-104101511 GCA_027627225.1 Congeria kusceri
ACCCAGTAGACGAACGTAGATCGCTCCCTCTTTCTGTTTGTCCAAGATTGTTCGTCCAAGGATATAAAGTAAATCGATTGGATTATGCAACCATGTGCTATTATTTACCACAGAAATATAAACCGATAATTAGTAAACTCAGTCCTTGATTAACAAGTATCTACGGGTCAATTGTAGCCGTTCTGGGCGATGACTGCAGTCTACGCTC
Organism: Congeria kusceri; assembly: GCA_027627225.1. Classification (NCBI taxonomy): domain Eukaryota; kingdom Metazoa; phylum Mollusca; class Bivalvia; order Myida; family Dreissenidae; genus Congeria; species Congeria kusceri. Next base: position 103,949,801 of record CM051024.1, read on the forward strand.
TGAGGTATGCTCGAACATCCTGCACTCGGAGTGCACGGGCGGCACGTGCCAGTGTTCGGTGGGGTACGAGAAGAAGGGGGAGGCCCAGTGCAGTAAGAAAGGTCAGTGGATGGAAAATAATGAGAGGCATATTCCTATCGTTTAATGTTATTGACTTTTCTACAAATGTCAAATTAAATTAAGTGTATGTACTCAAATATCAAGATGTACTCAAATATCAAGTGTTAGTTAACCTATTTTACACAAAAAAGCAAGTGGTAAACCTTGTAAAGTGTTTGTGATTAGCGACGAACAAAATTGTTTAACCCTTTATCAATTGTGATAGGGAGGATTGTAAATGTTACCGCTAAAAAAACTTGGAAAGGTCTATTATCTAGTAACTTCCTATTTTGTTCAGAACGTCATTTTGACTCTTTAAAACGCCGTAAAATCATTTTTATTTCAGGGTGGTCTAATTTTCGTGTAATTCGAGGTCAAAACAGAGCGTGAATAAAAGAACCAACGTAAATTTTCATTTCGCATGATTATTAGATAAAAATACATGAAGATGAAAAATGCAGAAATTTAAGACCACGCGAATTAACCGTTGTTAGAGAATGCGCGAAATTTATACACCGCAAAATAAAATGATTTTGCAGTACCTTTCCTTGAAATCAGTGTATTAACCTCATTTGTATTTCATAAAACCGGTTAAATACACATGTTTGATTACTGTTTGTATTTAAATTCCAAGGATTTACGATCATCCTAAGCTACTGTTAGATGAAAGTTGCTTTTCATTGCATTGGCAATGGCATAACAACCATTTCCTCAGTCTCCGTTGGTTAAAACAGAAATCGCGTGATGACCAAATTATTTGTGTGATTACATCACTCAGTGTATTCGAATATTAATGAAAAATGAGGGCAATTATTTTCATTTCATCGTACACAGATTGTGGCAGCTTGGGACTTGTAGACTATGGTACGTTGGACTTATCAGGGGGTACCCTGTACCAGGCGGTGGTGACCTTCACCTGTGCCACAGGCTACACGAGGAATGGACCGTCTTCTGTCACGTGTCTGTCCAATGGCACGTGGAGCGGAACGAAACCCACGTGTATTGTTAAGAGTAAGCTTAATACGTTACTAATTCTGGCCCCGTGTTCGAAACACAAAGAAAATTCTCTGCTATATGGTAAAACGATAAGTATACATTGATTTATTATGCTTTACCTGTATCGATTGGTCAATGCTTATCATTAGTCTCATTTGCATTTTAACGGACTTTAATATAGGCCTACCATACCAACAATATGCGCATTAACGATCACCTTTCTGGGTATCATACCATTTATCAGAGAGTTTTCTTTGTTTTCGGTATTCAAAGTACTGTGATATCAGAAACGTAACTGGTGGCGGAGCCTAATATGCAAGTTTATCGTGCAGTAAGTATCTTGCGGTACATCGTAATTTAGTTGTAATATACGCACGCTGCTTATTGCACTGTAAGCTTGCGTATTCGGGTCGCATCACGTGACCTTGCGACAGCGCTAAATTTGGAAACAGATGTCACAGATGACACAGGTGTCAAGCATGTCAGACATCACGTGACCTCTAGGAACTGCCCATAGGGATCGGCATTGTCGAAAGTTGCGGTGTGGTTGGTAAATATGGTATTAAACACTGTTAGCACTCTTCTGACCTCAATATGTTAATTATATAATCTCGCCCTGCGCGCTCGTTAAATAACTAACATATTTTGGTCAATAGCAGTGGCAAACATAGTCTTATTTATAAGACGTGCAACGAATTTAGTGTTACTTTTTAGATAGGGCTAAAGCGTTGGAACATTGCCCATATAAAACGTATCTCAATGTTTGCATTGCGCTTACACGTATCGCTATAGCAATATATACTAAAGATTCTGCCTCAATCAATAAAACGATATCATTATTATTATTATTATTATTATTATTATTATCATCATCATTGTTATTATTATTATTATTATTATTATTATTATTATTATTATTATTATTATTATTATTATGTGGGAAAACAAATAATTATATGCATTCTGATTTCAGTGTGTATTGTTTGATGTGTTACTTGTTTCAATGATTCCGATTGTTAAAACCGTTAACCACGGCCTAAATCAATTCATTGTTGCATCTAATTTACAAGTATTGTCCAAATAGAAAATCACATACAAAGATATTGAATTGAAACCTACATTGTTAAGCCAAAACACACAATCAAATCCTAAAATACGCTTCTCCTTATGATCTGAGGACGACCAGTAGTATGTCATATTCTGACAAAAGTGAAAGAGAAATGAGCTGGGGTCCCAACGTGTAGTTAATAAAGATTCAATTGTGGGATATACACCAAATAGGAACATTTTGTGGTAGAAATATCTTTCACATGTATATGCAACATTCCATGCAAAATAACAATTCTAGTCGTATATTACAACACAAAACAAACGACGTAATGCTTTTCGAAGGAACGATCCTATTGGTTGAAATGTAAATAGCTTTTTGAAAATTCCATGTTTGCGAGAAGAAATAATTAAACAGGCAGATAAGACGCACACTCGTTCTTGTCCTTACAGCATGCCCGGAATTGACCCCACCTTCAAACGGAGAAGTGCAGTTTATCCCGAGCAAGGACTATCTGAGCAAGGCAGAGTTCTCTTGCCGTGTGGGCTACACCCTGACTGGTAACTCCTCGAGAACCTGTCAGGCCAACGGCGGTTGGGATGGTACTAGTCCATCGTGCGTTATAAAAGGTGCGGTTATTTTAGAAATAATTTTCGATTTATCGTTGTTTATTTAAGTTGGCCAATAAACAACGATTTGGAATTCGGAGAAATTAAACCACGCATCAGAACGAAAAAGGGTTGTTTATTTGCCGATAAAAACAAGAATGCGAAATTTATTTCGATTCTAACATGATAACTATATTTGCAGTTGTAGTACTACATTTTACCATGCTCCGCTCAGAATCGGGGCTACGTTTTGCGTTTTGTTTATTGGGTAGTTTAACAACGATGATTTGTGTTCTTTTTTCTATAGGAAAATTAGCGAGTATCACGTTAGAATTGGAGACTTGGGTTTGCTAGTCGGGGTCTGTGTACACGAAAATCCTAACTTAAGCTGAAATTAAATTGAAAAATCGAGACTCAAATTTTCAATGTGAAATGTAAAAGTTTTGTGCACATAAATTAGAAAATTTGAGTCTGGATTTTTCATCTGCAATGTAAAAGGTTTGTGCACATAAGGGTAAACTACGAAACATGTGTGCAAATAATTACTAATTCAAAATAGTTTAATGTAAAACGACTTTTATATGGATTAGCCACACATTTGAGATCAACGTAAGTTTTCGCGAAGAAACTTTGTGAATACGTGCCCAGAAATAATGATTTGTGGCGTGTCGTTGGAAACCCGGGTTTAATGCATGTGCGTAAAGTGTCGTCCCGGATCAGCCTGTGCAGTCCGCACAGGCTGATTCAGGACGGCACTTTCCGCCTATAGTGGATTTATGTTTAGAAGAGACTTCATTGAAACAGAAAATACCATAAAAGCGGAAAGTGCCGTCCTGGATTAGCCTGTGCGGACTGCATTAAGCCCCGGGTTTCCCACGATCCGCTTCATTTGTTTCCCATATGATTAATTAATTCGTTATGAATTAATTCGTTTGCAGTGGAAGAGAAGATACATACATGATTTTTCTAGTGCATTCATGTAATAAGTATTTTTAATTATTGTAATACGTGGTTTACATATACATTTTGTCTGCGAGTGTAATGGCGGAGATCAAATCAGCATACTTAGAATCGTGTACATGTATGTGTCTGTCTCAAATTCGAGTTATTGAGAATATATAGAACTTGGTTTATTCTACGGGTTTTTTTTTTCGTCACTGCCGACGTGATGATGGGATAAAATGGTCTTTTCTCGTCCGACCATCACCAAACTTGATATTTTAAAGATGAATTTTAACCTTAAGGGGGCATAATTGCTTTACAAACAGTACTTGTTTCAGATTGTAAGTCTCTCAATGCACCAGTCAGTGGCTCCATCGACCAGACTACCGGAACCACGTTCGGCAGCACCAGCTATTTCACGTGCAACACCGGATATTCACTTGTAGGGGCTAACTCCACCACGTGCACTAGTGCCGGAAACTGGGATAACCTTAAACCAGTCTGTCAAATCAAAGGTTAGAAAGTGGAATACTTAAACTAGTCTATATAATCAAAGCTATGTATTTCGCCTATCGATATATTTTAGTCCTAGTATATGATTATATAAGTTAATTCATAACTATAATTGTTATAACACTTAAAGAAAGTCTTTACATGTGGCTAATTAAAAAAATAATATAATAACACCTAAAAGAAAGTATGTATATGTTGCTAATTAGTAAAGTAATAAAATAGTAATTAAAATGCAACCTTTATGTGTTGTTTAATTGGTAAGGAATAAAATGGCGCTGAAAAGAAAGCCATTGGCTGTTGCTTATTTGTGAAAGAATAAAATAGCGCTGAAAAGAAAGCGGTCGGTTGTTGCTAATTTGTACAGAACAGAACAGAAAGTTTATTGATATAACATGAACAATTACAGTTCATCGTTACACATACAACATAAATAATTAATAGATAGGCACATGCATAGCAACGCGAAAGTGAACATTACGCAACATTTTAAGTTGTTATGATTATACAGGCTATGTTCAAATTAAACGTGTGCATTTAAAGCATCAAATCTCATGCTAAATGCATTTTACAGTATAAGGCAAGTTTCAAAAGAACTTTAGAATTTGTACTTGTTAATAAAAGTATAAATTTATGCATACTAAGTCGGTTATAGAAATATCTGTTAAAATATTTTTTTCGAATATTAATATAAAGAGGACATATTATAACGAACTGATGCTCGTCTTCTATATCATTTGTGTTGCATATAAACATTTGTAAAATAATAAAATAACATTTAAAAGACACTCTTTACAAATTATGTTGCTAATTTGGTAAAGAATAAAATAGCGATGAAATGAAAAGAAACGAAAGCCATTGGTTATTGCTAATTTGTGAAAAAATAAAATAGCAATTCAAAGGCAATGTTGCTTTTTTGGTAAAGAATAAAATAGCTTTGAAAAGACAGCCATTGGTTGTTGCTAATTTGTGACAGAAAAACAATAACGCTGCTTACAAAGTTGCTAAATTTGCTGACAACAAAATAAAGAAAATCGTAATGTGTTGATTATGTGAAATACAAACAGAACACGTCTAATTACAATTTCATATTTTGAACAGTGTATACATTACGTTGAATAACTACAGTCAGATTTAATTTATAGTCATACCAGTTAATGAAACATTATAGACATAATGCTTTACACTTAAAGGCCTAGTTTAATCCCTTTTTAGTTGACAACCCCCTCCCCTCCCAAACGAATATGGAAAAATCTGGAGTACTGTACCCCATGTGTGTAGGCACCCTGCTGTGTTCACAGTGTGGACAATGTGGACACAGATATTCCTTAAACTAAGCCATTTATTATTTGTTTGCACCTTTCAGACTGCGGCACATTGGCTTCGCCAACCAACGGGGACGTTGATCTGTCTCAGGGTACCAAGTATGGCGCCCAGGCTCACTTTACATGCAAAGTAGGTTACACACTTGTCGGGATGCCGTCGCCGACATGCACTGCCGCCGGCACCTGGAATTCTACAGCGCCCGTCTGTCAAATAAACGGTACTACTGTATAGTGACCATTTCTTATATTCAGATGATGTAACCTTTCAAACTAAAAATAAAATACGATATACCGGTGCATGTATTATAATTGGAAACCCAATGATTAATAAAAGTCTTATGATTGTGTATATAAAGTCGAACTTATACATGTGCATTCATATTACTATAATTAAAAACAATGCATATTAAATGAATTGTCAAATTATTTTCAAACGTTGAACATGTAACCCCATCAGTTCATTTAAAGAGTTTTATCATATTGCATATAAGTACTGTACAAAGGCATATATCTATATAATATCTGCCTCCTGTTTTTTTTATTATTGGATAATTTGTATACACTTATTTCTTTCTGCTGTATGATATTTAAAGGTAATGCAACTGTAGTGTTCTGTTGGTTATTACCACTGCGTATACCAAACGTGTCATCTTACATACATGCATACGTATTAATTATATAGAATGAGAAGGGGATTGTTTTAAATAAACAATAAACGGCGCTTGGCGAAAATGTAGTCCAGAGTTTAATGGCTTATATAACATTTCGCAATGGTTGTATCGCGACCTGGCATGACTTACACGACTATTTGTACTATTTTGGTTGTTGATTATAAGGGTATCAAGCATAACAAATCACGATTTGAATCGTAGCCACTACATTCCTTGTAACAATCATTCTGATCATTCGACAGTTGCCAAAGTCTGTTTGACGTCAAATCTGATTTTGGCGTCAATAACAATTTGTGATTAAAAATGACAAATAATTATTGCGCAACAAAAAATTACCGTTACTTTGTAGTTAATAAGGTTCGTCCGTGGTTAAACTGCAATGTGTGTGCACCCGAAATGTGTCATGTCAGCCCCAAACTCAGGCTCTTGCACACCGGCTACATTCCATTCACCTCTGTAGTGGGTTCTGAAACCCACGCACGTGGCTTTAGTCAAAAGATCATAACATTCAAACGCAACGCACAATACATCCAATCATTTTTGTTTACATCTGCAAACTGATTCCATCTGCGTAAATGGGCATGAACGCAACGCACAATACCAGCCAATCATTGTGTTAACATCTGCAAACTGAATCAATCTGCGTAAATGGGCATGAAAGTAGTTCCCATAAGAATCAAAAGTATTACGCTTTTCCCGGTTTATGATAATTAAAATAAACATTAAATTTAATTTTTCATTTCTATGCTTGTGGTCGTAAACATCAACACAATTTGCGTTCAATACTTTGTTTCCGTCTTGACAAGATACTTGTCATTGGCTGAGCCCATTGCAGAGGTGTATGGTGAGAGCAACGAACGATAACTTTGCTGGGAAATTGCCCCAAACTGTAGATTTGATTTTAATCGATGATCATCACGTGGTTTGTTATGACGGCAGGGATTTGATTACAGCTATACTCGGAACCAATTAAATCTCTGCGCGGTGATTGACTCAGCCCTTGTCTGGTACCCGGCTGTACGAATCAAAACTTAGTTAAAAGGAAAGGTAATCCAGAATACCGCAGCTCTAACTAGTGAGTTATGGTCAAAACGTATCATGACCAAAACGTACAGTGATTTTTGTGGGGGTCAAATCGTACTTAAAATGGTCAAAACGTACAACCACAGATTCTGAATACAAAACGTACAATCATAGCAGTCAAAACGTACAATGTGTTCAAACGTACAATGTGTTCAAACAAAATATCAAAATATAATATATTCGAGATCTAATAAGTATATGTTGTAAGTAAGAATGGTTAGTAAGTTAATTCCGTGTGTTAACATTTAGAACGGTGTAATTAACTTGTCAAAAATGATTATAGGAACGCCTTCGTAAGCCTGCCGTACAACTATATAGAGCGTTGTACTATTTTTGTTTGAACTATTACTGTAAATTAAAGTTGTGTACTTTTGCTGATTGCTTGTTTTGAATTTTAACGTGGTCTTTTGCTGTGGGAGATATTGGAATAAACAAGGTGAATCAACATGTCTGGTATGATGACCCCTAACCAAATGCACACTACCAAGAACTGGAATCGAACCTCGATCACCTTGGTGAGAAGCGGGTGTTCCGACCACAGCGCTGGCTAGCTAGCTAACTATGGAAATCTCACCCAATGTTTATTTATTCGTGTTTTTTTCTTTTTCGCCAGACTGTGGAATCCCGCCCAAACCTGATAACGGCGAGGTAAGCGCGCCCTCGGGCACAGAATACCAGGATGAGGTGACGTACACGTGCATAAAACCGGGCTTCGTCATCAACGGCCTCCCTCAGCGCACCTGTCAGGCGGACAAGTCGTGGTCCAACGAAGCGCCGAAGTGTGATAGGATCAGTCAGTATTTTTATGAGCTACATCTATAGTTAGATGGCTGGCGTATATGTTCTTTCGACCCAAAGGGTCGCCATACGACAGTCTACCATATTCAAGTCGAGTGCCAGGATCAGTTAATATTGTTATGGACTTGGTAGACGAAATATTAAGCCAGCCAGCTCAATGGATGGTAACGATATTGGCTTAGATATTGGTTCGACCTTTTTGATTAAGTGTAAACGCTTAAACTGTTCCCATTAGACTACCAATTAAGTGTGGGAAACAAGTATGTCAGATTTTAAAGGGGGTGTTTTAATCCATATGGTTTCAGAAACCTGAAGTACACTATATTGAAAATAATATAAGAAATAATAAGAAATGCAGACTGTCACATATGATGCTTATTCGGCGCTAACAACTAGTACACACCTTTTATTTGATATACATATATACATGAAACATATACATTTGATATTATAAAATCGTTTCGCGAAAAGTTCTTACCATGTTAGCCTTTTCAGTTCAAAGTATGTCTTCATTGATACTCTTCTTTTTATTTCATACTCAACCGCCACTGCTTTGTATATATATCAGGGCTTTTTACGCCATTTTGGGAATATGACATACCCATGAAATTGGGAATTTTAGTGTGAAATATCCTAAAAATGGGAACAATTATAAGTGTTTAATTAATAAAATTTGAAGAATTACAGGTTAACGACGTAAAATAGAATGTTCTGAACAAAACCAAATCAGTAAAACAGTTATTAAAACTTCAACAGTCTTGATTTCTTCACTGAATCCCTCTTATTTCCAAACATCGAAAAGTCAAAACATCAGTTGGGAATTTTGGGTCAGGATTAGGGGAAAAAAGATACTTTTTGACATTAGGAATATGGCCCAATAACGGCTATAAAATTTGCCAAAATAAAGCCCTGTATATAGTTACCGGTATTTTCTACTATGAATCAGTAACACAGTCACTTGCCGAACAGCACAACAATTAAGAATTTATCAATACTTTTGTATGTATGAATACCCGGCAGGTCCGTAATCACCAACTGATTCTTACAATTAAGAATAAAGAATAAACGTAGTACTTGCGCATTCGCAGATATCTCGATACCAATGGTGCTTATGTCATTAACAAAGAATGCTCAAATTAGCGTTAGTAAATATTAAGTAAAATTCAAATTAACAGCCTCTTTTGAACAAAACAGTTTTAAGAATAGTCTTTATTTTTAAGTCTGTACTCTAAGAATACGGGCCGTTACTGGGCCAGGTCTCTTAACATGTTCGTGCTATTCCCAGGATGCGGCTCATTACTGAAACCTCAGCACGGGTCACTGGACACCTCTGAGGGATTTAAGTTCGAAGCGGTCGCCACATACTCGTGTAATGCTGGGTACACGTTGGGGCAGGGCGACGACGAGCGCACGTGCCAAGCGTCTGGGGCCTGGAGTGGAAATGAACCCTATTGCTCTCTAAATGGTACAGATTTGGGCCGGTATTCACAAAGCTCCTAAGGGAAATATTTATTTAAGTCAAGTTAGATCATTTTTTCTTATGTGAAATTCGATGATATCTGTTGACAAAAGGGTTAAATCGGAAAGATTTTAGCAATATTTACTTGTTTGGACCATTTTGATATAAAAGGACCTAAACATGAAACAGCCAAAGACTTAATTTAATGAAATTGACTTAAGTTTATCCTAAGGAGCTTTGTGAACACGTGACCTAGTTGTTGTTTTCCCACTATTTACTTAATGCCTTTGTATTGGAGGATTTATTGTCTTGCTTTGCTGTAACAAGTGCATGCGTACTCAAGTATATCGTTAGCTTTACCACGGGCGTGTGCATAATCTCTTGCACATTGGCCATTTTCCATTCACGTCTGTAGTTTACTCGGAAAGTAGTCCCAACTTACGTGGTTTTAGTCACATGATCATAACATTCAAAACGCAACGCACAATTATACCATCCACTCTGTCCATTGGGCCATACAAATTTGAGTCTTTGTTTAGTGTCCCCATGATTTTTCAAAACCTACCAACCAGGCAGGAGAACACAAACTATGAGTCGATAAAAAAAAAATTTTTTGATAACTTATTCGTGGCAGTGATACAAGCTAAAACAAATGTTTACTTTCAAAACTTATATATAATCATCATCTTCCTATTGGGACCCTACTTTAACAGAGTATTAACTAGTTGCAAGTTTTTTTTACAAAAATTTGTAAAACACGTAAACGTCATTGTGTTTAAGTTCAGTCTGAGGTCATATCATATCATAAAGGTATTGACAAACCCTAACATTTACAATATGAAGAATCCAAATCAGAATTGTCTAATATGATCAACTTATTCAAGTAATACACGTACCCAAAATGCAAGATGCCCACCAACAATATTCATGCAAAACCCAAATATAACTCAAACTAAGCATCATGACTTATATTATTTACAATGTCATTCATTGACTGAGATCATACAATTTAGAAATCACACAAGTGTGTCATTATAAGCATATATACACATTCTGCTCTGGAATGAGTTTAATTTGAAATCTCTCCTCAATAGCTTTTACTGCATATATAAAGAAAATGTACTGAGTTTAGATACCAGTAAATCCAATTCCCATAGAGTATCATTATTAAACGGCAAATTTTCCATGCATTTTTTGAGCCTTTTCGTTATTTAAAGACGAATCTGTGTACTTCCAAAATTTGCCATTAAAAGAAACGTTTTTTTTACTTCTAAGAAAATGCATCTCACCTGAATGCAGACACCGGTCGAAAACAGTGTATCGCCAGTCATATTTGACAAAAGCCCCATACCACAGTAAACACATCCCAACAGTTCACCTTTCAAGTTAGCGTCAAATGAATGCAACAAAATGTTCCATACACACATAGGATATTAAAAATAACCACAAAAGGCATGTTTGAGATTGCTAAATGGCTTTTATACCAGAAGAGAAAAGGAACTCTTTAGTTATAGACACTACTTTCGACTGGACTATGGAGGGATACGCAATGATTTACTCGTATCTACACCTGAGTGCGTCCGAACACTGTACATGTAGTACTATCTGCTGTCCATTTGCATGTACTCTATATATATTCATGAATATATATATATTGTCTATAAATGTAGTAAAAAAGTCATGATATCGTTGCACAAAATGAAACGATTTTCTCCAAATAAACAACCCCTGGTATGAAATAAAAATAAAGCACTGTACGTGCTTGGCATTGTTGTACATCGGTTCTGAATGACTGCGAATGATGTAGTGTTATCTGCTGTCCATTTGCAATGTATGTAAAGTATATGTTTATCGAGTGCACCGGGATTCTCTCCCATATGGCCATCGCCCCCCAGACGATTTGTTAGTTGAGTTACGGGGGTAGTGCTAGGTACAGGAGACGCCCCGTTCCAGAGGCGACCCTGGGTCTTTTAGTGCCCGGTGTGAAGCACCTTGTACACTGCACCTCGGTTTACCGTCTCATGCAATAGACAAGTTAGTAGGTTAGGATGTAGTGGGGGCTCGAACCTGCGACCCCTGGGTTGTTAAGTGCGTTACCACTAGACCACGAAACCGCCGATGGTCATTTGACATGTACAACAACGCACAGTGTTTTATCTGTTTATTATGCCACTAGTGCACAATTACGTTGAAGACGCTGACCCAATATTTCAAGTGTTATGTCATGTCACTGACTGATAGCAAAATTTAGCCCTGCCCACATTAAAGAATATCATGCTACTGTGTCACGTTCAATGATTCTTAGTCTCGCCCGCTTCTCGGAACTGCATTTTTGAAGGCGTGGAATGTCGCTTACGTCGTTAAAATGTAAACAAAGAGTATATCTGGACCAGAGGTTATAAAACCCTTGAGATCAACCATGGCAAGCTCAAATCTCAAACCTAGCTCACCCTGAGATTGAATTCAGAATATCATAGATTATAAAAATACACTTTATCTCAAACTCAGGTTGAGCAAAAATCCTGAGATAGGTTGCTACCTGTCTCGGCATCTTTAAATTGTAATAGTTTCGATCTAGCACCTAAAGAGGTGTAAAGGGAACAATACTAAACAAGAGGGTATAACGTTCAATATTATATTAAACCCTGCCTAGTAATGAGAAATGTTACAGGTGGAACTTACGTAATATACCAATATATAGTACTTTATTAAAAGGCTTCCTGGTGAAGCAATAACTCCTGGTTCGAGAGTGGAAGGACGAGCTTCCCAGTATGAAAAGTAAATGCAATATATATATATAATAAATTTATAACATAACAAAACATGCAGAACTTAAAGTAAATAGTTAGATTGTAGATATTTAGGTATTCTATTTTAACAGTATTAACATTAAAAATAAATCGACAGAATAATGTTTTTAATTTAACAAGGGAAGTAATTCCAAACAAGGCAGAAAACCAGCCCTACTACAAAATCAACATGTAATTGTAACCAAATGAAGTTAACAACGATGATCTCAACAGTTTGAAAAATCAGCATATTACAGGCGATTTATAACATATTTAGTTTCATAGCTAAAGAGTTATTATCATGTATCATTTAAATAAATTCTACATTCCAATTCATCAATGAAACAGCTTTACATAAACTTGCAATTGTAAATGCACTTACCTTTATATTTACATAAATTATCCATTGTAATAATCTTATTTTCAATCCTATTGCTTTTCACGTCGTGTTTGTAACAGTGTAACACACATTATTGTAAAAGCAATTGTTTCGCAAGCCTCGCCTTTTCCTAAACCATATCGGACTAGTCTGATATCACATGACATCAAAGGTCAAAAACCATATATAGATCTCTATATCATATCAATTGAAAATAAAAGCACGAAGGGATAACCCACTTTTAAGTGATAACTAACTTCTATTTCAGACTGCAATGACCTGCTTGATATACCAAATGGACTGGCGCTCACTGTGGAAGGAACAACGGCGGGAGCGGTCGCTCAGTATGTGTGTAACCAAGGTTACAAAATAGTCGGGTCTGCCAATCGTACATGCGGGAACGACGGCGTTTGGCTGGGTAGTGAACCCTCGTGCAAAATACTAGGTAATCATATAAAATAGTGTTTAAAATGACGGGAGTTTGTTTGTTTGTTCGTTAGGCTTTTTCGCCGTATTCAACATTATTTCAGTCATAATAACGGCGGTTAGTGAACCTACTCACACATTAGCCGATCTAAGCGGTTTACCAGTATTCAGTGCACTTACTTATGCCAGTAACTAACAACTGACCTATTTGAATCAGAGGTAGGGGGAGAATGGCCGTATACATTATTTCATGACCAATCCCCACACGAGTTATGTGGCCGGGCTGGGGCTCGAACTCACGAACCCCGGATTGACAGTCCAGCGCTCTACCAACTGAGCAAGCCGGACCAGAGTAAGCGGTAAATAAATAAATCACAATAGTATCTTTGATACCGACTTTGTATTGACCCTTAATGGCAATACTGTATTGGTTGTGTATTTGGTATTGTTGTATTCTTGTTATTGAATCTTTATGCTACGTTATAGAAGTTTATGTTCACTATTGTTTGATGTTGAATTCGACGATGGGTTCCGGAGTGATTAGTTTCATTTTGACATGCAACATGAGTCTTACATTCTAAACTGATAACTGTCACATAATGTAGCAGTGGTGTGGTGTAATTTATAAGTCATGACGTTCGCCTTGTGAAAGTGAGATTGGCAACTTGAACGCAGTCCGCACAGGCTAATCCGGGACGAAACTTTCCGCCTACAGTGGATTTATGTTTAGAAGAGTCTTCCTTGAAACAGAAAATACCGTAAAACCGGAAAGTGTCGTCCCGGATCAGCCCAGTTTTCCCACGACACGTCTCGTGTATATTTCGAAGTTAGTCAGGCCCCTCCACGTCGAAGCTGCACAGTGTCCATGCACTTCTATCTAACTTACGTACTATATATATTACTGGAGACGCATCGAAAGTTGGGACGAGTTTTGAATAATCATTTTAATTTAGTTTAGTTAACACATATTTATTTTAGCTCGATTGCATTGAAAGCCTAAGGCTTATTGAGACACTCTCAAGTCCGTTTCCTGGGTAGAACCAGTACTTGGTGTCTTTGGGAGGGATTCGTTAGTACACCACGACCTCATTGTAATTTCAAGCTATTATTTTTTTCTGAAATATCTTTAATTTGGTGTGGTCTTGTGCTGTCGGAGGAAAAATGAAGTACCCGGAGAAAATCCTGTCTGGTATGGTGACCACCTGTCAAACGCTCGCTCATGCGCCGCAACCTGGAACTCCAACCGAAGCAACGAGAAGCGAGCGTGCCATCATCCACGCTTGCCGGAGAGCCCCGATAATTGATTCTACCCAAAATTGTTTCAAGCAGCCTCGGGCTTTGAAACAATCAATGTGGCGTGACGTGAGAAAACTGGGCTTACTGCAAATGCTTAAAGTGTCGTCCCGGATCAGCCTGTGCAGTCCGCTGGGGCTAATCCAGGACGGCACTTTCCGCCGCAGAGGAGACACTTCATTGGAACAGACAATACCATAAAAGCGGAAAGTGTCGACCCGGATCAGCCTGTGCGGACTGCAGAGGCTAATCATTACGACACTTTGAGCACATGCATTAAGCGCGGTTTTCCCACGACATGCCTCCGATCTAAATTAAATACGTTTAAACATAACAAATATTCTATACATGGACAGATTGCGGCCCAGTGCCGGCGGTTCTGTACGGTGCCGTGACCTACTCGCCCAGCAACACCGAGTACGGTTCTTCCGCGATGTACACGTGTGACTCGGCCAACGGGTACGGTCTGGTAGGCGTGGCAACCCGGGTGTGTATGGCAACGGGCCAGTGGAGCGACACGCAGCCGTCTTGTCAACTATTGGGTGCGTGATATAGGTTATCGAAGGAACCGTCAAATGGGGTAGGGTACTGCGCATTGCTCATTTTGTTCGCACCATTTCTGTCATTTGGAAATGAATTAAACATGATTGTCAATCTTATGTAAATTATCGTATATCTGTTTAAATGTAATATTAAATAAATTGCATGGACGTTAAAAACGTTATAAATAAAAACAAAAACCAGCATAGAAGAGTATGGGAATATTACACTGTTAACTTTAGTCAAAGAAGTAATCCAGTTTTTAAATGCCGCTTTTTAAACATCGCCCTGCACAATTGTTTTATTCTAGATTTGTCCATAGATATTTTGATATTGCACGACATATAATTCATATGCGTCTACGCTTGTCTATTAATTGGAATATCAACAGAAAAATGTGCACTCTTTAATTTAATCTTAACGTCTGGTAAGGAAAAAGTTTTGTATATTTACGTCATTTACAGTTTCGGCTATGTTAGCATTTGTATGTAGTTTGAAAGAAAGTCATGAACAAAAACCCTCCCATTTACCATATACATGTGTGTAGTAAATTTTGATCGAGTGCACCGGGATTCTCTCCTATATAATCATGATAGCTCATTGCTCCCAGAAAACTTGTTAGTTGGGTTACGGGGTATAGAGTCATAACAACTCATGTGAAAGACAAGCTTGTAGGTTAGGTTTTATCGAGTGCTCGAGCCTGCAACCACATGGGCTGTGAAGCCAGCGCGTTACCACTAGACCATGAATCCGCCATTTCTATTTACCATTATAACTTATTATAGTTGATTTATACGTTATTGTTCTCCTTTTGCTAGACTGTGGAACCCCCAAGCCTCTTCAGAACGGGTTCTTCACATACGACAACACAGTGGTGAGCCACACGGTGACGTATGACTGCAATACGGGGTACGGGCTAGTCGGGGACCCCACGGTCCAGTGTCAGACAACTGGGTACTGGGGCACACTGCCATCCTGCAGCCTGGGTTGGTATACTTTATTGATGACACTGGTAATAATATCAGAATCCAAGAACAATAATGCTGCCTTCAGTCTGAATGGATTAAATGAATCATTTTTTTTAATTACGTGAACAATAAAGCAATTTAAATGAAACAGGTGGCATTCTGAAGATGTACAATTGATATTACTCATTTGACTATTGTACATGTATATGGGTTTACTGCGTTTTTAATTTTTCATTCTAACATGACACTCGCCAAGACAAAATTCACCGTTGTTAAACCACCAATGAACAACCCGAAAAAATAGTCCGAAACTGTAAAATATAGTTTGCATTGTAATTGCAGCAAATGAAGACATTATATCTGACGGAAATATATACATATGCAATGTATATACACTTTCGAATTCACGCCAACTGTCTTTTATTCTTGAAAATGCATCTATATCTGACGGAAATTTTCCAGAATGCGGCAGCCCGCCGACGGTTGCTCACGGCACGTTGGTTGTTCCGTCGGGGACGCTAGTGAGCGCCCAGGCCACGTACACGTGCGACAGCGGCTACGTGATGAGCGGAAGTGCCGCCATCCAGTGCCAGGTCAGCGGCCAGTGGTCCAAAGCGCCCATCTGCTATATTGGTATGATTTAGTCTGAGGCCTGAGTCTTACGGAAACACAAATCCGTGTCTTGGGTAAAGCCAGTACCTGGGCCCGTATTCACAAAGCTGAGAAGGGAAAACTTGAGAAAATTTCTGAAATTAATAAAACTCCTTAATTATGTGGCTGTTTCTAGGTCATTTTCTATTGAAATGGTCCAAACTAGTGTAACTATTGTTTATGTCTTTCATATGTTACACTCCTTAATTATAAAACTCCTTAATTATGTGGCTGTTTCTATGTCATTTTCTATTAAAATTGTCCAAACTAGTAACTATTGTTTATGTCTTTCATATGTTACAAATCGGTAAAAATATGTCACTGGATTTCACATATAAATTTTGATATGAAATTTTCACTTACGTTCACCTTAAGTTAAGATTTTCCTTAGGAGCTTTGTGAATACCGGCCCTGAAGTGGTATTCACAAAGCATCTTAAGTTAAATTTTATCATTATCTGAATGTGGAATTTTCATCAAATGTATAATTTCATACAGAAACAGTTTTGCACTATGCTATACTTTAAAATAACATCATTATGAAAATGTGATTTTAGGAACATCAATAACGAATGAATCTGTTTATTAAGTAAAGAAACATAATATATTCAGATTTTGCACTTAAGTGAAAATATTTAAGAAATTACTTAAGATGCTTTGTGAATACCAGCCTTGGTGTCTTTGAGAAAGATCACTTGTTTGTGATAGACGTCTAATGTTCCAGTATTCAAAATGCAATATAGACTCATGCCAGTATTTAAAAGCGCGATTATTAAAATAAAAATGTCATCGTTTATATACATGTATGGATGGCCCGGTTTATTGTTGTTTAATATCATATCCTGCACACTTGGAAATATTGCGTACTGTTATATAAACGTATAGTATTGTTTCTTATCTAATTCGTTTTTTCAAGGTTTGGTTTGAGAATGAACTGAACGTTCTACAACCAAAATAGCTATAACATATTTGCTTACATTTTACATAATAATTATATTTCTGCATGATATACCAAGTATATATATGCAAATTATGGATATGTCCCTTATCGCCTTTGTATAGATCTACATAATGTATATAATTAAAACGCTTTCCTAACAAAATCGCGTTTCCGAAAGCTTCAGCGTAGTACATTCATGGACATTCGAGATGTTGAAAAGGTTTGTTTTACTACCATGTATACAACTTTACATGAACGATGATGAAAGATGATTGGTTTTAAGAAACACCTATGTGAATGTTTTTATGCATTTAAAGGCCTTGTTTGAGAAAAATGCCTGGCCACTCCATGGGGTATTCCACTCTGTGTATTGCTTCACATTAAAATCTGTAATCACTTTCTGCAATCTTATCTCTCAGCTGACTGAGCAATGGCTGTGTGCACTGTTTCAGTTTATCTCTACCTCAGTGCATTGATCTCAGCTGTTAAGGGTCACCACACTTTGTCCACATTGTGTCCAGACTGTGAATGTGACCACAGCAGGGTGCCAGTACACATGAGTAAAATACCCCAGATTAAAGAATGATTAAACTAGGCCTTTAAGCTTTCTTTCGATTATACTAAACACTATATTTGAATATGAAAGTTTAAAGCAAATTTTAAAGTATTCACGTCTTTTCAGTGAGCATAGCGTACAATGAGCGCTGTATCTCCCACTCCCAGTGTTCCACGGACCAGTCCACCTGCAGGCTGGAGGGTGGCGTGAACAAGTGTCTGTGTGCCGCCACCGGGGAAATGTACGATGTGCAGACAGACACCTGTCTAAAGGGTAAGGGACATGTAGATTTATGTAGCAAAAAACGTACCAAAAGCACGTCTATTTATGTGGCCATTGCTGGCCAAAAGCAGGCACGTGTGTGCGACCACCGGTGAAATGCACGATGTGCAGACAGACAGACACCTGCCTGAAGGGTCAGGGACAGTTAGATTTATGCTGCCAATACACGCCAAGAGCATGTGACTGTGTGCAACTACCGCGTAAATGTACGAAGTGCAGACAGACACCTGAATGAAAGATAAGGGACATGTAGATCTATGATGCCCATACGTGCCAAAAGCCCGTATATTTATGTGGCCCATTCTGGCCAAAAGCAGGTACATGTGTGCAATCACCGTGGAAATGTATGCTACCAGTAAATGCAACATGAAGGTGTCTGTGTGCGACCGCTTGGGAAATGTACAATGTGCAGACAAATCCCTGTCTAAAAGGGGTATATGTATGTTGCCAATACATGCCACAATTAGGTGCTTGTGTGCTGCATCTTGGGAGATAAACGATGTTTAGACTGACACATGCCTGAAGTGAGTGAATGGTACCTAAACTTTAATCGACTATAATAGTATTCGATGCCCGTTTACCAAACCTTTTATTCTACCATTGTATTGCAGTGTGTGGATCTCTCCCTGAGGGCGGGGTATTCTTGTACGGCTCGGTGGTCTACCCGAACATTCCTTCGGCCGGCCAGATAGCCGTTTACTCGTGCGACGCCGGATATGCCTTGTCTGGAACCTCGATCCGCACGTGCCAGTCCAGCGGTCACTGGAGTGGATCGCAACCGGAGTGCACGTTCGGTAATGTATCATATCTACAGTCATATATCGAAGTCACGAACAAGTCATTGTACGAAATATTTTGCAGCGATATGGATACAAAATAAAACATGTTTCTTGCGTCCTCATTGGCTTGCGCCACTTGCGTTGATATTAAGTGTCTAAATAAATAATCTACAAAAAATATTCTACACATAATAAGTATGTATTGTCTCTTTTTAGCTCTCCTGAGCACGAAGTGCTTGGTGAGCTATTGGAATAGGGGATCTCGTCTGCGTCGTCCTTCGTCCGTCGAATGTCGTCCGTGTGACGTCAACAGTTTATTTCGTTCTCACGCCGGAGACTTCACTTTGTGTCCAATCTTAGCCAAACTTGCACAGTTTGTGTATGACCATAAAACCTCGGACGTGATTGTTATTGGGCCAGATCACACCAGTAACACTAGAGTTGTTGCCCCTTTTTCATGCAAAAAAGTGCAAAAAATTCCTTTATCCAACATATAGACTTGATTTTCCATCTAATCTTAACCACAGTTTCACAGTTTGTGTATGACTATCAGATCTCATTCTACGCCACAAAGGAGCCAGATCGTATTTTAATCACCGGAGTTATTGCCCTTTGTTTATGAAAAAATATACAAACATTGACATTATTCAGGATAGAGATTCATTTTTCATCCCAGCTTCACCAATCTTGCACAGTTTGTCATTTACCATGCGATTACAGTTGAAATCCAATATAAGCAAGATCTGACCAGAAACACAGGAGTTATTGCTCTTTGTTTGTGGAAAGAAAAATGCAACAATTGACATTATTCAGGATTGAGACCTCATTTTTCATCCAATCTTCATAAATCTTGCATAGTTTGTCTATGACCGTAACATTACAGTTCAAGTTAAATATAAGCCAAATCGAGCCAGAAACACCGTTATTTATTGCCCTTTGTTTGTGAAAAAATATATACAAATATGGACATTATTCAGGATAGAGACTTCATATTTCACCCAATCTTTACCAATCTTGCACAGTTTGTCTATTACTATAAAATTATAGGTAAAGTCGAATATAAGCAAAATATAAGTCCAGAAAGACCGGATTTATAGCCCTTTGTTGAAAAAAAAATATATATATAAGACATTATTCAGAGACAGAGACAGAGAATTTTTCATCCAATCTTCACCGGTTGGGCACAGTTTGTATATGAAGGTAAGATTATAGGTGAAGTCGATCATAAGCATGTTCGGGCCAGAAACACCAGAGTTATTGCCCCTTGTGTGTGGAAACAAACATAAACAAGTTATCAATGATTAGCTTACACACATGATGTTTTATTTAATGTTGACCAAACGTACACAGTTTGCGTA
The DNA here is from genome assembly GCA_027627225.1 of Congeria kusceri. Lineage (NCBI taxonomy): Eukaryota > Metazoa > Mollusca > Bivalvia > Myida > Dreissenidae > Congeria > Congeria kusceri. The sequence goes on from CM051024.1 coordinate 103,970,300, forward strand.
GGACCATAAAATTTAATTGATTTCCAACCGTTCCAAACCTTGCATGAAGTTATTTGTACATGCAACATTGATGGCTTCAAAGCCTGCATTAACATCATTCGTCGTTATTGGACAGAAAGTTATCGAAGAAAAAGCAAAACTTGACTATATGGCATAGCCATCGCAATCATCGCATTGCAACTAATTCTCCAAACCTTTCTCCAAAACTGTCTGCGAAAAAGACATCATAATCTACTGTTTCTGCATTTTTCAGAATTGTCACTGACTTAATGAAAAAGGGTCAGGTAAGAATATGGAGACAAATGATTTGAGAACCATTAGCAAAAACACCGCACATCCACTACCCAACTCGTCCGTTAGTCAGCCCATTGCACTAACCGATGTTTTAAATCAAATCGATCCTGTCCCCCTTTGCGCATTGTTCAGATGCCTTAATTTTCAAACCTGTTACAACATTATGGTCTGTATCTGTACCAGTTCTCAGGTGAGCGCTTTGCACCATCATGGCCCTCTTGTTTATCGTTTTATGTATTCATGGCATTTCGCTACTTTGATACTAAAAAGTAAGATTATCTAACGAGCTTAAGTTAAATGGTTAAATTAATTAATGTAACAACTTTATCACCAGCATTACCATTTGCTAGTTTGTGTATTTATGTTAGAGGATTAATCAGTCGATAGCCAATGACCATGACTGAATGCTGAACTATTATTTTGATTTCATTGACTAGGCGGACTTGTCCATTGGTATATAAGCCTGTTACAGGATGTCCGTATCCGCCGAGTCCACTGAACGGTTACGTTAACGTCTCTGACGGCATTGTGGCGGGAAACAGGTTGCAGTACTCATGCATGCCGGGATACACGCTAGTGGGCGAGGAGTTTCGAATCTGCGAGGACGACTCCACGTGGAACGGTGTGGAACCAACATGCGCTATAGGTTGGTATATGTTTTAAGAGATATATTAAAGGGACGTGTTAGACATTTTCAATCGGAACCACTGAGTATCGTTATTTACAGGTTTCTCAGTATTTGGTTTATCGATACAATCTACTGTGTTCACGAATTTTTCTTTTCAGAATGCGAAGCGCTGCCCCCAATTGAGAACGGCTATATCGACAAGTCCGCCGGAAGCTGGGAGGGTGCCACGGTGATGTACGTGTGCAACAACGACTACGCCCTGGTTGGGGACTCCACCCGCACCTGCAAGTACACCGGCAGATGGAGCGGCCTGGCACCCACCTGCCTCTTTGGTAACTTGTGCAGCATTGTACATTGTAACTTTCTCCGTGGCCTAGTGGTTAGGGCGTTCGCGGGAGGTCAAAGGTTGGAGTCTCGCACAGGGCTAGTTCTGATATGACCGGTAGCAGCTAGTTAAATTGAAGGGTACGGGTCGTCCGGTATATAGGATAGGAATCGGGAGTAAAGATGTTCATCAGTAGAGGTGTCTTATAAGTCAAAACTGGCTGGCCCTTTAATCACGAGGGGTGACACTATAATAAACAAACACTTACTTACTTTACGCGTTATCTGTATTACACGTGCGAATGTCCTTTTCCTGGATATTGTTCTTATTAACAAACTAGAAGTTAAAATTTGTTGGAACAAGCTTAGATGTACAACGTTTTGATATGTGATGTATGTTGCGGCAATTCATCCAGGATTTACCTATTTATTATAACGTTTTATTTAACAGCTTCAGGGCCTTTTTTCGCCTCTTGGGAGATTGGGCCCTTTGTCCTAATTTTGGGAAAAAATAGCTTTAATTTTGGCATTTTGGGGAAAAATAGCAGGTGAATACAATTCCTGGGGTAAGATCAGTTTGACTGCATGAGTTGAAACAATATTTCTGAGGGGATGACACCTTATAACGGCCCCTACTATAGAAGGACAAAAAGCCCTGACCTTCATAACCATCAAGCATCTGTGCTCCACTGTCCACTGCAATCCATCTTTCCATCCTGTCCTAACCATCCATCTTATCAAAAAATAAATGTGTATTTATTATCATTGTATCAATGTGGCTTACTTTTATATCAATACATTTTTATAGATAACACTTTATGTCCTAGTCAACACACATCTACATACTTTACTCGGTTACTTTCAGCGATATTCCCCGACATTGTGCTGGTTCTGGGCAGCCTGTTTGTATTCATCGTCCTCGTGGACATCTTCGTCCTCGTCTTCTTCCTCTACTACAAGTACCACAAGAAAAAGGAGGTAGAGCTCTTTTATATCAATCCGTGTCTGTGTTGCGTAATGACATTACACGTGTTTGTAAAGTTCTATTTACTATAGAGTACCACGAGAAGGAATGTATAAGGATTTATGTTCCCGCCATTTAAATGTCGCTCTGTATATACAGGACGGTGACTATGCGACGACGCGACATTAAAATATTTATTTTCGGAAGATGTCACACGTTTCTATGAAATGTTTCAATGCTCGCATCGTCGCTTCGTCGCATCGTCGCGGTTTTGTACACAACGATAATTGCCCAAATCTGGAATCGTCCCGTCGTTGCATATTCGCCCCCGGACAATATGCACGAGATGTTGTGTTATCCTGCACCGACATTGTTAATAACATAATGGCTTGAAAGTTGTATTAACTTAAATATGATTAAAACGTAATGTTTAAATATTCAACTTCACATTCGGTTCTTAAATATAATAAATCAATACATGTAGAAGGTTTTTGGTTTACTTAATTATTTTTAAAAAGATGTTTTTTTAGAAGGACCCATTATACCCGAAATCATCCCTTCAAGTAGCGCTTCAAAACATGTTTCACATATATAAGGGACTGCAAAAAATAGAAAGCTATTGTTCACTCAAACAACGCTTAACTTTTCTCAATACATTTTTATATTAGAAGGCATTCATAAAATACTTGAAAATTGGGCGAAAAAGCATAGAGTTAATAAAGGTTTTGATGTTTCTTGTTGTTGTTGTTATTTTTTTCTCTAAATTAAAGCATGGTTTCTAAGTCCTGGCTTTTTCAATACTCGAACTAGATCACTTACTAAAACATCAGTCAAAAGTGTCGCGTTTTCGTTGCCTCGCGCATCTTGGCAGGTACTTAGTGCAACGTGGCGTAAGGCGCCTCAACGTAGCACAAAAACTTTGTTCAACGTAAACGACAACTCGGAATTTTGAACATTTCAAAATACTGCTACGTTATATAACAACGTACTTATACGTAGTGGTACACGTGGCAGTACGCATAACAAAGTGGCCTTTACGTAGCATAACGTGGACAGAACGCGAGTCCTGTCAATTGCTACGTTATTCGCTACGGGTAAACTACGATACGTATGGATTTTAGGAGCATGATGCTCGTTCATTGACCATCATGCTCAATAGTACTAGGCCGTACGAAGAGGGTCTTTATTGCCTATCCCAGCATGATGCTCCAAAAACTAGCGTCATGCTTAAATTGACGAGCATGATGCTCGATCTTATGAGCTTGATGCTCGGCCAAAAGAGCAAGATGCTCGTTTACTGAGCATCATGTTCGTTCATTGAACATGAAAATCCACCTTACGAACATAATGGTGGTTTCTATGAGCATGGTGTTGTCTAAGATATTAAAGACCCTAATCGTACTCCATAGATTCGACACGCATAACTCTCGTTATTGTTAAGCTTATCAGCCCTATGCACTGAGGTCTTCCACGCAATGCTACGTAACGACACGTTGCGCGACGTTGTGAGATGTTACGTAACGTAGCGATAGCGCAGTAACTACCTAGTACATACAGGCACAGCGTAGTAAAATTTGATGAAAACTTGTCAGAACGTGGGTGTCAGATACGTACTAATATGACGCATAATAACGTGACAATATGACTGGGGCTTAAGGTCACGGCTTTTCAAATCAATAAATCATGGGTTTCGTATTTTATCATATGTCGGTACAGAAGAACACAACATCTCGAGCATTTTGTCCGAGTGCGAAGATGCGGCTACGTGACGATGCGATATTTGGGCGATTTGGGCTGTGTGCCATACCGCAACGATGTGAGATTTGGGCTGTGTGCCATACCGCGACGATGCGAGATTTGGGCTGTGTGCCATACCGCGACGATGCGAGATTTGGGCTGTGTGCCATACCGCGACGATGCGAGATTATGGCTGTGTGCCATACCGCGACGATGCGAGATTTGGGCTGTGTGCCATACCGCAACGATGCGAGATTTGGGCTATGTGCCATACCGCGACGATGCGAGATTTGGGCTGTGTGCCATACCGCGACGATGCGAGATTTGGGCGATAATAATCTCTGTGTACACTTTCTTGACACACAGATTATCGTCCAAATTGTGTGTGTGTGTGTGTTAAACTGTTGCCTCGTCGCGGTCAAGTTCAGGGCGAAATCATGATTCCGTAGAGTTAACATCATGCATTTGTTGTTTTCTTTGTAATTTGTACATATAAGTGCATTATTGTTTCTTGAAGCGGTACAAATATCATTTTTATAAATTACCAAACTTATCCCAAACGCAAAAAAACAACGTTAAAAACGTTGAAATTTGGTTTATGTAATAAAACAGTACCATATTTGCAAATTTAACTTAGCTGACGTTATTTCAAATGCATGCACCATTAGAATTCCTTTTTTAAATTTTAAACAGACCAAGTGAATTTCAAGACCGAACACTTTTTGAGTATGATCTAGCATACTACATAAAAAGTAAAACATATGTCCCTCATTTGAATTACGACGTTATGTAAGCACTGAAAGGCCATACATTTCCCCTCATTTACAGGATGAACAAAATCAGAAAACGATGATTGGGGAAGTGTATTCTTAAAACGAACAAGAATTATTCGCGGTTATTATCGGAAACTTAGAGAACTTAATTATCAACTCATACAAAAAAATGAAAGTTCTGCTGCACATGAACTCATTAGTCATTAGATACAACATGCATTGTGAAATGTTACCCTTTATATTGACGAATATGAAATAATTGTCAAAGTACTTTGTTGTAAGTTTCATTGGAGTAAAGTAAATGCATGTTCACAATGTTGGACTCTATTCAAAAGAATACAACATTTCTCTGATGTCTGCCCTATGCTGTTGCTCTATTTTTTCCATGCCTAGAGAAATTGGTCGGATGAATAGCTATGTGTGACTGCAAACTTAATTATCATGATGATTATATGTTGTTTCTTATCGTCTGAAGGAAATCAAGTTCGACGATCTGGAAAAGAAAGACGAAGAGGAGGAGGAAAAGAATGACGAGGACGACACAAGTTTCGATGCACCGATAGTTAAACCAGCGGCTTACTCGGTAAGGACCGCGCGATAATGTTCGCACATGTTGCAGTGCACTCAAAACAAAAGTTATAACGCACCAAAAGGAAATAAATGGAAATTGTTGTATTGCGTTTTTTATAGGAATTATAGCATGATTATTTGGGTAGTGTTTATACCAACATATTGGAAAAGCTATAAAGAATTTCGGGTTTACCATGGCGCAGGTGACATTCTTAAAAATAAAGAAAATACAACAATTTCCATTGGTGCGTTATTTATACACAGGAACAAACGATTAATACATGAGATGGTTTTATGAAAGCAATGAACTGAAATTAATCCACTAACAAAAGCTTAGATAGACCTTAAAGTTCTAGCGACACACAAGTGGATAAAGGTTTTTAACTACTAATACTAAGTTTCATTTAAATTTACGATATACTGCTTCTAACGACGAATAAGATTTTGAAAAATGCATTAAACACTGGGGCATATAATAATCGCATCGTCCGACCGTCCGTCTGTATGTAATGATAGAGGACGTTGAAAAGATGTGCAGAGTACAGGAACCATAACTCATTCTTCAGTATTTCCGGAAAAAAATCATTCTTCAATATTTACGGACCATAACTCATTCTTCAATATTTACGGACCACAACTAATTCTTCAATGTTTACAGAGTGATTGCCCTTTGGTTAATTTTCTTGTGCGAAGCATAATGCCATTAGTATCGAAGAGATTTAAAATAAAACCAAATGTTTACAGAGTTATTACCATTTGGTTAATTTTCTTGTGCAGAGCATAACTGCATTAGTATTGAAGAGATTTAAAATAAAACCAAATATATTGATAGAGGACGTTGAGAGGTAGTGCAGAGTACAAGAACCATAACGTTTTCTTCAATATTTACGAAGTTCTTGCCCTTTGGTGTGCGGAGCATAACTCCATTAGTATTGACGGATTCAAAATAAAACCCACATATATTGATAGAGGACATTGAGAGAAAGTGCAGTGTACACGGACGACAAGTAATTCCTCAATATGTACGGAGCTATTGCCCTTTGATTGATTTATTGTGCGGAGCATAACACAAAAAGTATTAAAGGGATTCAAATTATACTTCATATAATGATAGAGGGCTTGGCGAGGATGTGAAGTGTACAAGAATCGTAACTTTTTCTTCAATATTTAGTTATTGCCTTTGGATTATTTTTCTTGTGCAGAGCATAAATACATAGTGTGATTTTCCTGCGCGGAGCATAACTCTTTTTGAAGGGATTCAAAAGATACTTTGTATAAGGAAAGATGCCTTTGAGAGGAAATGCATATGACAAGGACCATAACCCTTCTTCTGTAAAAACACATCTTCGGGCGCATTCGTCACTTAGAGTAACAACTCTTGTTGTTAATATAGAATATGATTGTGCGTAATACTATTATATCTACGGCAAACGTTTAAACTGTCTTACATACACGTATATTAATATTGCCAAAGTCGATTACTACGAAGAATGACAGTTGTAAATTATGGAGAAAAGACAAAATGTCAGCGCAAATAAACACAACTGGCTATCCAATTGTATGACATACCAATGCCCCGGATCCCTAACCTGTTGCAGATATACAGTAAGAAGCCCAATGTTCCACAAGCTTTTGACGAGAAGGACGCTCCACATCCGCCACCAAAACGCAGCGAGAAGTCGAAGATCGTGTCGGTGTCAACGATTACCAAACCGGGATCTGCGTGGAGGAGCATATTCAACAAGGTCCGGAAGTACGAACCGGAAGTGGAGGAGTCCAGCAAGGAGGACGGGGTGTTCTCTGGGCGGAAGCCGGGTTTCGTATCGCCCGCTCTGGGGAACTCGTCTGTTAACCGTTTCCGTGGCACGCCACGTCCATTTCCGGTACGCAGACTATTTTGAATTCTGATTTGTGTTAGTTTATACCGATTTATGTTAACTCGATTGTGTGAAACGCCTGACTCTCCAGTCTGTTTCTTCCTGGGCCTGAGTCACTTCAATATCAACACATATTATATTCATACAATGCTATTTAAAAATGTATGTTACAGTGCATTTTATACATAAGTGAAATCTAAACCGAAAATGTGAGCAACTACAATTGACGTTTGTATAATATGTGTCCATGAACATAAATATATACTGTTATATATAATATTAATATATAGCTCGGACGCATTAACCATACACTCGTTGACTATAATTCTATTAACCATAATTACAAGCTTGAATTATTTCTTATATGTATACTCATTTTTGTTCGAGCACGTTTTTCCCGTGGTTACTAATACCATAATAACTGTGTGTTCAGTTAAATCCTCTTACACCGATTTAACTCGATTTCAGTACGGAAACTAATATTATACTCATCGTAACGGATTTATAATCTATACATGCATGAAGGTCAGTGTCAGGTACATGTGTCCGAGCTATAGAATATATTTTAGAATATTTTAAAATACAAATGTCAAATCAATGATTTATGTGATAGTTAGAACACATTAAGTAAAGTATTATTGGTTAAGAAGGGCGGAGCGACGACAGCGAAGCGAGCCCCTTCTTAGCCAGTAAGATTTTACTTAATATAATCTAACTTACTTAGAATATAATCTACATTTTGATTGGTCGGGCACATGTACATCATTGGAACATGTACATATTAGACATCCATATATGGTAATGCTTACTACAAATTCTAAGAAGGCAGAGTTCAAAACAACCAATCAAAAGCCAGATATAGCGTCTGTTAAGCCCAAGCTCTTCATGATCAAGTGTTTCACTTAATGGGTGACATTTAGCCATTTCATTGGATAGAAGCAAAGGTTATATTTTAAGAATACAGGTACATTGCAGGCCTAGTTCGTAGTTTGGTAAATAGAGACTACTAGGTTAGTGTTGAATAGAGATTAGTTTATTTAGCGAGGCTTAGACAACTTGAACCACCAGCCTTAAGTTATATTTATTCAAAGCTTATCTAGTATTATATTTATCCCATCATTTTCTGCCTTTATTTTGAAAATAAACGAAAGAAAACACGCTAAATGTTATGAAAAACATAAAAATGACGTCATCATATTGCGCGTGTTTGCTTTTTCACCACATAATAAAGCAAAGTTTATTCCATGTGGGTTTATTTCGTCAATTTCGTCAATGCACGCACAATAATGGTATAAAATACTGAATGTGTGTGTTGTTTTCTTGTAGTTGGATGAGGCAAGGGACGGTGGATACCAGACAAATAGTGACGAGCAAAATGTGTCTTTTGACTCCTCGATAGAAGATGTATCTGCTTAAAATGTAAATGGAGACAAAGAACGAAAACTCAACAAACAGCGCCTGCAAAAGTATCACAAAGGAAACAGCGACTGGAGAATTACATAAATTGACGGTGTTAAAGACAGTATTCTAGAAATTTCAAATATGTATAGTAATTGAATACGCTTTGATATTTATAACTACGCCTACTTAGTTAAAACTCTGCCAAACAGTGTACGAATATTTTGACACGTCCGAAAACAATTGAGTCTTAGATTTCTTAATGGCTAAACACATTGTCAATCAAATCTCGTCGTAACGTCAATTACATATACAGTTTCACTTCAGTTTGATATTTGATTGGCTGCACCCTCCAATAATTTTAGTTTACATCCCTTATGCAGTCTATATATGTTTTAAAGTGTGACACACATGCATTTTCATTCCAACACATTGACATCATGTTTTAAAGCAAGTTTTCTGAGATTGCACTTAAGTTTATCTTAATTTACAGTCAAGTTTTGCTTTATTTACAGTCCGGCTGTGTTGCCTTTTTGTATTTATTTATTATTGTGTGATATTGTGAGGTATTGTTCGTGAAAGCTTGTACTGTCGTCTTTTTGAAACAATTTGTGAATTTACAAAGGATGATCATTCATGTTATTGAGCAAAGTGAAACATGTCAATACCTTTATGTGCTTTTTAAAAACTTCTTAATTTGTGAACACTAATGAATTTGACTTTAAAACATGCGTGTACCACTACAATTTTTATAATTATTGAGACTCTTTAGATAGATTAATGGTTTGATAGTTTTATTAAGTGCCAAAGTTCAAAGATCTGTGGGGAAATCGTATTAACACATATGCAATACGCTTTGGAAATGCCGAAAATAAAGCAGAAATAAAAGCAAGTATACAATGTGTGGTATCTGATGGAATGAAAACCTGTAAAAGCTATATGAAGAAATATACAATAGTATTAATGAGCGTAATCGAATAATATTTTACTGCACACAAAGAAAACAGACGACTATAACATACACCATGTATTTGATGGATATCTCAGTACGAAGATACAATTCTTATGAAATGCAATTAGATCTATACAAAGAAAACAGACGACTATAACATACACCATGTATTTGATGGATATCTCAGTACGAAGATACAATTCTTATGAAATGCAATTAGATCTATACACAAAAATGAAATTATATAAATAATGGAAATGACAATATATCTTCCCAATAAATATTAATGATTTACATAAAATACAATGAGAACGTAAAACATAACGTATAAAGGATTACTATTTATGTACACGTTGGCACTCGTTAGACGTGTGTTCGATATTTATTCATTAGAATTTGTTTTTTTATAATTTTATTAAATTGAATTATTGTTATCTTTGTTTTAAAAGTGTTAGATGAGATATTTGTATCCATTTTTTGTAACTTTGCGATATAGTTTTAAATGTGTTGTTATTTTTTTGCTGTTGTTTGTTTTAAATGATAGGAATTCGCAACCAACATGCGTAGCTCATTGCTTTATAATGACAAAATCAAATGAAATAAAACAAACACAAAACAAAAGCCAACGTTCAATACCAAAGTGATTTCGTTATCATTTTGTACCTCTATGCAAATTACTAAAGAAATGGCGTAGGTATTATCATATGTCCAGAACAGAAGCAACAGATACATTTATATTTATATCAAATGATCTTATGATGTTAAATAAATAAGTGAATTCATACAGGCACTTTTATTTGTCCGAGGTCTGCTGTATTGGCATGAGCTCGTAGGACCAATCAAAAGCTCTAAATCTCATACAGGCATCGACATTTCATACAGGCACTTGTTTTAGCCAATCGCAATGCTCATATTTCATACTGGAACAGTGGAATTCATACACCCACAATTGAATTCATACAAGAACAGGTGATTGTTTAATAAACTCGTGAGAACTGATAACGTGCACTTTAACGTGCATTTTTACTGATATTGTGCGTAATATTACAAACTTGATAAATAATAACTAATACTAACTTTATGGAGCCATTTGTATGGGTTCTCAAGCTGAAATATGAGACGCGTGTATTCGAACAGATGGAAGGGAAACGCCAAATTAGAACAACAATAAAGACTGATAGTTGATGCAATGTTTGACTTCTGTACAACACAGTCGACCTGTTTCCTGTACGTATAACACATGTACACGTTTTACAACAGGCCACGTGTTCACGTATCTCGTTAGTTACAACTATATTTCTTACAATATAAACAATACAATTCTTACAGTCTGTAGCAGTTTCATTTGCGTTATGGTACAAAACGAAAATTGGTTTCAAACTCTACTGTAGTTTGAATATCAATTTTTAATTTTCACAGAACAAAATTCCATCTCAAGCATTCCAGTAATCACAACAAATATCCTGAAAGTGTTGGAGTAATCACATGTATAGAGCGCCAGCAAGTGTCTGCTTTTATAAATGAACAAAAAGTGTTAAATATTACAGATGCGTGTCTACAATAATATGTTATTTTTTCAATCAGTGGAGTGTCGTTCTCTGAGACATAAATGAAGTACATATATTTATAAAATATTAGACAACACTAATTAAGAAATTATTTGTTCAATTGCTTCCTTTGAACTTATAAATAAGCAGAAGGCATGTTTAAGCAATACAGTTGAGTACTTCATGGGCCACTTCTGTGATTTACAATAGTGCTACAAGGTGTAGAAAGCTCATACAAGACAGTGATGCTATTATTATTTTGGTCATATGATAGGTAATAACTATAGGAACTATAGCATGCTGGTATAATGTTGCAAGGCCCTTGACGTTCATTAATAGGTTAGACATTGTTATTTAACTTGGACTGTTCGTTTCCACTGGTTCGAAGTTTTTAACAATCCCTTTTGTGAATGGCCTTAAAGACGCAAGTACTATATTAAATCATCAAACATGTCCTACAAATGACAGTCAATATATAGAGGCAGTGCGTATATCATCGAAGAATTTTCTAGCCGACAGCAATCGAAAAACATTAAGACCCATAAGATTACTTTACGGTTTGTGATTGTTTATGTATATATCAACATTTACTTTGGGATGTTTGTAATTTAATGCCATCGTATAGAACTAACCTTAACAAGCTTCTTGTGGTGTTTCACACATCAGCTACGCAGGAAGCAGAAACTTGCATCTAGTATTGGCTATTTTGGTCAATTGTACCTTGGCCTGGGACGTCTAGACGAAGATTGGCCATTGTCAACCCGTTGTGCTAGGTTTCCACTGCCAATCAGATCAACTCGATGTACCCGGTTCACTTATATCCGTCGACTTTTGTCGATCAAAAGCTCAATAAAGCGTGACCAAGACTTCCTCTCAACCGCTACTCGATAGTATACGACCAATACACGATTTCTACACAACCAGACCAGACTCAACACGACTTCGTCCCGATAGTTAGTCCGACCACTTCTCGACTAGGCCGACTCGTACATGATTCTTACACGATTTCAACACGATAAGTACGACTAACACCAAGTCAACTAGACGTCTACTCGATCTGTTTCCGATGATACCGACGTAATCGACCTGATCGTACTGGGGTCGTGAAAGATGCACGTTTCAGAAATTGTTGCTTAAAAAAACACACAAAGAATTAAAATGAGCCTTCAGTATTCTGGAGAATTCACGAATGCATCGGTCTTTGTACTATGAAAGTTGAGTAGTTTAACGTGTGGGCTTGATGGATAGAGCTTAAGATTAGCATTGTAATATTTGAAGCTTGTGGGAGATAATACAGATGGGCCTACAAAAGAAACACAAAAGTCGTAGAACAAAACGCGCAGGCAAATCGTGGTGAGGTACGGCTAGCACGACGCCCTATGTATAGGCCAATACGAACAACTCCTGAATGATAACGGCCCTATCGGATGCAAACACTTTTAGACAGTTTATGCAGAATTTTTGGGGAATCTTTTTGACTTAATATCACCCCTACTTAGAAGCAAGATTCAAACTACAGTTAAAGAGCGACAAATATAATGTGCTAATGTATTATAGAGAAGCTCTGAATCCTGTATTAAAGTTGGATGTCACTCTTCGTCATCTTTCAACTGGTGCGTCGTACACGGAGTTGATGTACCTCTTTCGAATCGGTACGGTAACGATAGGCAAGTTCGTTCCATACGTTTTAGCGGTAATAATACATGAAATCTCTTAACATATTCTACCAGCCGTCGTCACTAATGAGCAGTGGCAGTACATTGCCCAACTCTTCAACAACTGTGAACTCCAACTCATTCTTGAACAAAACACCATTGGTCTGCCAGACGCCGACACACTGTCAAGTTATGACTAGAATACGCAATAATTCTTTATTGGAGACGATGTGTTTGCACTAAAAACCTAAGTGCTGAAGCCGTATTCAAGGCAAAATCTGAGAGTTGAAAAACGTATATATCCAATTATCGGTAAGCAATTGGAACACATAAATGAAACTATCACATTAAGGATTAAATTAATTTGTAAATTAATGACTTAACTTTAGGCAATTTTCTACCTTTTATTAAAAATGTAAGTCAGATTGATTGACAATTATTTACATTAACATATGTAGAAAATAAGATGCTTTACTTAATCCATGTATGTTTCACGTAATTGCATATGTAAGTTGTTTATCATACAGAGTGTTCCGTGTGAGACAAATGGTAGAAAACGCCTTTGGAATTCTTACACTGTGGTGCCAATGCTTGCTTGGCTGCTTGATCCAAACTCCAATGACAGTCGACTGAATCATCCTGGCATGCGTTACCCTGCACAACCTTAATAGGATCCGATATCCTGCTATTGCACGCCAAACTGTCGACCTTCAAGATGGGGACAATCAGCTTCAACCTGGTGAATGGCTTCAGGGTAGCCAGCTTTCGGATGGCCAGCGCGTCCTTGGAAATAAATTGATGACTCACGCTGGGGTTCGTCAGAGGAACTACCTCACACACTATCTTAACCCTGAAGCTGGTTCAGTAGACCGGCAAGCGAGTAGGATTTAACATACAAACTACTTAATAACAAAGAACGCGGAACCCACTTTTGTGTGACATAAATACTGCATCTAGAAGTTCTTGCTGATGTCGCAAACATTATGTTAAACGTGGTTGCAGTGGTAATTCCTGTTTTCATTAGTGCATTTGAATCTATGTGTGGATTGTTGAAATACAGATTTTAATTTATTTTTGTTTTTGATCGTTGTGAAAATGTTTTTGAATAAACTAAATAAGTTTTATCCAAATAAATAATTAAGTAGTTCCCAGTGCGTTGTTATAAATTATTTCGTCTCCATAACATATTGGGATGCCATTATTTGTACAACTAATCATTTAATACTCATTTTGATCACGAATATTTTGTATCTACATAAACGAACACTAATAAAGCTGATCATCAAATTAAATAAAAACAAACAAACACACAAAACAATAAAAAAAACAACAACTATATTTCCGAAACAAAACCAACTCCGATGTACATTTTTTATTAATATTTTGCAGTATGATTTAATAAGGATATAACATGAAAATGTCTTTCTTTTGAAACAAAGTTCACAAATAAAATAAAAACACACACGAAAATAAAACATAAATTGACATGTTTCACTCAAAACTTTACTTAACTCGTTTAGCTTTTCCACGCGTTGCATTTTTGCGATGAGGATGTTGATCATGTAAGTGTTGAATGAAAGCAAAGCGCGCGCTTTTGATGCCGTCGAACTTATGAAATCGTGTAAAGTCGGTCAAAGGTTGAGTAGCGATCGAGAGGTGATCAGGTATGATCGGATATCGGTCGAGTAGATTTGGACAGCAGACATTGATCGGGTCGATCGGGAAACGGTCGGATGTTGATCGAGAATAGATCAACACGATCGGTATAACCTACACGATCTTTACTCGACTGACATCCGATCGATTCCCGATCGTTTCTCGAGCGTCAAGATTTTCGATCTCCACTCGAATATTTTGGACGGTTTAACATTATCGGATTGGAACACCGACCAATGACGATCTTATTAAATTTAGGTAGAGCTCCAATGTCGACCGAACAAGATCAGACCCCGATGCCGTGATCGGGGTACATCGGGTCGATCTGATCGGCAATGGCAACATAGCATTGCCCGACAGAAATATGGACACGTTTTCTCGCTCCAATTTTGACACGCCGCCCGTCCGATGTGTCACATGTCCGGTCGGACACCTGTCGATTTGTAGGCCAGACGACGGAATTCATTTGAACGCCGCGTTAAAATAGATTCGGCATCCGACCGCTACTCAAAAAATGACAACTGCAGGTCGTAACACCAAACTATATTGTACTTAATGATGTGGAATATCCACAAAAAACTTGATGCAACCGATTGTCATCAATAAAATTGGTCGATACAATTGACACATGCGTTCCGGTTATCAAACAACGGGATCACCACTAAAATATTTCATAAACAAAAACATTTAACGGGAATAGTCACAATCCCACAGGGGAAAAATTGTAACCCATGCAAGCATAATCGGGTATTGATGACAATCCGTCGCATCAATTTTTTTTTCTTTTTCGTGGGTATCATACGTGAATAGAACTGACCAATCTCAAATAAGTCAGTAGCTAGCCTGGATTTATTTATTTCGCCTCATAACTCTTCATAATGTCGCGTAGTCACGAACAATAACTATGTATATACAACGATACACCAAATATAGGTCTATATGTAATGCGTGTTTTTTTAAAATATTAATTGAATATGAAATGTGTATGTTTGCCCGATAAGAATATTTTTCAAACTGCCAGTATATAAATTTGGTTTATATCCAGTTTTCAGGATATTTTGTTTATTCTTTTAAAATTAATACGTCGAGTTAAACAACATCGCTATCATAATTAAACTTAGTCATTAAAAGGTAATTTTAAAGAATAACAATTTAATCATGTTCCAATGAAATAAAAAATAATTGATCATATATTATGTACATTTATATTATATTGCAGAAAGCCGTTATAGTTAGTATGTAGTAAAATTATGTATCATTTTTGTATTTCATCTGGAAGTGTTTTCTACGCTGCATGGTATTGATATTGCCGCGTTTTTAAATAATTTATAATCAGAATATCTTTGTTCTTAAAGTCATTAATAAATCTCAGATACAATTGCTTGTTATGGAGCAAACCTAATATTTTAATTATTCCATTGTCCACACCTGTATGGCACAAACTGATTAAAGATGGCAATCTGCAAGGTGTTTATGAAACAAGTCATTCAGGCCGAAATAGTTTTATTCAATAAAACACATAACTAGTTTTAAACAATTATGGTATTTGACAACAGGTCATTGTTGTTTTACGATTGACACACACGCTTCGCGTATCTCAAAAATGGATCACCAATGAAATATTTCATACCTCAATAAGGATGAACCTGGCGAATAAACGTTGATTGAGATAAAATAGCTGTCAACATGTCGTTTTAAAGCTATATGATATTGGGATCCTAAAGTCGTGTTTTAATAATATGTATCTGGTTTGTGAAATAATGTAGCAGCCATCGTATTGAGAATTAAACCAGAATGACCCTAACTAATATTCTTAATGAATGATACTTAAATTTGAAATAACTTTATGCAATGAGCTGGCTCAACAATAGTTTTTCTTTTTTAAGCCTTTTTCAGTTGTTAGTGCCATTTATTTTAATTTTCATTTCTGACCAAAAATGATTTTGTTTCTGCTATTTTACGAGTAAATAATAACTTGAAATTGTATCGTTATTAGAATGATTAAGTAAAACAATGTAGCTTTAATAATTGAAACAATGTTATTATTTGTAACATAGTAATTTGAGCTAATCGATATTTAAACAACAGTGCGATCTTGTTACTTTAAATGTATCGCAGGTTATTGTCTTAATTTTAACTGATTAATAAATGATCTTAAACACAAAACTGGATTATGGTACACACGTGTTGGTTTGAATTATTATGTTATTTAGACGTTAAAACGTGATTGTATATATAAAATGGCGCAATGGAGTTTATTGAATCATCATTGTTTCTGGATTGTATTATTTATGCAGTTGAGCAAGGTGTATGGCCAAGACATTCCAACCACAAGTAAGTATGGAGACTGATGATACACACTCGCAAGCAAAGAGAAATTGAATATTAATATATATATATATATATTACTTTTAAAAAAGTACCCATGGTTTTGAATTGATTTAGGTTTACAAATTTTACCGAACGAAAGGTGTGTTCTTTTGTTTGTTGCAATTTTAATAAAGAATCAGAGGAAATAAAAGCTGTTAATTAAAATATAAAACATTAGAAACTAAACAATAACATTAAATGATCTTTCTATCAAATTGTATGTCATTTTAAATCAATTAATATGTTTGTTGTTTACAAAATGTATAACTTAATATCTTCTTATTAGATAGTGGTTTTCGTTTGTTGAGTTGATTAAAGGTTGTTTGTATTGTATATTTACGCTTAAGTTAAAAAGTTTAAGCTACGGCCGAAGATGCACCACTAGCTGTTTTTCATCTCACCTCTTATCGTCTGATAAGGCCGACAATTAATTACAAATGCTATGACAGTAATTAATCCATTAAACATACACGGTCTTCAATAATAATGTTTGTATTATTACCATCCGAAGTCTGTTTTGCTAAGATCAATATTTGCTATTGATCGGACATGATAAGAAACATCCATTTGTAAGTATTTCTTCTCTTTTAACTGATAAATGCAGAATATTGGACTTGCATGCAACGTTTTAATATTCTGTTTGTAAGCATGTACTGTGGATAACGACTGCTCGGGAACGTACGCAAACACTGTGTGCGATACCGGAAATAGACTTTGTGTCTGTGCATCTGGTCATGCCTTGAGTTCGGCTTCCACGCAGTGTCTCTATGGTGAGTCATTTGATTAATCATTTAAATAATGTTAAACAATAGAAGTTTTCTAAAGCAAACTCATTCAACAGTTATTTACACCACATTTCAATTTATTAATTTCAAATTGTTGGTATTCACCAATGTGCAAACCGATTGTAAGTGAACGTACCTAAACCGTGTACGAATTTCAGATTGTAATACACCAATAATCATCGACGGAACGGTCTCAACTCCTGATGGTACTCTAAACGGTTCAGCTGCCTCATTTACGTGCAACAGTAAATTTGTCCCCTCGGGCGATGTTACGAGCACATGTACAACTTCCGGATGGGACCCTGCACCTCCAACATGTAGTAAGGGCATTTGGTTATAATAAGGCATTATTGTTATGTTCTCAATTTCCCTGCACACCGCATCTCTTTGTGTGCCGTTGCGTCATGCAATTAAGTAAAGTAATAGGTGGTCGCTTAGTATTTTATTGTTCATTTCAACAAACCAATAAAAACAACTCCGCGAATACCACTTTAGTAGAATATTTAATGAGCTACACCTTGATTATAGAATTATATATCCAATTAAAGATGGAAGTATGTGTATGGCTATGATTACTTTCAATCAAGTCTATATTGGTTTATGGTGTTGCAATGATTAACCTTTGCGAATACTCACTGTTGGTCGTAAAATACATACGTCTTTAGTTTGGATCGGTACAATAACTCAGTGTCTGTGAGGTCATTTAGTGACGTGGTTATACTAATGGATGACGAACTTTTGTATAGTTTAGTAAATAATTTCATTAAATGTGAACGTTATGAACGTCGTGGAAGCTCAGTTATATTAACAACCGTGACCTAAGAAACATGTTGATAGTGTTTTTTCACAGATTGTCCTGTCCTTCACGACATCAACGGTGGATCCGTTGACTCCACGGCGAAGTCAGGGAGCACCCTCGTGAACGGCAAGGCGACGTACACGTGTAACACCGGTCTGCAACTGGATGGTGCTGCGGAGAGAACGTGCCAGACGGGAGTGGGGTGGAGCGGAGCAGAGCCTAGCTGTAGTATGTGGGATTATTGTTGTATAGATATATCACTAACAACAGTTCAAACATGACATTAAAATGTTTGTTCATTTGATATTAGCTAAAATGATCAACTAATTCGATGAATGGACATACGTTATTTCACTCGCTGTCACAAAGTCTGCAGTTTTATTAAACATTATTGCTTGGCGAATATACGCGAAATATACGGGGGGTGATACCGATACCAACCACGACATTAACAATGTGTACCTCCGAGTGTGTTCATCTAGATGCTTGGTGACTGAGTGTCGGCCAGTTATTTTGCGGCGATATTTCACGCAGTACGTCGGTCTAATCCGAGTGAACTATAGTCTTACTACATGTATATCCGAGTCAACTCTAGTCTTACTAGATCACCCAAACTCCTAATCGTGGTATATGTTTGTTTTACTAGAGCCATGTGTTAATAAAGAGAAAATCTTCATAATATAATATTTCTAGAATGCGACCCATTGGCTGCACCAACTGATGGGTCGATAGACACTGGAACGAACACGGTTGCAATAGGTGGCCTGGCAAACTACGTTTGCATCGATGGTTTTGTACTGGATGGGAATACCGTCCGGGCATGCAGTGCAACGGGGTGGAGCGGGGATGATCCGACATGTGGTATGCATATGTGGCTTAGATGTGTGCACATTCAACAATACATTAAACGCATTTTATAATTATAACACATCTTTTAGAGTTATGGTTGGGTGACAAATGTCTACACAACGTGTATGCTTAGAATGTTTCGATGATTGAAGCTTAGATATAATTTATGTTGTGGCTCTTAAGTTTGTGTTGATCAGTTTGTTCAAACATAACACTAGATTTGTGCCGACGCTGATTTCACAGTGAATATACTGTTGAAAGATGCATAACAGGTCTATATTGTGTAATAACAAGATCTTCAGAAGTCAGCTCCAGAATAATAAACTAATGTTAATTTGAAGTTAGTGTGGACGTATGGTTATTATGTATATTAAACTGCGATAAGTTTCATAGTTATCGACAACGCAGTAGTCGCAAAGATTCCCAACTACGAGTATAAATTGCAGAAAATTACGTTAAATTTCAACAACTACAAGTTCTTTATACAACTTGTTAGTGCCTTATATCTGAGTCTCGTTTTTCCACAGAATGTCCAATCTTGACTGATATACCCGGCGGCTCTGTATTGAATATAATTGATAATTAAGCGTGTGTAACTGTTTAATACTTTGTTAAAACAAGCTCCTCCCAACAGGTAATATTATGTGATGTTTCATGGTTTTGTTTCGTTATGTTGCCCTCACCATTATTCAAAGGGGAGCAACCTGCGCATAACGTTGCGCAATGTAACTTATGAATAACACTGAGTGTTACTGACTGTTACAAGCAGGACCCTGGTTAATGACTGTTCTATTTTGTAGTTGTGAGTCGCAACTATTATTATAATGTTTTCTATGGAATATAAAACAATTAAATAATGTTTGTTATTTATTATTAGAAGTAGGTAATAAAACAGATATTTTATTGTCATTTTGGGAACAGTCAAATTGTTTTCCTTCAGTATAGGGGTCAACATTTCGAACTGTTGCTCTCGGCCTAAGGCATCGGGGCAATAGTTCAACTTTTGCCCCCGATACTGAAGGAACAACATGTGATTGTTCCCAAAATGACAATGAAATATCTGTATAATATATCCCTTCCTCAGCTTTGTTTACTGGCTTACATACTTCAAAAGTACCAACTTCCAGTGATAGCTAATCGTTGCTAAACAATCATACATAAAATAAATAAGAGCATTCATAAAACTATTCTTGAGTCGCTTGTTTTTGTAGAATGCCCCGCACTGGCCGATATAACCGGTGGAAGTGTGAATGTGGCGGCTAAAACC
This sequence comes from Congeria kusceri, assembly GCA_027627225.1. Classification (NCBI taxonomy): domain Eukaryota; kingdom Metazoa; phylum Mollusca; class Bivalvia; order Myida; family Dreissenidae; genus Congeria; species Congeria kusceri. The sequence goes on from CM051024.1 coordinate 103,990,745, forward strand.
GGCAGCACCGCCCTAGGTGGAGTAGCCAGCTACCGGTGTGACAGCGGCTTGGTGTTGGTTGGAGTCGCAAATAGAACGTGTGAGACCGAAAACGGGTGGAGCGGAGCCGTGCCTGCCTGTCGTAAGGAATCTTCAATTGTATTTCAAAAGACTAGCATTGCTTTTTTTCAAATACTGCCTTACACTATTTAGACTGGTTAGAGCGCGTAAGGTGAATGAATACATTGTAGTTGGTTAACTATACATCAAATGTAAATATTTAGATCTATATTGTTGAAAGCCCCGATATATTTAGTGGCAACGTCATTATTCAAACGAATCAACATAATGAACTTTGTTGTGATACAAATTAAAGTATATTTTCCTGTTGTTTAGGTATGAAACATTACTACTACTTTTGTTAATATAACAGTAAGCACAACGATCTAAATAATATTAATAACTTAATGCCCTTATGGCCGCATGTGTACAAACAATTTAATAAACATTTTAGATTGCAACACGCTGTCCTCTCCGGTTGACGGTGCAGTTGATAAAGCATCCACCACAACCGCTATTGGCGCCAATGCCACTTACCAATGTAATGCCGGTTTTGTATTGAATGGACCAGCAATACGAACATGTACAGCGAGCGATTGGGATGGAAATGCACCCGCGTGTGGTATGCTACTTCAATACAATACAATACATATCACGGATAATGTTATTCTGTTTTGTCTTTTTACGAATATACTTTAAATGATGTTTGCAATTGTAATTGTCATATTCATCGACAAAAACTACATTATGTATTCTGAAAGTTCAATGTCCCGATGTATAGGTAAACAGTTTTCGTCTGTTGTTGTTTTATTCAGAATGCCCAGATCTGGTCGATATACCCGGTGGAAGTGTGAATGTGGCAGCTAAAGCAGGCAGCACCGCTCTGGATGGGACAGCCAGCTATCAGTGTGACAGCGGCCTGGTGATGATCGGAGTCGCAAACAGAACGTGCGTGATCGCAACCGGGTGGGGCGGAGCAGAACCAGAATGCCGTAAGGAATCTGAAAAACTTAAGTTTATGTTCAAAACTATCAACACCTTATAATAAATATCATTACGAAATATAACGAGAGTTATGTACATCGCTTCTGTAGCATTTAGGAATAATTAATAAACAAATTGGTGAAGAATGGATATATCAAATGACAACGCAAACACATCTCAATAGTATTATGGCCATGGATCTGATAAACGTATTACTGCTACCATTTATTAACATCCAGTACCGAGAGCGCTATAAAATGTATATACAAACGACCTTATTTGTGCGTGTATGATAGAAGGATAATATTCATCTCATTTAAGAATGCGACACACTTCTTGCGCCGGTTGACGGTTTGGTTGATAAAGCCTCTACCACAACATCTATTGGCGCCAATGCCACTTACGAATGTAATACAGGCTTTGTATTGAACGGTCCAGCAACATCAACGTGTACTTCGACTGGCTGGGGTGGAATAGCACCCACATGTGGTATGCTACTTCAATACAATATTATGAGATTGTGATTCTGTTTAGTCTTTTTACGAATATTCTTTTAATGACGTGTGCTATTTTAATGGTAATATTCATCAACAAAAGCTGTATTATTTATTCTGGAAGTTCAATGTTAGGATGAATAACTAAACTGTCTTTGTATGTTGTTTATTTTTTTCAAAGAATGCCCTGCTCTGGTCGATATACCCGGTGGAAGTGTGATTGTGGCAGCTAAAGCAGGTAGCACCGCCCTGGGTGGGGCAGCCAGCTATCAGTGTTACAGCGGCCTGGTGTTGGTTGGAGTTGCAAATAGAACGTGCGTGACTGGAACCGGGTGGAACGGAGCCGCCCCAGAATGCCGTAATGAATCTGAAAATCTTAAGTTTAAGTTCAAATCTATCAACACCTTATAATAAATATTGTTACGATATATAACGATTGTTATGTACATGGCTTCTGTCGCATTTATGACTAATTATTAAAGCAATTTTTGAAAGAATAGACGTATCAAATGACAACGCAAACAAATCTCAATAATATTATGGCCATAGCTCTTTTGTTTCTTTATAAACGCATTACTGCTACCTTTTATTAACATTAAGTACCGAGGGCGCTATAAAATGTATATACAAACGACCTTATTTGTGCGTGTATGATAGAAGGATAATATTCATCTCATTTAAGAATGCGACACACGTCTTGCGCCTGTTGACGGTTTGGTTGATAAAGCCTCTACCACAACATCTATTGGCGCCAATGCCACTTACGAATGTAATACCGGCTTTGTATTGAACGGTCCAGCAACACGAACGTGTACTTCGACTGGCTGGGGTGGAATAGCACCCACATGTGGTATGCTGCTTCAATACAGTACTAAGAGTTTGTGATTTTGTGTTGTCATTTTACGAATATACTTTAAATGACGTTTGCTATTTTAATGGTCATATTCATCAACAAAAACTCCCATACGTTACTATATTATGTTTTTTGGAAGTTCAATGTTAGGATTTATACCCAAACTCTCTTCATCTGCTTTTTTCAGAATGCCCCGCTATTGTCGATATACCCGGTGGAAGTGTGAATGTGGCGGCTAAAGCAGGTAGCACCTCCCTGGGTGGGGCAGCAAGCTATCAGTGTGACAGCGGCCTGGTGTTAATTGGAGTCGCAAATAGAACGTGCGTGACTGGAACCGGGTGGAACGTAACCGCCCCAGAATGCCGTAAGGGATCTGAAAATCTTAGGTTTACCTTAAAATCTACCTTATAACTACCTTATAATAAATAATGAGAGATATGTACAGCGTTTCTGTCGGATTTAACAATACATAATAAACGCAATGTTACCAATTTCTGTACCAAAATTTAAATTTACTTAGATATATATTGTTATATATTGTTAAAACAATTGATATATCAAGTGACAACACACACACACACACACACACACACACACACACAAATCTCCAAAGTATTGTGTCCATGGCTGTGATACATATGTGTAAGGACTTTGACCGCTGCTTCATTATAAACGCGAGATTGAAACCTTTTATTAACATCAAGTACCGAGAGCGCTATACAATGTATATACAAACGACCTTATTTGTGCGTGTATGATAGAAGGATAATATTCATCTCATTTAAGAATGCGACACACTTCTTGCGCCGGTTGACGGTTTGGTTGATAAAGCCTCTACCACAACATCTATTGGCGCCAATGCCACTTACGAATGTAATACCGGCTTTGTATTGAACGATCCAGCAACACGAACGTGTACTTCGACTGGCTGGGGTGGAATAGCACCCACATGTGGTATGCTGCTTCAATACAATACTAAGAGTTTGTGATTTTGTGTTGTCTTTCAACGAATATACTTTAAATAACGTTTGCTATTTTAATGGTGATATTCATCAACAAAAACTCCCATACGTTACTATATTATGTTTTTTGGAAGTTCAATGTTTGGATTTATAGCCAAACTTTCTTCATCTGCTTTTTTCAGAATGCCCCGCTCTTGTCGATATACCCGGTGGAAGTGTGAATGTGGCGGCTAAAGTAGGTAGTACCGTCCTGGGTGGGGCAGCAAGCTATCAGTGTGACATCGCCCTGGTTTTAATTGGAGTCGCAAATAGAACGTGCGTGACTGGAACCGGGTGGACCGTAACCGCCCCAGAATGCCGTAAGGGATCTGAAAATCTTATGTTTACCTTAAAACCTACCTTATAACTACCTAATAATAAATAATGAGAGATATGTACAGCGTTTCTGTCGGATTTAAGAATACATAATAAGCGCAATGTTACCAATTTCTGTACCAAAATTTAAATTTACATAGATATATATTGTTATATATTGTTAAAACAATTGATATTACAAGTGACAACACACACACACACACACACAAATCTCAAAAGTATTGTGTCCATGGCTGTGATACATATGTGCAAGGACTTTGACCGCTGCTTCATTATAAACGCGTGATTGAAATCTTTTATTAACATCAAGTACCGAGAGCGCTATACAATGTATATGCAAACGACCTTATTTGTGCATGTATGATTGAAGGATAATATTCATCTCATTTAAGAATGCGACACACTTCTTGCGCCGGTTGACGGTTTGGTTGATAAAGCCTCTACGACAACATCTATTGGCGCCAATGCCACTTACGAATGTAATACCGGCTTTGTATTGAACGGTCCAGCAACACGAACGTGTACTTCGTCTGGCTGGGGTGGAATAGCACCCACATGTGGTATGCTGCTTCAATACAATACTAAGAGTTTGTGATTTTGTGTTGTCATTTTACGAATATACTTTAAATGACGTTTGCTATTTTAATGGTCATATTCATCAACAAAAACTCCCATTCGTTACTATATTATGTTTTTTGGAAGTTCAATGTTAGGGTTTATACCTAAACTTTCTTCATCTGCTTTTTCAGAATGCCCCGCTCTTGTCGATATACCCGGTGGAAGTGTGAATGTGGCGGCTAAAGCAGGTAGCACCGCCCTGGGTGGGGCAGCAAGCTATCAGTGTGACAGCGGCCTGGTGTTAATTGGAGTCGCAAATAGAACGTGCGTGACTGGAACCGGGTGGACCGTAACAGCCCCAGAATGCCGTAAGGGATCTGAAAATCTTATGTTTACCTTAAAAGCTACCTTATAACTACCTTAAAATAAATAATGAGAGATATGTACAACGTTTCTGTCGGATTTAACAATACATAATAAACGCAATGTTACCAATTTCTGTACCAAAATTTAAATTTACTTAGATATATATTGTTATATATTGTTAAAACAATTGATATATCAAGTGACAACACACACACACACACACACACACACACACACACACACACACACACACACACACACACACACACACACACACACACACACACACACACACACACACACACACACAAATCTCCAAAGTATTGTGTCCATGGCTGTGATACATATGTGTAAGGACTTTGACCGCTGCTTCATTATAAACGCGTGATTGAAACCTTTTATTAACATCAAGTACCGAGAGCGCTATACAATGTATATACAAACGACCTTATTTGTGCGTGTATGATAGAAGGATAATATTCATCTCATTTAAGAATGCGACACACTTCTTGCGCCGGTTGACGGTTTGGTTGATAAAGCCTCTACCACAACATCTATTGGCGCCAATGCCACTTACGAATGTAGTACCGGCTTTGTATTGAACGGTCCAGCAACACGAACGTGTACTTCGACTGTTTGGGGTGGAATAGCACCCACATGTGGTATGCTGCTTCAATACAATACTAAGAGTTTGTGATTTTGTGTTGTCATTTTACGAATATACTTTAAATAACGTTTGCTATTTTAATGGTCATATTCATCAACAAAAACGCCCATACGTTACTATATTATATTTTTTGGAAGTTCAATGTTAGGATTTATACCCAAACTTTCTTCATCTGCTTTTTCAGAATGCCCCGCTCTTGTCGATATACCCGGTGGAAGTGTGAATGTGGCGGCCAAAGCAGGTAGCACCGCCCTGGGTGGGGCAGCAAGCTATCAGTGTGACAGCGGCCTGGTGTTAATTGGAGTCGCAAATATAACGTGCGTGACTGGAACCGGGTGGACCGTAACAGCCCCAGAATGCCGTAAGGGATCTAAACATCTTATGTTTACCTTAAAACCTACCTTATAACTACCTTATAATAAATAATGAGAGATATGTACAGCGTTTCTGTCGGATTTAACAATACATAATAAACGCAATGTTACCAATTTCTGCACCAAAATTTAAATTTACTTATATATATATTGTTATATATTGTTAAAACAATTGATATATCAAGTGACAACACACACACACACACACACACACACACAAATCTCCAAAGTATTGTGTCCATGGCTGTGATACATATGTGTAAGGACTTTGACCGCTGCTTCATTATCAACGCGTAATTGAAATCTTTTATTAACATCAAGTATCGAGAGCGCTATACAATGTATATACAAACGACCTTATTTGTGGGTGTATGATAGAAGGATAATATTCATCTCATTTAAGAATGCGACACACTTCTTGCGCCGGTTGACGGTTTGGTTGATAAAGCCTCTACCACAACATCTATTGGCGCCAATGCCACTTACGAATGTAGTACCGGCTTTGTATTGAACGGTCCAGCAACACGAACGTGTACTTCGACTGGCTGGGGTGGAATAGCACCCACATGTGGTATGCTGCTTCAATACAATACTTAGAGTTTGTGATTTTGTGTTGTCTTTTTACGAATATACTTTAAATGACGTTTACTATTTTAATGGTCATATTCATCAACAAAAACTCCCATACGTTACTATATTATGTTTTGTGGAAGTTCAATGTTAGGATTTATACCCAAACTTTCTTCATCTGCTTTTTTCAGAATGCCCCGCTCTTGTCGATATACCCGGTGGAAGTGTGAATGTGGCGGCTAAAGCAGGTAGCACCGCCCTGGGTGGGGCAGCAAGCTATCAGTGTGACAGCGGCCTGCTGTTAATTGGAGTCGCAAATAGAACGTGCGTGACTGGAACCGGGTGGACCGTAACCGCCCCAGAATGCCGTAAGGGATCTGAAAATCTTATGTTTACCTTAAAAACTACCTTATAACTACCTTATAATAAATAAAGAGAGATATGTACAGCGTTTCTGTCGGATTTAAGAATACATAATAAACGCAATGTTACCAATTTCTGTACCAAAATTTAAATTTACTTATATATATATTGTTATATATTGTTAAAACAATTGATATATCAAGTGACAACACACATACACACACACACAAACCTCAAAAGTATTGTGTCCATGGCTGTGATACATATGTGTAAGGACTTTGACGCTGCTTCATTATAAACGCGTGATTGAAACCTATAATTAACATCAAGTACCGAGAGCGCTATACAATGTTATATATACAAACGACCTTATTTGTGCGTGTATGCTAGAAGGATATTATAAATCTGTTTTAAGATTGCAACACGCTGTCCCATCCCGTCGACGGTTCAGTTGATAAAGCATCCACCACAACCGCTGTTGGCGCCAATGCCACTTACCAATGTAATCTCGGTTTTGTATTGAGTGGACCAGCTACACGAACGTGTACTACGAGCGATTGGGGTGGAATAGCACCCACATGTGGTATTCTACTGCAATACAATATTAAGAGTTTGTAATTCTTTGTTGTTCTTTTACGAATACACATTTAATGACGTGTGCTATTTAAAAAGTCATCTTCGTCAACAAAAACTATGTTATGTTTTTGGGAAGTTCAATGTTAGGATGTTATAACTAAACTTTCTTTGTCTGCTTCTTTCAGAATGCCCCGCCCTGACCGATATACCCGGTGGAAGTGTGAACGTAGCGGCTAAAGCAGGCAGCACCGCCCTTGGTGGAGTAGCCAGCTACCGCTGTGGCAGTGGCCTGGTTTTGGTAGGAATCGCAAATAGAACGTGTGAGAGCGGAACCGGGTGGAGCGAAGCCGTGCCGGTTTGTCGTAAGAATACTTCTTATTTTATGCAAACAGAGCAATTAATCTACAATGCACGGTGTTCGTCATTAGGATATGGCGAATATTCGCGTATTCCATTTTTAAGACGAGGATGAAGTGCTAAGAGCTGACATGTGATGCACGAGTATATTAATCAAATTATTGATAAATCAATAAGCCCTTACTTATTTAAAGCACTATATACTTAGCTCCACTGGCGCCGAAGGCCAGAGAGCGTTATGCAATAGCGGTTCGTCCGTCGTGCGTGCGTCCGTGCCTGTGTAAACTTGTCCTTTAAACGACATCTCCTCTAAAACCGGTTGGCCAATTTTGATGAAACTTCACAGAAATGTTCCTTGAGTGGTCCTCTACAAAAGTTGCTCAAATGGTTCCATTCCGCAGCACAAGATGGCCACCAGAGTTATAAATAGAAAAATCTTTTAATGACATCTCCTCCTAAACCCTGGGTAGATTTTCAAATAATTGCACAGAAAAGACTTATGGGTGCTCCTCTACCAAAGTTGATCAAATAGGTCCTCTCCTTTGGAAAACATTGCTGCTAGGAGGCGGGGTCATTTTTTCTTATATGGCTTAATTGTAAACTTTGAAAGCCTTCTTGTCAGAAACCACTGGCTGGATTTTAAAATAATGTCATAGAAATGTTCCTTGGGTTGTCCTCTACCAGATGTGGGGCCTTGTTTCTTCTATGGCTAAACTTTAAAAAATCTTCATGTCAGTAACCACTGGTTGAATTTCGAAATAATTTCACCAAAATGTTCCTTGGGTGGTTCTCTACCAACTTCGCTCAAGTAGTTTCGCCGCGTTGAAAAAAATGACAGAGAGGGTCGGTCCATTCTTTATATATAGCTATTTTGAAAACTTCGAAAAATGTTCGTGTCAGAACCAATGGCTGGATTTCGAAATAATTTCACTGAAATATTCCTTGGATGGTTCTCTACAAAAGTTGTTCAAATGATCACGGTCCGTGTAAAAAATGGCCGCCAGGTGGCGGGGCCATTTTCCTATTATGGTGATAGTTAAAACAGTTTAATATCTTCATATCAAAAGCCATTTCACAGAAATAATTTCACAGTATGGTCCTTATGTAGTTCTCTACCAGAGTGCTTAGAATTTTTATGTTGATTCATTAAAAAATATGGCCGCCAGAGGGTATGGCCTTTTCTCCATATAAAGCATACACGGGTATTATCGCTTCTGACGCTCCTTATTTAATAAGCCAGTGGAGAGATACAGGCACTCGGGTGCCTCTTCTATATAAATAATACCAGGACTGTATTCTTTTGGAATAATGCGTCCACTGTCCAGCATGAAAATGTATATATGTCATATTTTGTTTGCATACTCGAAAAAAAACATCAGTTGTTTTTTTAATATATTTTACAATTCAGAATAGTAATATTTTCTTTGTTTTCTCTATACTATGAATTTACTGCTCAATGCAATCCCTAATTTAAGATGAATGTCGGAATATTCTCCGCATATTTACGGAATCAGAAATATTTTGTAGCTTACGTTTATGTCGCCTATGCACACCATGGTTCGATGCATATCAAATAAACTATGTTTTGTTGACATCCCTTGACAACAGATTGTGCAGCCCTGACAAATCCCCAGGAGGGCACAGTGAACAAAACCACTGGCACAATACCTATAGGCGATACAGCGACATACACTTGCAATGCCAACTTCGTGATGAATGGTGACGATACCACAAACTGTACAGAGACTGGTTGGAGTAATGCGGCGCCAACGTGCGGTAAGAACAATGGCTTGCAATACATACTTTAAAGGTAAACGAAATAAAGAGAAGAAATCAATTCCGAATCCCCCAGTAGAGAATGTCCACCAATCTTAATGTAGTTGTAATTGACCGATCGCTATTAGATAACCACGCTTCCTTGGCCAAATCTCCGACAAACACAGTGCACAGTATATGAATGTGTTCACAAGACATTTTCGTCAAACAATGAAGTGTTGGATGTCTGAATGGCTCAACGCATTGTCAATCAAACTTATCGATTGGTCAGTTTAGCTTTCTTACGTACATCTGAGATCTCCATATTCATGACGATATAATAGTATATGTATAAATGTATAATAATTTTTCTCAAGTAATGGTTCAAAAAGTGAAAAGTGTTTCAATAAGCGTATGTCTTTCGACAAAATCGAGCTTACATATTGTTCTTTAAACTGTATGCGCTATGACCACGAGGACATGCTGTTATTCCTTTGAATGTTTAATGCGTAAATAAAAAATAAACTTACACGTAACATGCTGTTATATATCGCAGAATGCCTATCTCTGATGGCTCCGGATAACGGCAAGGTAATGCCATCCACGGGTACGTCGCCCCTAAATACAACGGCGGAATACACGTGTGACGCCACTTACAAGTTGATAGGTAGCGCCACTCGCACTTGCACATCTGGAATAGGATGGAGTGATGACCCACCAATATGTGTAGAAGGTAGGACTGTATACACGTTCAATACATTTTACATTCGACACGGCATCCTCGCATGCGTTACTTAATTGTGTACCATATTTCAGAGAGTTTTCTTTGTTCTGCGGTATTCAATAACTGTGTCATTAGAACAGAAACTGGTAGGCGGAGCCTACTATGCAGGCTTATCGTGCAATAAGTAGAGTGCAGTTTATTGAAATTTTGATTTATTGTATACGCACGCACGGTAAGCTTCCATATTCGACAGCGCTAAATTTGAAACATGCTGACACACATGCCAATCACGTCAGACATCACATGATTTTTAGGAAACGCTTATGGGATTGGCATCTTTTGAAAGTTGCAATGTGATAGGTAAATATGGTATAAAACACTTGAAGCACACTTTGACCTCAATATGCTAATTATTTAATTTCTCCTGGGGGCTAGTACAATAACTTACATATTTCGGTCAAAATATGCTACAACTATAACATTTAATTGCCATTTAGATTTGCAGCATGACTGAAAGCAACAACTGTGGCCGTGGAAGAAGTCTTGAATGGTTTAACACGCACTTTCAAAGCGTTTCGAGGAGTTTTGAGCAATAACTATGTTATACTAATACATGTATTTACTTTTTTCCATAAATAATTTATATTCGTGTTCTTGGTATAATAGCAACCTCTACAATAAGCACCAATTATGTCGATCTGAACTGTGTGATCTAATTATCTTTAGAATGTGGCCCACTCGTTTCACCAGCTAATGGTGATGTCAATTATGCGAACTCCATCGTAACCTCGAATGCGACTTATACGTGTGACGCGAACTTCAAACTCATTGGAGACGTATCTCGAACATGCCTGCCTGGGCACACGTGGAGTGGAAATCAGCCCACCTGCATAGGCGGTAGATAGTCCGTAGTTAATTTTGTACAACCATATTCAACTTATCAAATGATCATGCTTCAAAAGCGTGTATTTATTATCAAACCTCAAATATTATGCTTGTAATGCTGGTTTTGAGCTTTTTTTCAAAACGTTCGGCAGATAATCGGTTGCGAGTAAAGCAACAGATTTCATTATTTAAATAAATTCATAGGAAATGCAATTACGTAAATCAAATAATAATGTATGCACAGTCTTATGAATGCACACACATTTTATGAAAGGGTATTAACTATAATATCATCATAATAATTATATTTAACTACTACGAACGTATAATATTATTACCGTAGATTATCATTATTAATATAACATGACTAAATATTAAAGTACTATAAACCGTTCTATTCCTTTTCCTTTAGCTCTTCCTTTAGAAATGATTTATGTTTCCAGACTGTGGCGCATTGGTCAACCCCGTGAATGGTTCTGTTACCTATGGGGACACCGTCCTCAACTCTGTCGCCACCTACTTGTGCGGGGATGGGTACCGGCTACAGGGCAGCTCATCGCGCACGTGCGTGACGGGTTCACCTGCAAATTGGTCACCAACTGCCCCGACATGTGAACCTGGTATATTATATCTAAATTTAATACAAATGTCTCCAAAATGTCAAGTATATGCAAATTAATCTAAAGTTTTATCCAATCGATGTACTCGAATATCACGTGTGTAACGGTTAACCTGTTTTAAACAAAATAGCACGTGGTACAGCTTGTGATGTGTTTGTGATTATCGAGGATTGGAAGTTAATCCTTTAATAATAGCTAGGTAGGAGTTCAAAGAATAGAGAAAAAAACTGCAAAGGTCTATTCTACTTCTAATACATTATTGTAATCGAGGCCACCAGTGGAAGATACATTAAGGTTACAAGATTTTTATATAAATACCAAATATATATGTCGTCAAATATATATGTCGCCAAAATATTAATTTCAAATATCAATGTTAATATTGTTATGATGTATGTTCATGAAAATAAAAACATAATCTGTAAATTTAATTTAATGCGGTTTGTGCATTTATATGCTTTGTAATTCACTGTTTGTATTGTCATGTGTGTTGTTCGGCTAAAGGCGTGTGGTATTTAAGATCAGCCATTCCAATAATGTTTCCTTATTTGATTTCAGGCAAGCTCAATGATAACTGTTCCGCTAGAGCACTGCTGTGCAAGGACATCGATTTTGCGGAATGTAGAGGAGGACTCTGTAAATGCCTTTCCGGATATGAATCGGATGGCACAGGCTACAATTGCATAGGTAGGAGGAGATTAAAGCAGCAGTCCATAAATATGTTAGTAAAAGTAAACCTTTGAAGAAATCGTTTCTAATGGACATCCTACCGATCAAAATACAATTAAACGCATTGAAGTCGGTAAAATAATAACGTTTTGGTAAATTTTATCGTATAGTTATCTGTATGTGATAGCAGGTGATGCCTCTGCAGTAAAACAAGCATGTACGTTAGTGTACATTCCGTTGGTACCGAGCGTTTGTGAACATATACATTATAAAATGCCTTTGATAAATACGAAAAAGTGTTCAGTCGAATACACGTCATTAGAACTAATGCCAAATCAAAATGTATCGAATTATATTATATGGTCTTTGGCTCTAAGTACAGTAAACATTCTACGTTCCTCGACGCAATACCTTAATTAAACCTGTTTCATTTATATTATGTTACATTACATGAGGTTTGAATTTAACTATTGATAACTTTATAAGCTAAGATATTGCGATTAGTGTGAAATGTTTGGAAATGGTGTTCATTTGTTTATATAAGCGCTTCTGTATATATTTTACGGTGTTAAGGGCTTTCGTTGTCAAAGTAGGATATTGTGTTATGGCGTTGGATTATACTATATTATGCCGAAAATTTGATTGAAACATTATAGATCGAAATAAAAAAAATATCCCTGACGAGAGCAATGAGATGCCATCATCATTCATGTTTGCCCTTTCATTCGTATTATCGCCGTACGTGTGTAACAATAATTGAATGAAAACATAGCGAAAATGTGTCAAATTGTCCGTTATTCACTATTTAAGAATGTCACATTTGTTCTATTGTATCCCATGTGATACATTGTCGACCTTTTGCGTTATTGTGTCGTCCATCAACATCACATCCTTAGAGTACCAATGATGCGCAATGATCTCTATAACTACAACGACAAAACACATTGAAAGAATATTATCATCGTTTAGGTGCATTTGGTGCATTTGTAAAAAACACCAAATGTGAAACAGGTTTTGAAGAATAACTATTTAACCATTGTTGATTGATTACATGTACGAAATGTTCTACAGAGATCGACGAATGCCAGTCCAACCCGTGTCTGCATGGTGGGACATGCAACGATGATGTCAACAAATTCACGTGCACGTGTGATGCTGGATGGAATGGAACACACTGTCAACAAAGTAATGTACATTTTCCATTTAATTTAATATCTTGTCCAATATAGGAAATGAAACAATACAAATGTGAAGTCGGTTTTGTAGAAGTCATATGGTGAGTTTCACGTTGCAACACATTGTTGACCAGTGTTAGTATGTTGTGGAAAATAATATTTTGTAACTGTAATTGATTGGTCTGTGACGTGTTTAATTAACGAACGCTTCAGATTAAACAATCGACGTTTTTTGTGTAATGTTTGTGCACGTACACTAAATATGTGTTACTTATAAAAAACACAACAAAGCTATGATAGGCTTTCTTTGTTTTAATTCTTAGACATAAACGAATGTTTGTCAAATCCTTGTTCCAACGGGGGTACTTGTCAAGATGGTGTGAATGCATTCACATGCAACTGTCTACCCGGATATATGGATCCTCTGTGTGCCACAGGTGAACATGTTCTTATTGTCACAGGTTAAATATCGTATGTAAAAACACGTGTAAACAACTTCTTGTTTATGTTTGGTAATGACGGTTCGTCAACTGATCTTGGTAATATGTAGTAAACGTAATTATATTTCGTGAATATGTTTTATAGTCACAAGTATATTTAGCACAAATGATAAATATCTCTTAACTCATATTGTCAAACGTATTGTGTATGTCTGTTAAATGTTGTTTTGTATCAACATATCTGTGACTAATTGTTTTATAAATAACGCTTTTAGTACATCGAGAACAAGCATGTTTTCATTTTTTGTAATATTATATTTTACTACCTCAGATATAAACGAATGTCTTGCCAATGCGCTTCTGGATTCGATTGCTATGTCATATATACATTTATTGGGAACTCCTGATGTTTGTAGACATCGACGATTGCGTGGGAGTCAACTTGTGCCTGAACGGAGGGATCTGTAACGATAGCCAAGGGGGATACACATGTGTATGCCCTAAGGGGTACGTGGGCCAGTTCTGTGAAACAGGTTAGACAACGTACATGTAGTTTTCGTTCAATCTTTATAATAAGACGTTAAGTATCACTTCATTTCACTGACTGACCTTTAGCCGTAGCAAAAGCATACGTAGTAAAGTATAGTCAAGTACAACACGCTCTGATATTGACCGTGTGTTAACATGTTTTTTCTTTTTATTAAAGACTCGTGCACCCAATTAGAGAATAAGAAAGTGTCAGTGTGAGTGAGTGATTGGTGAACTGTTTTTAACTAATATTCCACGTCTTTAAGTGAGATATTTACAATTTATAATCAACAGGTGTAGTAGATGTTTATATCTTAGTGCATTAGCTAATTTGACTGTGTTGAAGTAAGGTCTCCGGCATTTTACCATTTGCCTAAACAGTTTTATATTCAAACTATGGGGATGGCAACTCGTGGGTATAAATGTTATTGTATTATATAATCTTTATTGTATTGAATTGGATTGTTATTACATTTTATTAAATATTTGTCCTGAATCAATTATTTTCACATTGAATTTCAATGAATTATTGAAGTTATTTAATATCTATTTTTATCATCGTAATGTTATATTTATTATTAGTTATAATTTCAGGCCATTGTTTGCATTATTTGAATCATTTTAAATAACTATGTACATAACAAAGTTTTTAACTATTCCCGCGAGTGGTTTTGTTATCACAACCAACTACATTAACAATTATATCAATAAGGTTATGCTTATCACCCAATGGGCGTGCAGCACAAAGCATAATAAATACAGCAGCGGGCACATCAAAGCAATTGTTTCATGATGTCCCCATAAGATGGCTTAAATGGAAGTTTTTTTTGACAAACCAAGAAACATATCAGTCTATACGATAAACATCAACACTCAATTCCTATGTCATTTCATTTCTTGATATAAAAATTGTGTGTGTCTGCTTATATATTTTCTATATTATTTGGTATTCTATTAAATATAACAAAACATAAATCAACAACGATAACATAATTGTAATTAGGGCGTTGCAATTTTTTAGTTGATGCCCTATAGTAATCACCCTTTTTGTTTGTTCGTCTGTCTGTCCGTGTGTTTGACCGTCCACATTTTTTAATGTTGTCCTTCAAAAGCGTTTAAGTTATTAACTTGAAACTTTATATGTGGATAGATCTCATTAAGGAAAAAGTGGAATGCACAAACCGTTACTCTGCGTTTCATAATTCTTAAATTATTGCCGTTTGTTAATGTTTTATACTTCATTATTTTCCCGGAGCATAACTTTTAGACTATGAGCGGTATTAATCTGAAACTTCATAGGTGGATAAGTTTCATTAGGGAATAGTGCAGTGCACAATAACTATAATTCTGCATTACATAAGTCTGGAGTTATCGCCCGTTGTTAATTGTCCATACTTGGAATGGAATATGAAAGCCCTTGTGAACGCAACTTCTCCTACAGTTTCCAACTTCTTTTCTTGAAACTTGTCTTCATTGTTGAGTTACTAAAAAACTGGCTGGCCCCCACATTCATACATTCTATCATTCTGGACCCGTTGTCATTCCTGTGAGAACGTTAAAGTTTCTAATAATCAGTTGATCAATTAATAAATTTAAACATTCATCAATTTTCATTTTCGAAACATACCTTACATAGCCCGCTTTATTAGGTACATGTGTTAAAGAATAAATTAAAATAAATGCCAAAATGGTGCGACATGTATTGACGATGTTATTGGTTTTACCTGCGAGTGAAGAACATATTATAATGGATCGCTATGTCAGCATGGTACGTCGCAATATGAGAATATAGAACTCGACATGAACATTAATACATTTTCCATGATAAATCAACGAACATGCATTTCACAATGACTGTATGTTTTATCTCGTGTAAATTTTTATGCAAGCTATATTTGTGTTTCATACTTAACTGTTGAGGAATTATAAATATTAGTAACGTTTTAAACAACAGGCGGGTGTTCCGCACACATGTGCATGAACGGAGCCACCTGTGTGCCTTTCTCAGAAACCTACCAGTGTCTGTGTGCAGCAGGGTACACGGGGCAGTACTGCGACCAAAGTATGCACACGTTTTATGTCGTCTAAATAAAATAGTTTAGACACGTCTGTTTATTATGCTTTAACTGTTTAATTGTTGCTGGCATCGTTATGTATGCAATATGTTAAATGAAGTACACTTTAAAGTTTAAACACTATCCTGTACATATTCTTGATATGCGAACAAATTGACATAATACAAATATATGTGTATGCCTGATAAAGAGAGAAAACTCATTTTGATAAATATGATACATTTTAAACGACAAACGACTAACGGACTCTCAGTTTGGCTTTACATTCCTTTTTCGTATTATATTTCTTTTTCTTTTTTTTTTATAGTATTTCGGTTATTTTTACTGTTTATGCCGGCTAGAATGTGATTGAGATTCGTTATTATTTTAAACCGTCTACATTAAATATTTTTAAAAGATTTAAAAAAAAATCATTGGCAATAAAAACTCATTTTAACAAACTGAATAATGATACGATAGCATATCGGTGAAACATAAATAGAAAATATTGAGGAGAATATTGTTGAAGAATCATACACAATACAACACTCTAGCTTGTCATTTTTAGGTTGCAAATAACTTAACGTGTCCTTCTATTCACGTCTAGATATCAACGAGTGCACCAACCACAGCTGCCAGAATAACGCCGATTGTTCAGACGGTGAGTGCATTTGCAAAGATGGGTGGAAAGGGTTTTACTGTCAGACAAATAATGTATTTGTAAGACCCGGATAAAATAGCTTATTCTTTCAAAGGTAAAACCACAATAAGGTTCTACATATGCAAGTTTATTGTAAAAGCTTACGTGTTTCTTATGTGTAAGCAATTACTCGACTTGTTACTTAGCAAACACTATTATAAATATGATATTCAACTTGAATGTGTTTATTTTACAGCTTCATCAACAGATGTCATCGTGGTGTTGAGTGTATTTCTTGCACTAGTTAGCGTAGTATTGGTTGGGATCTGCATATGTAATCAGTGGTGTCAAAACATGGTAAGTTAGTTATTAATGTTAAATAGATATCTGTCACCGAGTGGGCTCTTTTACAAACAAAAGTTACCATAATTAACCAGTAGACAGAAATTTATCACTCTGCCTTTCTGTTTGTCCAAGGTTGTTTGTCCAAGGGTTTTACGTAAATCGATTGGATTATGCAACCATGTGCTATTGTTTACCACTGAAATATAAACCCGTAATCGGTCAACTCAATCCTTGATTGACAGGTATCTACTGGTCAAATCAATCCTTGATTGACAGGTATCTACTGGTCAATTGTCATCATATTACTTGATACTGTTGTGTAACCATAAACATTCTGCCAATCCATTACGTTTCACACAAGTGTTCTGTATTTTCAGAAGAAAAACATCAAATACAGTAACAACAGCGTACGTTCATCAGTCGTCGACCCCGAAAAGCAAACACAAAATAAGCAGAGCAAAAAAGAAAAGATGTTACATAATTCTAGTCTTTGTGGTAACACCATATGCATTCCATTGCAGAGCTACAGCAATACAAAAACTCTGGATAAGTATTCGCATTTTTCGGATCGGAATGATATAACATATTACTAAAGACACATATGAAAATACCTTTCAGTACTTTTGTAAACGACCAATGCCTATGCTGAGTAAACATCTCGTACATCGTATTTATGCTTCTATGGATTTGTTGTATTTGTATATCTTTATAAAAACATGGATAATCATTGTCAGTTTATAGTTGTAAGTGTAGGGTACTTTCCGGTATGACCGAAATAAACATGAATAAACACATTATTGCACAATAACAAATATACACACATCGTTTAATTCATATCCAATACTCTACATGCAAACTGAGAAGTATGTATATTTATATCCGATATTATTTACTGTTTGTTTGCGTGTAATATCTTGAGATTGATATTGTCTTCACGAGTATTATTATCATGGTTGATGATCAAAATTGGTGTATGTAGATCTCTAATCATCCACCTGTTGATTCATTAAATATAATATGCATATAAACCTAGTCTTAACACGACAATAAACACTGTACTAAACTGAAATTGAATAAATCATTTATACAGAAATAATTATCGAGTTATTTTTTATATATGAACTATTGTGGTACTGTATAAATAACGGATCAAGAATATACTAAATTAATACAAAAATAAACGATTCAATCAGTTTTGATAATGGTGTTTGTTAATAATATTAGGTTATTTAACAGCGATCCGTACAATACCGTGATATATTTGGACAAGTACGCAGCTGACATACCATATTGGACGGCCGATAGGCGAGTCCAATGTGAGTATGTCAGCTGTGTACTCGTCAAAATAATCACCGTATTGTACAGAACGTTGTTAAATATTCTTTTTATTATATACCTATTTGTATTTTGAATTAAATGCATAGTGTGCATAATACTTACATTAAACCACACAGTCCGCGGAACAAGGCGCGTGCTCACACTATTTTAGGAAATTACGTCGGGCGACGTGATACATTTGCATACATGTTTGTCTTTTATTCTGTCAATTGCATCTAACGTATTATTTAAATTTTGTGGTTAAAACAGCCTTCCATAGTTTAGAATAGTTCGCAGGAAGCGAGCTACACCTTGTATTTATCGTGAACATTGAGTGCGTAGAATCTATATTTAGACGTGTCATGTTTAATAGTTGGCATGATAAATAGGCAGTAGTATACGATGATGCAAGGTGTCGAATGGAATATCATAAAGTTGATTAAAAGCGTTCCATCGATATTCAGAACTAGAATTACGCAATACTGTACGTGAGTGGTGTAATATGCGAACAAAGTGACGACAGAATCAGTTTTCGCTGGACTCCAATTGTTGTGTGTCATGTTGCAGCTTGCAGACTTAACCAGTTAAATGAACCAGGTTTTGTGGATTTATAAACTCATTTGTAAGGTGATATTTTTAATTGGATACAGGCTCGGATACAAATTTGCGTTTACACAAAGCATACGTTCTGACCAGACAGTGCGATTTCTAAAACAAATCGCGTTTCTGGTTAGCACGTTTACATGGAAAAAAGCTTCGTGGCTATGTGCAAATGAAAGGAAATGATTGTTGTGGGTTAAAAAGACGTTTTCAGGCAATGAATAGGATTCTACATAGAGGTAAAACTAAAAGTTGCATATTAATAGTTCCCTTTCGGAGTACTCGGACATTATCCTATGTTTATCATCGGACCGTCCATTACGGACAATTTTGTTCGCACGCGCGTCCAATAAAGTGAACTATTGGACTGTTACGAGGAACAAATGACAACAGCTGATTGGAGGATGTTAATAGGTATATAATAATATACGTTATCACACTGTTATGATTTGGAGAACTGTCCATCTGAGTTATTTCCCGCGAAATAGGTTGTTACTCACTTATTAACTAATTAGTTGATTTATGTTTTATATAATTATTGTGTCAATTAGATGGCTGTATTCATAAAGGTTATAAGAAAAGAATTGATCAAAACACAAATATTCTATGTAAGTTTATGTTATGTCTATTAAAGTTCAATTAACTATTCACATAGTTGTTCTAGTAAAACTGTGACATATTTTTCAATTTCAATCGCCCTTCGAAAATCACTTAATGCATGGATATTGAATAACGTTTGAAAACAAAACTTGTTTTGTTGTGTATATTAGGTAAAACAATATATAATAATATAATAATAACTTTGGTATAGTTAAAATGGAACGTTACCACCAATATACATGTTAAACTCAGTCCGTCTTTAAAAGAAAATATCAATTTATTATTGTTTGTACTTCGTGTGTTTTTAAACAGTTCTTTAAGATCTCAATTAGTTATTAACTAGTTATTTCACAACAACGTTCTTAATGATGGCTCCTAAATTTTAATCTGGACGATCGACCGATTTCCGAAAATGTCAACTCGCCAAATAATAATACAATAATTGTGTTGTTCTAAGTCTGAGAATGCACTGACAATGTATAAATATTTAGATACTTTATTATATAAGTTTGCGAAATAATGTTAATGGTATAAACAGTTTTATCCTGTTTCTACCTGCAACATTGACCTAATAAAGGGGTGACCGTATACATTTTCATATCTCCAGTCAACAGGAAGTGGCAAGGTTTATCCAGTAAGTAGTGTATTCCTACGCGCCGAATAGCAACATTGTCCAAAATGACTAGGCAAAAAATGAAATACACCTATACTCACCCGAGTTTTTCATCGATAAAAACGTTGTGTTGTCTAGTTTTACAGAGATCCTAGCTTCCATAATGAGTTGTTAATCCGCACATGTATGGTGTAATCGATAAAGGTGTAAACAACATCTTTCTTCCATTCCATTTGAAAATACTTGATGTAAGCGGGTTATTCTTTCTGAATAGACTTTCTTCAATCAAAAACAAAGATACAATATATTCAACAAAGAAATAACCCTTTATATAAATTATCGTTGAAATGTTATTAAAACTTAACGAAGAGTAGATCTACATCTATAAATTACAAAAATCTTTAAGTTGGTCACGATGTTCTCCACCCACAATCCGAGTACATTCTAGAAAATTGAAATTCAAATGGGATTAATCTCACCGTTTCAATTCCAGGCATATATTCCATACACTTTATGATTCAAATGTTGCTTTCATTTTAAATTCCAACACACTCGCGTCCTAGTTTGTACACTGTATAAACTTAAAACTTACCCGAATGACGTAGACAATGCAACTTGGCTACTGTGTACTAATTCTTGTTCGTGAATATTATTGGCGTAAGCAAATTAGAATATTTTTCAAATTTTAGAAGATTGTCGGTAAGAAACAGAGGACTATTTTGTCGGGAAGTACGCATAAATGTTAGCGAGTTATAAGGTTCGAGGCTCGTCATACAACAATAGTTTTAAGCTAAACTTTAATTAACCTGCTTTTAAAATGCAATTGAGTAGAAAACAGGAGAAATAGAATACATGGTAGGTGCCGGGAAGGAGAAAGTTTACCCGGTTCGGCCCGAAAACAAAAATAGGGCTCGCTAAAGCTCGCCCTATTTTCATTTTCTAAGCTTCACCGGATAAACTTTCTCCATCCCGGCACACACCATGTATTCTCTATTAATGCATTTGATGAAAGAATTTCAGATGCCATCGTTTCTCAATACCAAGTAATTTCCATTATAAGCATGTGTATTCTATACGTGCATGATTGCAGTCGAGACCTAAAGCCCTCAGGCCAGACTACATGCAATATAGAGCCACCATAAGTTAATTATTAATTAAAATTCTAAGTAATAGTTGTAGCATACTTTGTCCGAAATATGTTAGTTATTTAACAGCGCGAAATTAAATAGTTAACATACTGAGGTCAAATGGTGCTACAAGTGTTTTATGCCATATTTACCAATCACATCGCAACTTTCTACGATGCCGATCCCAATGGGCAGTTCCAAGACGTCACGTGATGTCTGACATGCTTGACATGTGTGTAAAGCATGTGTGTCGTTTCTAACTTAAGCGCTGTCGAATGTGGAAGCTAACCGTGCAATAAGTAGCATTGGTATAAATTAAAAGTAAATATCAATACAATGCACGCTACGTATTGCACGATAAGCTTGCATATTTATTCCGCCCATCAGTTTCTGTTCTAATATCACGGTTATTGTGTACCGGAAAACGAAGAAAACTCTCTGAAATATGGTTTAACATTTAATTAGTAAACATAGTACCAACTATGTTACAAAAACACAATCCGCATTAATATAAAAGACGTCAAGCAATAGTTTATGTTGTGTTCACATTTTGTAAAACTCCGAAAAGTGAGTTCAATGCATATGGAAAGGTCCAAAGCGAAGTAGCACGGTGCTGTAGCGGGTTTCATTTCTGTTCACCCCACACTGCTGCCTCTCTGGGGTGATTAACACAGAAATATGGAATGTTTTACATTTTTGCAAAAAGTCAATCGCGAATTAATAAGTTGTGTTATGAAACCTTAATTAGGCGTATTAAACGGAAAACTTGGATTTGCCAATTTGTTAAAATCTGTCAAAGAACTGTTCTGGCTTTCAGTCCTTCTATTGGGGATCGCCCTGTGTCTTTTTATCATAGATCGTTCCTTAAATACAAACAAGCAAAGGAGACAACTTCCAGGAGTTTGACATGTTTTGTTTTTCTTTTTATTTGTGTAATATCAATATCCGCAACCATGTATAGTCCGACAATATTTACCTGGCACTCATTTGTTTCCGTAAAGTTTCGTAGATTTTCGTCGTAGTACTCGGTTATGTATTGTAAACACTATGCTCGTTATATAATATTTTGTCGCTATCTACGCATACACTGTTATCTGGTACGATATCCTAATGGTAGAGTACTCGCTTACTATTCAGAGGTTATGGTGTTAAAATCAGGATTTCATTCGTTTTTATTCTAAGGCAATATAAGAATAATGTCATTGCAGATGTAATTGCTGCCCTATCACATATTTTCCTTTTAATTTGTTTTGTCTAAGGGATATAATTCTTTGAACAAAACAAAACAAAACGAAAAAAAAAGTTTCGAACATTATTTAATGTATTTATCGTACAATACAATTAGAAGAAAATAGAAGGAAACAAACTTGAAATGCGTGCTAATAATTATTGTACTCGAAATAAATACAAACACAAATGTTACGAACGAACACGGATTTGAACCCGCAACCCCATAATTCCTAAGCTACTGCCTTAACCTCTCGACCATTTAATTGTACGTTGATAAACATATGTTAAATTAATTTAAACTCACATGAAGTATGTTGAACTGTTAGGAAAGATAGCTTGTAAAATGTTTTCCGATAAAAGGTTAAGGAAACGAAAGGAATATTAATGAGTGCCAGGTCAATGTTGAGCATGTAAACACTTATAAAACGGGGCGTATTGTGCCATTTTATTGACCTGGCACTCATTAATCTCCGGTAGCGCTCGGCTGCTTTATTTATATCGGTTTAACGTTTATCTAGCGTGTAAAGCACGTTTTTCATAGTCATATAACAAAAGCCCCCATCAACAAGTGGCAGGAAGAATAGCGCGTTGGATGGTGTTTTAGACTTTGAATCACAATGACTGTGATTTTAATCCTGCCAAAAACTATCTTTTTTATTATTTTCTTTTACTTCATTACTTCAACATCACTTATTTTCATGGAATGTTTTCTTCTTTTGTTACCCTTTTTAGCTCACCTGAGCACAAAGTGCTCATGGTGAGCTTTTGTGATCGCCCGTTGTCCGTCGTTTTTGCGTCCATGCGTGCGTGCGTCCGTCGTCAACTTTTCATTCAAACGACATCTCCTCCTAAACCCCCTGGCAGATTTTTACCAAACTTCACAGGAATGATCATTGGGTGACCATCTTTCAAAATTATTCAAATCGTTACGGTCCGCTGCATATGTAGGTCACCAGAGCTAAAAATATAAATAAAAAGTGTAAACTTCAAACTTCAAAAATCTTCTTCTCTGAAACCACAAGGCCCAGAAGTTTCATATTTGGTATCTAACAGCCTATAGTGGTCTTCTACAGAGAGTGTTCAAATTATGCCCCTGGGGTCAAAACGGGCCGCGCCCCGGAGGTCCAATGGTTTATATATAATATATAGCAAAATGACTAAAAATCTCCTCTGAAACGTCAAGGCCCAGAGGTTTCATATTTGGTATGTAACATCCTATAGTAGTCCTCTACAAAGATTGTTCACATTATGCCCCTGTGGTCAAACTGGCCACGCCCCGGGGTCACATGTTTTATATAGAATATTTAGCAAAATGAACTTTAAAATCTTCTCCTCTGAAACCGCAAGGCACAGAGGTTTCATATTTGGTTTGTAACATCCTTTAGTGGTTCTATACAAAGTTTGTTCAAATTGGCCCCTGGGGTCAAAACGGGCCATGCCTCGGGGGTCACATGGTTTATATAGAATATATAGCAAAATGACCTTAAACATCTTCTCCTCTGAAACAACAAGGCCCTGAGGTTTATATTTGGTATGTAACATCCTATAGTGGTCCTCTACAAAGATTGTTCAAATTATGCACCTTATGTAAAAACTGGCCACGCCCAGGGGCATAATCTGGTTTATATAGACTTAAATAGCAAAATGTCTGTTAAAATCTTCTCTGAAACCGCAAGGCCCAGAGGTTTCATATTTGGTATGTAACATCCTATAGTGGTCCTCTACAAATATTGTTATATTTATGACCCTAGGGTCAAAACTGGCCACGCTCGTGGGTCACATGATTTTTATACACTTAAATAGGAAAATGACTTTAAATTTGACCACACCTCAGGGGTCACATGGTTTATATAAACCTATATCAAAATTACTTTAAATTTCTTCTCCTCTGAAACCGCAAAGCCTAGAGGGTTCATATTTAGTATGTATATGTGGTCATCTACAAAATATTGTTCAAATTATGCTCCTGGGGTCAAAACTGGTCACGCCCGGAGGTCACATGGTTTATATAGACTTGAATAGCAAAATGACTTTTAAATCCTCTCCCCTGAAACGGCAAGGCCAAAAGCTTTCCTATATGTAGTACGTAACATTGTATAGTGGTCTTCTCCAAAGATTTTTCAAAATATGCCCCTGGGGTCAAATCTGGCCACATCCCAAGGGGTCACATGGTTTATATAGACTTAAAACCTAGAGGTTTGTTCAAGATTGTTCAAGTTATGCCCTTGGGATAAAAATAAGCCACATCTCGGGGATGCAAATTCCAATTTGGATACAAGGTCTCAGGTGAACGTCCTAGGGCCCTCAGGACCCTCTTGTTTATTTTTTCTTAGTTTAATTATTTTATCTACATAAACATGCATTGACAAAGACTATGTTTCGCTTGCAGTATCAGTACAGCTCTCGTCTGTGTCAGAATCGAAGTTGATGATGAGATTCCGTGTCATGACGTCAGCAAAATGGTCGATTGAATAAATTAAATAAATAAATACATTTAATAAATTGTATGTTTCTGTTTTGGGATTCGAACCCAAAACATCACGCTTACAAAGTTTGCGTACTTACCACTGCACTACAATATCAAATGTTACGTAGTAAGGATTTAATCAATACATATGCATGTCTGAGTCTCCTGTCTGGGTTAGTAGCTATAAAATAGATTTACGAAAATACACGGAATATTCATGAGTGCCAGGTCAATAAAATCGCACAATACATTGTCTACAACATAAGGGGAGACAATTGAACAATCGCTAACCACGCCTACGTAGATCATTCTCCGACAAAAAACGTCAAAATAATATGGATATTTGTATACGGCATGATTTACTTTTGAATGGCTAAAGTTTTAACTAAAGAAACATTATCTATTATTTTTCAAAATCATAATCAAAATACGTTTTAAACATGCAATAAAATAAGTAAATACTAATGTATTATTAACATACCATGATACAGTATATTAAGTAACAATGTTTACACAAATATTACTTCGACATTTTAACATTTTTATCCAGTGTGTCAATTTATGCGAGTTGTTTTCACTCTACATCTATTTCATTAAGCACACAAATCGTTAATTGTGATATGTTTTAGCTTCCATTAGTTTCATAATGATCTGTATACATTTAAAAATTATTAACTGTGTGATGAGTCATGTATATACATATAAGCAAAAGGTTAGTGTACCATCCTCAATATGGCAATAATGAAACTCACTTGGGGAGCAACCCGTATTACCGTCCACTGGTCCTTTATTTGAGGCAAGTCAACACATAACAAATTCAAATAACAAACTATACGTCAATAATGAAATAAAGCCATGAGTAGTATGTAAGGGACGGTATGCGCCCTTCTTGGGGAGGGTCAGGGGCGGCCATTTTAGATGAGGTCAACAAGTGCAAGCTGACTTAGATGTACGGAATACGTCAATTAAGGTATTGTGTGATGACATATAATGGCGGATATTGATAGAAAATGACAAATAATGAAGATTTGGACGGGTTGCCTACTCAACTTCAAAGACTGTAATGATTGCGTGTTTAAATCGTATTGTGATAAATGTTTTGTCAATTGTGCGATTAATCCAACGCTTTGCTATGATTCACTTTTCTTGTTCCGTATGCAAGTTCAAATAAGAAAGTATATTAAGACCGACATAGTAAACCGAGCTTGTGATCGCTGTTGTAAGTCTCGTTTTTAATACATACCTTTGTATTTACTAAATGTGAGGTGAATGAAACGGGCTGTCCCACGTTAGGACAAAGATTCGCAAATAGAAAACGTGATTCAGTTACAAACCAACGGTCTCCGTAAAATTTATGTATGTAGCGAGAGATTGAAATGCCAAAATATACGCGAAATTTTAAAAAGTCGGAAGAGCTTTGTTATATTCTTACAAATGTATCGCATTGAACGTGTCGCTTTGATTAAACCTAATTTATTCAGCACGATTTTAAAACCAAATCAAAACTTTAAAACCGTTCACTAACAAACCAACATATAACTCAGACAGCGATCGATACTGCGCGCGATGGTGTTTTCACAATGTGTCATAAGATCGAGCATGATACTCTTTAGATCGAGCACCATGCTCGTAAGCGTGACACGCGTTTTGTGAGCATTATGCTGGGTCAACCAATAAAGACCCTCTTCGTAAGGCCTACTATTGAGCGTCATGCTCGATCGTGCAGATTGGCGAATAGTTCACAATAAACTCTCGTACGATCATGGAGCATGACGCTCGATAGTACTTTGGTCATACGAAGAGAGTATTTATTGTCTGACCCAACATAATGCTTTGTGAACGAGCCCCACGCTCTAGTTGGCTAGCATTATGCTCGATATTACGAGCATGAGGCATTATTTATATCTTCCGAGATGAATACTTTTCATTAAATGCCCGGTAGTCGCCGTAAAAGAAAAGAAACGATCTGATTAAGCAACAAGGATATTGAGATGTGGCATTGCAAATGTTCTGGACTCCTGCATGAGTTTGAATTTAAAGTGTCTAGCTCCCTTCCCTTCCATTTAAACGACCCTCCTCTACCTTGTCGCATGGGTGAGCTAAAGACGGGTTGAAAAGGCGCACGAAGAAGGAAGATATTACTATGTTTAAGTGTTCTCTGGGATTGTTTCATTTCATTTTGTAACGCGAATTCCGCTCCGTGCATTCGTATACGAATGGAAACAACACAAAGAATATTGATAACGTTCTTATTACAATGTAAGTTTTATTCCGTAAATAAATTAAATCTACGCTAAATCTAATTATAAAATATATATTTTTAGTTCCAAATTTTCAATATATAACATGTCTACTTATGTTCAGTTTATGTAATAATTAATATCCTCAGAATATGTCCGAAGTATGCATATACATATATTCTGGTTAAAGTCTGCACACTATTTTTAAAGCTATAATAATATTTACGTGGTCATTTCCATCGAAGTCCTGTGTACTGTCTAGATGGTGTCCTAGGTCCTACGGTGTCCTGTCCTACGAGCATTAGTTACTGTCCGATTCCAAGTTATTACATTTTTCCTTAAATGTGCATGTTTTTAATTACTTTCTAGAAAAATATGGCCAACAGATTCAAAAAAACGAAAATCTAGCGTTCCTTGTGCGCGTTCCTAGTTATATTTCCCGCGCCGTGATACTTTAAGACCTATCTTAGGTTCCTCTTAGCAAATCAGTATCCAGCGTTCCGTGTGACGCACGATTCTATCGACATATCGTTGATCATGCGGATTTTTGAAGACAATATTTCTCCTCCGTACAGGAAATAATTCCGAACATATTTCCGAAAGTGATATTGAGCAGAAAATGAACGTATAATGAAATACTTTTAAACCCCTATTGTCAATAGAGTAATGTAACCTTCACAATAGGGCACAACACATTGCGATGAACAAATCTTACAGAAACAAATATTTCAAGTGAACTCCGCAGACGCTAGAATCCGATATACGTGGATTACAGAAGGAGGAATGTCTTACTGAAATATGCAATTCCTAATGGCAATTATTACGTTATAAAAGCTAATTTCCATTATGAATTGTGTTAATCATCACACAGCTATTGACAGGAATTAAATAGGCAGCAACAGGTGAATGTCACACAACTTCGCGACCTGTCAAACTTGCAATGTTAATGTTTTGTTTTCGTATGAATAGAACAAGCATTAAACAAGACGATTCTAATCGATGGGCATCGTAAGTAACACTCCATAGTTCGAATCTACTGTAGTATATATTAATATATAAAGAGTACTATGGAAAGCCGGTTGGGACTCCCGCTAAATTACATTAAAATATATAGTAACTATCGGACTTTAGGCTTTGCGGTTTCAGAGGAGAAGAAATTTAAAGTAATTTTGATATAGGTTTATATAAACCATGTGACCCCTGAGGTGTGGTCAAATTTAAAGTCATTTTGCTATTTAAGTGTATAAAAATCATGTGACCCACTAGCGTGGCCAGTTTTGACCCTAGGGTCATAAATATAACAATATTTGTAGAGGACCACTATAGGATGTTACATACCAAATATGAAACCTCTGGGCCTTGCGGTTTCAGAGAAGATTTTAACAGACATTTTGCTATTTAAGTCTATATAAACCAGATTATGCCCCTGGGCGTGGCCAGTTTTTACATAAGGTGCATAATTTGAACAATCTTTGTAGAGGACCACTATAGGATGTTACATACCAAATATAAACCATGGGTTACCCGAGAAAATGATTTGATTGGTTCCGATACTTAGAACTGACCAATCAGGAATAGTGTCTCATCCAGCTTATATACTACAGCAACAACAACAAGTAAGTAGAATAAACAAGTCACGAGGTTTTTACGTTAGTATATCTTATAAATAACTTAGTTATTATTTTGTTATTTGAAATATATTAATTTAAATATATGTACGTTACACATGCTTTTATTTTCATGCCACTCCAACGTTGTATGCGAATATACTGAGGAGGAGTACCGACGAGTATTTTTCGGACGCGAGTGTTTTCCGGACATTGTTTGTCTTAATTTAAACTTTAAAGTCATAATGATAACATGCACTTAAGATTTAATTATATTTGATCATTATCCGACTTTTCAGTGATTCTGTCACAGGGAGAGGAAATTGTGATGCCAGTTTGTGGCTTGAGCAAATGACTCGGTTAAAAGGTGAGTGCCCCCTTGAATATATTTTATCTTAGTACGGCAACACTTTCCTATTCTTAAAAGGGATTTTATATTGAAATTTGGAGATTTACTTTGTACAATCTTCGTTGTATCAGAGGCATTGTTATTGGCACTACCCCTTGTTGGGTAACAAATGTCACACTCACAGGGTGAGAAAATTGAACAGCCAGTCCAGGACTCAAACCCGAGACCCGGCAAGTGCTCTTCCCACTGAGCTTGCCGGGTCACTACACAATAAGTCCTTCATAGTTACCAAGTCCATACCAAAACAGATTTATCTTCATGTCTGTTAAATATTAAATGATTACCATTTTTGCTTTCAATTTACAATAAAGCAGATTCTTACTAGTGATGAAATGTTATAGTGATTTTTTTGTATTTGGTAATGAGGATACCTTTGCAATTCGAAAAAAATACGCTAACTTTTGGTTATGACAAATGAGACCCTTCACAAAATCCTCTAAAAAAACACAGTTAACAACCACAACTGAATTATTTTTACCAGTAGAAATTGAGTATTCTTGTTAGGCGTAAAAAATATTGGTTTCAGGTTACCAAACTGACCCTAAAAATGCCCTGACCCTAGAACATTTTATTGAGTTTTTCAGATATGTTTTTTATTGTTTTGTAATAACTAAATGTTTTTGTTTTTGTTTTGTGGTTTAATTAGTGTTTGTTTTGAAAGCATCTACTTGTTAAACTATATTACTGCAGTGTTTTGAATATTCATTCAGTTTTAGAATCTTTAAGTTGACCATTTATTAAATTAAAAAAAACTTCGTACTTACCTACCTTAGTTTATTTGGTCATGTAACCTGAAACAAAAATATATTTTACGCAGTACTAAAGTATTTTTAAATCATGAGGTATCAACCTGAGATACTTATTTCATCTTTAAGACATTATTTGTTCATATAAATTAACATTGTGCTGCTTTCAACAGAAACAGAACAGAAAAAGCAACATTATCACAGTCTTGGTCAGCAGGATATCATAAAACATGCTTGCTAAGAGAACAACACAACTACAGGTTTGATTTTTATGCTCTGAAAATGAGGTATTACCATAATTTTCATTACAGTTGTTTACTCATTTGCTATTGTAGGAATGTGCTGTTGATTTTTATAGTATTAAATTATCTTTAGTAAAAAACTATAACATATCTAAATTGATGTATTGTGATTTAATTCATATAGAGCTGTACATGTATATAATTTAACCGCCTATGTAAGAAACAATTCTGAAACAACAAATTGAAAGTTTAATTTGTGAACCCTTAGTAATACTGGCACATCTTTGTCGAGTAAATAAAGAATAAATGCACATTTTTAAATTACTTAGACTTTCAGTTAGATAAATGTTGTACAACCTGATTGTGCAAGATGTTATAGTTATCAGATGTTTAAAATAAATATGTTTATTGCAGTGACACTATGAGCATACTGGTGAAGTGATAAGAAGAGCAAAAAGATGTCAAAGAAGGAGGCAGTACATTTCCAAGGTTAATTATATTTCAGTCTTTATCGAATAGTCTGAGCTATACTTCTTACCCGTTCGTCAGTGTCGGCGTAATGTTCTAGTTCAGGTGCAACAAGTATATATGTCTGTAACTACTACATATATTTAATTGAAACTTCACACATGTCTTCAGGGTCATTTTGTTAGGTCATAGACCAAGGTCTATAACTGTTACCTCAGTTTAGCAGAATTATGCCCCTTTGTGTACTTCAACAACTTCAGGTTTAAGTTTGCATGTACCAACTCCATATCTACTACAGATATTCAATTAAAACTTCACACATGTGTTCCAGGTCATTATATACGGTCACTGGCCAAGGCCCATAACTGTGACCAGGTTAAGATTTGCGTGCAAGTAAATATCATTGTAACTACTATAGATATTCAGCTGAAACTTCACACGTGTCTTCAGGGTAATAATAAAAGGTTACTGGCCAAGGCCCATAACTGTGGCAAGCATTTTAGCGGAATTATGCCTCGTTTTGAACTTAGAAATATTCATGTTAAGGTTTGCGTGCAAATATGTATCTCTGTTACTACTACAGATAATCAATTGATACTTCACAAAGGTCTTCGGGGTCATTATGTAAGGTCACTGACAGAATATATATATATTGTCAAAGCGGAATGAATTGTTAAGCATGTTGTCCTGAGACAACTCCAGTTACTTGCAGACATTTGTTAACATTATTCATGTGTACTGGTTAGTTCATTCATAAAACTATGAAATTATTTTATTATGTGCAATAAAATCATTATATATGATGTTCATGGCTTGATTCAAGAGAGCTTTTTCCTGACTAGCTTCATTCATAGATTTGTTCCATTATTCCAAGGTGGCCACTGGAAAGTGTATAAAAAAACAAGGAATTTAAAAATAGTGAAAAATCTGAAAATTCAGGAAATTTGACCATAGTCATAGGAAAAAATTCCAAAGACAGATGAAAAGTGAAATATAAAATCTAAGACATAATTCAACACTGTCACCGATATGCACAAATTAGAATGGCAATTTGACAAAAAATATAAGGAAAAATCACATTCTGGTCAAAGAAAATCAGCAAGACAGGGACTTTTTTCTTCAGAATTTCTGTGGCCACCATGTGTTCAATGAGTTTATTGCTAAAATAATTTCATGTCTGAAAGCATTGCATGAAACTTCTCAAATAGGAAGTAAACAAGATCTTACTGACATAAATCATATGATTCAGTAGTTATTTTCTTAATTATTTAAAGGTCCATTAAGCAGTGTTAAATCATTTTTATGAACATGAATTTGCTTGTCTTGATGACAACAAACATTCAGACACTTTAGTGACATAATATTGATAAATATTTTCCAACATAGATGTATTGATTGTTGACAGAATGTACATCAGGCTAACGGATTATGATAAATTATTCATGTGGATAAATTTTTATAGATTTAAGGTTGTCTTTTTGGAGTATGCATATTTATGTTATTACTACATGAGAAAATGATGCCTGGTCCATGCTAAGGACTGTATTGGTTGTTAAACTGTATATTTAGCTTAGTCCCTGTTTACATTAAAAAAAATTCTTTCAAATACTTACCTAGTAAAAGGCAAACATTGAAGATGTTCATTACAGTGGTGAGGCAACAAAGATCATGATTCAACTTAAATATTATTCCTAATACAAGTTAGTTATTTATTTTCCTTCTTGATGATTATTTCAGCACAACAACTATGCTACAGTAACACCAGTTTCAGAGTATGCAGTGGATGCTTCTACTTCAAAAGTACTGTGCAAACTTGAATGACTTCTGCACCTTAGCTGGACATCTTCAACTGACTGGATCCATTATTCAAGACATAATGGAGTCCTTGGGTCAAATTGACCAATAGTTGTAAAACATTGTCCATGGAACCCTTTGGCATGGGTTTGTAAAATTTAGTAGATAGGCGGGTTATGACTACAAGTAGATCCCTATTGATTGTTTTGTCATTTGGTCAAACTGACCAAAAGTTGACAAAAAAAATTGTTTCATTTTACTTTCATCCTTGCAATTTTCTACAGAGGCTGTTTTGGACC
Source organism: Congeria kusceri (assembly GCA_027627225.1). Taxonomy (NCBI): domain Eukaryota; kingdom Metazoa; phylum Mollusca; class Bivalvia; order Myida; family Dreissenidae; genus Congeria; species Congeria kusceri. Next base: position 104,023,877 of record CM051024.1, read on the forward strand.
CAAAGAGGCATGCCTGTCTTGTTTATTATTATCTTAGTTTACTGAGCAATTAGTCAAGTTCTCATAATTATATGATGTGCAAACACCAAGAAATAGTACAGAGAAAACAATCTGTTACATTCAGCATCTTGACTGTGTAGCATGCACCTTTTATGAGATTTTTTCATGTAAAACAGGGTACGAAACTTTGTTCTCACGAAGCTGGTTGGACACTTGTCATATTTAGGAATTAGTTCGCGTATATTGTGAAGCAACACAGTCGATACTATCCTAATATTTATTAAAGCAATTTTAACCAGAATATCAATAACAATATGATTACAATATCACATTTTCACACAATTGTAAATACTGAAGTTCAAAATTATTTGCACATCAGACAAGTACATAGCCTAAATGTTAAAAGAAATTTAGGAATATTACGAGAAATATGGAGATTAAAACGGATCCACTAATAAGAAACATTACAGAATTGACTTTTAAAATGAATTAATCAAAATAAAATTAACAAAATTATGTTTAGAACAAGCTAAATGTGCTTGAAGGCACACATAAACTTTTTTAATGATATCCAGGCAATAACTTCATCAGTTTTGTCATAAAGTGAGAGTAATTAAATATGCATGTTCATACACATGTGAGTTCACAACACCAACAAGCTGATATTGCATGCAAAAGTAAAACACACATGTATACATATAGTGTCTCTTTAAAAAAACTGCAACACAATGCTCTTCAATGTTTAACAATGCTCACAGATGCCTAACAAATCTTCAAAGATAATAATGTGTCCTTGCATGTTTAACCATTCAACAAAAAGATCCATCATCGTGGGTCTGAAAAACACAAAACAAAGTACACAATCAATACTGAACATTTTCATTACATCCGTTATTTTTTTAATATTTACAACACATGACCTACATTGTATTTCTAGAAATCGCAACAACTGTGTCAGTAATCACAAGTCAATTATTTTTCAATGCTGTAGCATATAATTGTTGAAGCATGCTAAAATAAGGTTTAAAGTACGCTTTGGACTATCAGACTGTTTGCATTTATTGAATACTTTAAATGCTTTAGGTAAAAATATTAATAATATAAGTTATGATCAGTGTAATCACAGATAAAGTAAGCAGTTACCGGCATGTACTGGTATATATTTACTTGTCACAGATAATGAAGTAAAATAGAACTGTTTACTAATTTTTTTACAACAGCAACTACAAATATTTTATTGAAGTGACTAGTATTTAGTTTAAACCTATGTATTTTAGTCTGCATTCCTCGAACGCTCGAGACTTATTGCAACACTTGCAAATATTTTTCTTGGAAGAACCAGAACCAATGTCTTTTTGAGAGTCCTAAGCAGAGATCAAATTCATGATCCCTCATCGCAAGGTGGGCACCAATACCATTACCGGACAGAAAATCTCCGAAAGTCCGATAGTTACTATATATTTTAATGTAATTTAGCGGGGGTCCCAACCGGCTTTCCATAGCGTACACTGTCGGGCGATGGTGATGCAAAAATGAATTGAGAGCTGTTGAGTAAACTGCATTTGAGAACAAAACATAGACATATCTTGTAATGTAATCACGAAAGAGGTGACTACTTCAGGCTTTTTTTAAATATTGATAATATCTAAAAAAGGTATATTTACAACAGTAATAGAAATATATTAATAAGTATAAACTTTTAATATATATACACTGAATACATTATAAGGTACTGAGACACATACATAACTATCACGTGCGCACGTGTTACTATCACATGCGCACGTGTTAACCATCACGTGCGCACCTGTTACTATCAAGTAACCAACCAATCAGAAAACGTGAACTATGTGCCACATTTCCAAAATGAAGGTCGGAAATAGGGTATTGTCTTGTCTTTTATTCTGTAAAAATGGCAGATATTTCGCTTCGTTTCAATGGTAGCTATCACGTGCGAACGTGATAGTTAAAACGTGCGCGCGTGATTGTTAACACGTGCGCACGTGATGATTAACACGTGCGAACCTGATAATTACCATGTGCGCACGTGATGATTAACACGTGCGTACATTATGATTAACACGTGCGCACGTGAAAGCATCACGTGCGCACGTGTCAAATAAAATATGGCTCATGTCCCCTCTATGCCGCCGTATATCGTACCTCTTAAAGTAATTTATTGATGGGAGTTAAACTTGTCTGTTATGAAGCAAATCAAAATAGTTTAATAGTTTAATTATTCCATTGTCCACACCTGTATGGCACACACAGATCATAGATGTTTATCGGCAAAGTGTTTATGATACAAGTCATTCAGACAAAATAGTTTTATTCAATGAAAGACATACATATCTTAAAACTATTTTACTATAGTCAACTTGCCATTGCCATGATCCGATAAGACTCACGTTGCATTGTTAAAGAAACATGATTGCCAATGAGATATTACTTACTTCAATAAAGATAAAATGACGATTAACGCTCCCTGTGATAAAAAGCTACTTAATATTTTAAAGCAATATAATAGAAGAAAAAAAGACAAACATTTTATGGCATTTTGAAGCTTCATTATTTAAATGTTTTTAATATTTTCTCGAAATAAGAAATATCATTTTATTATTTATTATCCAAATTGCCGTAACATTTTGTCTAAATTAGAAAACAACAATATTAATGTATGAATTTTATAACACTTTGCTTCAACAAATTACTGTGTTGTAAATGAATACGAATGAGATATATTTGACAGAAACTCAAACAACGCTCTGGACATGTTGCTTTAAGGAACACGATATTGAAAACCATTGTCTTAATGTTACTTGGTGGATACATAAGCTTAAACTAAAATTCTGAATTGGAGTAGTCTCATGGCGATGAAATAAAGTTTCAAACATGCTAAACAAAGTGATTTGAATTTCAAAAATGACATATATGCATGTATTGTGTAATCATTATTTGTGGATTGTATTATATCTACAGTTCAACATGATTTATTGCCAAACCATTCCATTGACTAGTAAGTATTCACAGCGATAATAAAGAATCTTTAAGTTAATCAAATAGAAACTTAAAGTATATTATTTTTAAAAAAAAAAGGAATTCGTTCTTTTACGAGGGGACCAAACGTTTTTATTCAAAATATACGTATGTTAAGAAGCATTGGCGTTTTGTTTACTGGTACGTGGCTGTTCGGGATAAGAATTATATGATGTGATCCATGTTATTATTTTTACGTACGAAACATCACAACTCAAATTAACTGGAACCTTTCAAACATTGTAGTGAAATTCAATCATTGACATGTGTTGATATTTTTATTTATATGTTATATATTAAAAGTAATACAGTATTTATCAACTGATTACTAAATCTGAAAAGAGACGTACATATGGGTGCCGAAATAAAACAAATACTGAGTAATTTACATAAATGAATGCATCTGAATTTTAACGGTTGATAGCTTCAAATGACCATCAAAAATGAGAAACTCACACTTGGTTAATAGTTGAGAAAAAACATGATGGGGCGGGTGTAAATTCAGTAAAGTCTGTGGTAAGGATGTCCTCTTTTTTGGCTTAAATTGTCATTGTTAAGCGAAGCATACAGTTTGTTAAAGCCCCAGTCACACTGCAGCTAAGACGGGTATAAGACAGGTTTACGACTGAAAATCCTGACTGGGTCCTGCGTGTTACTAGTACGTAGTTTTTTAAAGTCGCGCGTCGTCTCAGGGCTAAAAATTAGTCGTAGATGTGTTTTGAACATGTTCAAAAACCTACCGACTGGAGGCAATATTCTTACATGGTCTTGCGTGAACGTGCTAACGTGCGTAGCATTGTTCTGCGTCGTATTAGAGACTTCTGAGATGCAAGAAGGCATTTCGACGTAGGTAAGTCCTACGTAGCCTTGCGTGAACGTGAATGGTTGTACGACAGTGCAACACATAGCTCATGCGTCGACGTACGACACAGTTTGTTTGTACGCCCTTTTTCGTAATGGCTGACAATCGTTTGTACGGCTGAAAACACGTTGCTTGGAGTAGATTGTTTTGTTAAACCTGCCGCGCTCGCGCTGGAAAATAATAATCGAACACATCAATAGACAAATCAAGATCCTGTAGTTTTGTATACAGTTAAAATGAATAAATATGAATACTAGTTACATTATTAAGCAGATACCATCCCTTCTATAAGTAAATAATGTAATTGTGTTTGGCATACCGGCCAAATTTTTTACATTACCATAAAATTGATATTTTATAGATTTGTTAATAATTAACGCGCGATACCTTTACCCAGTCAATTTTTATGGGTATGTGTGCATTACGCGTTTGTAAAATTTCCAATTCAGACGTAACCTCAAGAAGCTGTGTCGACATATTGTGTGTCTGAGACTTAAATAAAACTAGAATATGTTCATTAAACTCCGATTTAATATTGGTTTAGTGTTCTGTGATTGCTGCTGGCATGGTATTGCTACTTTATCACATATACATATATTTCATATATAATCTTACGTGCTTGGTTTCACATAGTACATTGTTGCCGCAATGATATGCACATATATATTGTAACGCTGCATCCCAGCTATGTGGCCATTGTCGTAATTTTGGGAAACCAGGGAAAACTGTCTGTCTGTATATATGTCTGTCTGTCGATTTACATGCATATTTCTCAAGCGGCATTTTGCATCCCGCGCGAAGTCGTACGTCGGTATATAGGACAACCTATGTCGACGCAGATTGTAGTACGTCGTCGTGCGTAGTCGTACTTAAGTATCATACCTACGTCGACGTAAGTTGGCTGAAGTCAACCTGCGTGGTCCTGTGCACAAAGCGTACGATAACCAACGTCAACCTACTACTGGATTGATCTGGGTTGTCATTTAATACAACTTGCGTTGGCCCAAGACCAGCGAAGGACCAACGAACCACTCATTATTGTTGTTTGTTTTTCTTGCTTAGTCTTGCGACAAGGGAAAATACCTCAAATGTCTCAAGAGCCCTGCGATTTGAAAGTCCTACGATTGAGTGTGGCTGGGGCTTTACGAAGTACTGCATACGGATCAATTACGCGGCCGAGTATCCTTGTAGGCATTGAATCTTTGGAAAAAAAGTTCTTATAGTTGATGAAACATGACTATTAAACTAATATACCAAATGTGCTTGAAGGGAATATAGACTGCAAAATGGATAACGTTTGTATGCTACTTGTTAATGAATAATTACACTAAAACCTTTACACGCTTTACTCACTTTTTAAAGATGCAACGTTATATGTTGTGATCTTAAGCCCCAGTCACACTGAGTTGTAGGACTTTCGAGTCGCAGGACTCTTGAGAATGTTGTCGTCTTGGCCCAAGTCGCAGGACTCCGCAAGACAAACACAAAATATTAAAACGTCCTACGTGGGTCCTGCGCTGGTCTTGCGTCGACGCAAGTTGTATATAAAAACAACGCAGGTCAATTCAGTCGCAGGTTGGCGTAGGTAGTCGTACGTTAAGTGCGCAGGACTACGAAGGTGGACGAAAGCGAACTTACGTGGCGTAGGTAGTTATTTGCAGCTGACGTACGACTACGCACGAAAACGTACTACAACCTGCGTCGACTCAAGTTGTCTTGTATTCAGACGTACGACTTCACGTGGTACAGTATCCTGACAAATATATTTATTCCTTGTTTTTTCTATCTTTAGTTGCACAACTTAGTTCAGCAGCTTTTCCTGGTTGCCACAATGAAGCAATGACCATAACCCTATACCTGTTATACGATGTCACATAATATCTGGTTCTGGGCTTATCAGTGCGGACATACTGCAACATGAGAAGCCAAACAGAGCAGATTATTAATCGAGATGTTGCTATACCATGTCAACATCATTTGGTTTTGGCAACAATATTAAATCGCAGTTTAAGAGAAATATTGTATCTACTAAATTAAGCCCATTCCCACAGTATGTCGACAGAGTTTACTGAGGTACATACGTCATTGAATTGAAAATTCTATTGAGGCGTAATTCCAGCATACCCGTGAAAAAACTTTACTGGTTATAGTTAATGTCCTTTTAATTCCGAATGATAGGTATTTATTTAACAATTTATCTTTTGGGTGGTAATGTACCCTTACCAAAAAAATAGCCTTGTTGTCTTAAAGGTTGGGACGGTATAAGCCTGCGCTAAATATGTGACTAGTATCCATATACGAATTTTTAAAACTGTAGACAGTATTAAACGATTAAGTGTCTTTTTTTTGTATTGTACTTGACGATTATCAGTCCATAGCGCGGCATATTAAATTCCAAGCAACTTGTTTTCAGACGTAGTACGAATATTTTTCAGCAATTAAATATAAAACGTTGGTATCCTGGGTAGTTTTGAGTCAGTCATACATGACAAAAACCATTCTTGAGCCGACGTACGACAACAAAGTGCATCGAACGTAGACGCAGTTGCTCTGTCTTGCACTGTCGTACAACCACGCGGGTTCACGCAGGTCTACGTAGGACCTATGTGACGTCGACGTACGACTTCGCTGATGTAAGATTTGTCCAAGACGACGCAGGACATTACAAACGACGTCCTACGTCTTACGAAGGTTCACTAGACTATGTAAGAATCCTGCCTCCAGTCGGGAGGCTTTTGAACATGTTCAAAAACCAGTTACGACTGATTTTTAGACTTAAGACAACACACGACATTCCAAAACTACGCAGGACTCGGTCAGGGTTTTTAGTCGTAGACCTGTCTTATACCTTTCTTAGCTGCAGTGTGACTGGGGCATTATCACTATATAAAATGTATCGTGATAATATTTTGTTAAGGGGTAACAAACGATCTTGGATAATGAAGTTACAGTCACACTGCAGCTAAGACAGATATAAGACAGTTCTACGACTAAAACTTCTGACCGAGTCCTGCGTGTTGCTACGTAGTTTTAAGTCTAAAAATCAGTTAGACCTGTAATGACCTGCGTTGTCTTAGAGAAATCTGACGTAAGCGAAGTCGTACGTCGACGTGACATTGGTTCTAGGCAGACCTGCGTGAACATGATTGGTTTTACGGCAGTGCATGACAGAGCTCCTGCGTCGACGCACGATGCACGTCAATTCAGGAATTTTTAAGGTAATGTATGACTGACTTACGTCTACGCAGGATACCAACGTTATATACTTTATTGCTGAAAAGTAGTCATACTAAAACTGAAAACACGTTGCTTGGAAATAAATGTGAAACCTTTTGCTGTCGCGATATGGACCGATAATCGTAAAGATTAGTACACAAATCAGACATTTGATAGTATATTACTGTCTACAGTTTCAAATAATCTTATATGGTTATTAGTTACATATTTAGCGGAGCCTTATACCCTCCCAACTTAGAAGACAATAATAGCATTTTGTTTGGCATACTATCAAGGGTACATACTTTACCATCACAATGATAAACTTAATCTACGTTTTAGTATTGTTGCCTAATGCAACTGATGTTGACATGGCATTACCGATCCAGATATCATGTGACATTGTATCATAGGGATATGGTTATGGTCATTGCTACATTGTGGCAATCAGGAAAAGCTGGTGGACTAAATTGTCAACAAAAGACAGAAACAAACAACGAATAAGAATATTTGTCAGGAGACTTACGAACTCGTACGTCTGCATACAAGATAACTTGAGTCGACGCAGGTTGTAGAACACTGCCGTTCGTTGTTGTACTTAAGCAGCAAACAACTACCTACGTGCACGTAAGTTGGCGTTTGTCGACCTGCGTGGCCCTGCGTTGTTAACGTACGACTACCTACTCCAACCTACGACTGAATTGACCTGCGTTTTTTTAAATACAACTTGCGTCAACGCAAGACCAGCGCAGGACCAACGCAGGACGTATTCACGTTTTGTGTTTGTCTTACGGAGTCCTGCTACTTGGAAAAAGACGTCAAAAATCTCAAGAGTCCTGCGGCTGGAATGTCCCAGTGTGACTGGGGCTTAAGGTTGTCTTTTTCTTTGTGAACTATAATTTACTAAGAATAGTATATACTATTGATCGATAATGCATGGGTATAATTCCAGTAATGTGAACTTCATTTTTCATGTTTAATGATGAATACGGTACATTTAATTTTTTATTGTAATATTTTGTTTTCAAGCTTGCGCGGTTGATGTGGAATGCACGGTAGCGCATCCAAACACTGTGTGTGATATCGGAAATAGCGTTTGTGTCTGCGCATCTGGACATACCTTCAATTCGGATACCAACAAGTGTCTCTTTGGTGAGTCGTTTGACTCAAAATGCAGTTTAACATGTTTTTGTATTTGCATATTTGTATTATAATAGCTACTTGGGTATCATTTCCACCCTGTTTAATCAAATTAATATAAAATTGTTAGTATTTACCATTGAGCAAAATGCATGGAGTGAACGTACTTCAACAGTGACAAGGTGTTACTTACAAAAGTCTTTACTGAATTGATGGATTTCAAACCGAAAACATGTCTTCCTAATTTAATGCTTTTCAAAAACATTGCTTGTATTGCAGAAAAATTATACGCATGTCCATGAATTGCTTGTATTTTAAACATATCTTAAGCATTTAAGACACATCATACGAGTTTCAGGCACATTGTACGTATTTCAGATTGCAAAGTACCGACTATCAACGACGGAAATGTCGCAACCCCTGATGGTACTATAGACGGTGCAGCTGCCTCATTTACGTGCAACAGTCGTTATGTCCGCTCGGGCGGTGCTACAAGCACATGTACACCTTCCGGATGGGACCCTGCACCTCCGACATGTAGTAAGGGCATTTGGTTATAATAAAGCATTATTTTCATGTTCTCAATTTCCATGCACAATGCATCTCTTAGTGTGCCGTTACGTAATGCAATTTACGGCTCAGAGCTTTAGTACTGTTTAGTACGGTTCGGTAAGGGAATGGCCGATTGCTTATATTGTCTTTTTCATTTCAACAAACCAATAAAATAACTCCGCACATGCCACTTTAAATGAATATTTAATAAGCTAAACCTTGATTTATAGAATTATATATCTAATTAAAGATGGAAGTATGTGTATGGCTATGATTACTTTCAATCAAGTCTATATTGGTTTATGGTGTTGCAATGATTAACGTTTGCGAATGCTCATTGTTAGTCACAAATAAATACGTATTCAGTTCGGATCGTTACAGTAACCCAGTGTCTGTGTAGTCATTTGGTGGCATGGTTATACTACGGATGACGAACTTATAGTATAGTGTAGTAAATTAATTCATTGAATGAGAACGTCGTGAACGTCGTGTAAGCTCAGTGATATTAATAACCATGTCCTAGGAATCATTTTAATAGTGTTCTTTTACAAATTATCCATTCCTTGACGAAGTCAGCTCCAGAATATTAAACAAAAAATAACATTACACAAATATTAATTAAAGGTGTGTTTGGTCGTAGCGTATAAGTAATTAACGTGCGATTAGTGTCATGGTTATCCACAACGGAGTGGTCGCAATGATTCCCAAGTACCAGTGAAAATTGCAGAAAATTAATTAAGTTAAAATAACTCCACGTACATTATTTAACTTAACAGTGCTTTATATCTGAAATCTTGTTTTTTCACAGACTGTCCTATCCTAATGGATATCCCCGGCGGCTCTGTGAACAATCTAGCCAAGTTGAGCAGTACGCCCATAGATGGGACAGCTTCCTATCAATGCAACGGCGATCTGCAACTAGTCGGCAGCGCTATAAGGACTTGCAAGACAGGCGTTGGCTGGGACGAAAACCAGCCAACTTGCGGTAAGAATCAAAGTAATAGGTTTTCTACTTAAGCATTGCATCTAAATATGTTTAATTATAAACGTCTATATAGACAACTTCACAAACGACAATTGTCTATAATTCCGTAGGCGTTTTTGTGTATGTTACTCTGTAAACACGCAGATCATTATCCTACATTTGTCAAATCCTAATTTTTTCACATCGATGTCACTGAACAGTCTAGAAACATGTATATAGTATCTTGAACTGAATAACCAATGTTTGAACAAATATGTGTAGACATTCGCCATCATTCTTGCCATTTCTAGTCTGGTAGTACTGTATAATGTAGAATCTAATTTAAGACTGCGCTGCTCTTATTGCTCCTACCGACGGGTCCGTTGACAAACATTCCATCACGACAGCCGTTGGCGGTACCGCCACGTACACGTGCAAAGGCGGCTTTGTTGTCAGCGGTACTGCTGTCTCTACCTGTACAGTCAGTGGCTGGAATACCACAGCACCAACATGCGGTTTGTATTTACGTACAGGGTGTTTGTGGGTGCTTAATACTATTTCCTAGATGCTTAGCAAATTGTGAGCTAATTTAGTGCTTTAATTTTTGTCATGTATTTTATAATACGTGCCATTACTGTCGTTAAGTGTCACTTAATTTGCATCGGGATGCTACAGAAATCGAAATAAAAATTATGCTATGGTTGGGACGGCATATCTGTCAACTGCGTTGGAAACTTGCTCCGATAAAACAAACGTGATCATGTTTGTTGGATCTTGACGTTGCGCACGTCCTTGCGGAATTAACTGTTATATTTCGAAAATAGTTTGCATATTAAAGTTTCCGATTTTTTGCCTTGAACGTTGTTATCGACGGATTACACATGAAAGGTACCAATTTGTAGTGATTGCTGAACGACCATACATAACGTTATACTTGAGTCGCTTGTTTTGGTAGAATGCCCCGCGCTGGCCGATATACCCGGTGGAAGTGTGAATGTGGGGGTTACAACCGGCAGCACCGCCCTGGGTGGAGTAGCTAGCTACCGGTGTGACGGCGGCCTGGTGTTAGTTGGGGTCGTAAATAGAACGTGTGAGACCGGAACCGGGTGGAGCGGAGCCTTGCCTGCCTGTCGAAAGGAATCTTCAAATTGTATTTCAAAATACTAGCATTGCTTTTTTCAAATACTGCCTTACGCTATTTAGACTGGTTTTCGCAGAATGTCCGATCCTGACGGATATACCCGGCGGCTCTGTGAACAATCTAGCCAGGTCCAGCACTACGCCCATAGATGGGACAGCTTTCTATCAATGCAACGGCGATCTGCAACTAATCGGCAGCGCTATAAGGACTTGCAAGACAGGCGTTGGCTGGGAAGAAAATGAACCAACTTGCGGTAAGCGTCAAAGTAATGGGTTTTCTACTTAAGCATTGCATCTAAATATGTTTATATAAAATCGTCTATATAGACAACCTCACAAACGACATTTGTCCATTGCTCCCTAGGCATTTTGTGTTTGTTACTTTGTAAACACGCAGATAATGTATCTTAAATTCGTCACATCATTCTCTTTTCAAATTTAATTTCCGGAGACATGTATATACTATCTTGAACTGAATAACCAATGGTTGAGCAATTGATAATATTATCAACTAAATAACAACTAGACTGGGCATTTCGTTCAAAATTAGTTTTATCAACTAAAACGCCTAGTTCATAGTTGACATGCAAATATGTGTAGACATTCGCCATCAATCTTGCCATTTCTATCATGGTACTGTATGATGTCGCATAATTTAAGACTGCGCTGCTCTTACTGCTCCTATCGGCGGGTCCGTTGACAAACATTCCATCACGACAGTCGTAGGCGGAACCGCCACGTACACGTGCAATGGAAGCTTTGTTGTGAGCGGTACCGCTGTTTCCACCTGTACAGTCAGTGGCTGGATTACCACAGCACCAACATGCGGTTGGCATTTTCGTGCTTGCTTGTGTTTTATAATATTTATTAGATGTTTAGCTAATTGTTAGTTAATTTATTAATTGGATTTGTTTGCCATGTATTTATAAAAACGTGCTATTACTATTGTAAGGGCTCACTTAATTTGCTTTGAGATGCTACACAATTTGAGATGAAAATTGTGCTGTGGTTGGGACGGCATATCTGTCTAGCAGGTTGTCATCAACATTAATTGGAGAACTGTTACGTGAATGACCGTGATCATGTTTGTCGGTACTTGATGTTGTGCATGTCCTTGCGGAATTAACTGTTGTATTTCGAAAATAATTTGCATATTTTTGTTTCCGTTATTTTGCCTTGAACGTTATTATTGACTAATAACTGGCTTACATACTTGAAAAGTACCAACTTCCAGTGATAGCTAAACGTTGCTAAACAATCATACATAAAATAAATAAGAGCATTCATAAAACTATTCTTGAGTCGCTTGTTTTTGTAGAATGCCCCGCACTGGCCGATATAACCGGTGGAAGTGTGAATGTGGCGGCTAAAACCGGCAGCACCGCCATAGGTGGAGTAGCCAGCTACCGGTGTGACAGCGGCTTGGTGTTGGTTGGAGTCGCAAATAGAACGTGTGAGACCGAAAACGGGTGGGGCGGAGCAGAACCAGAATGCCGTAAGGAATCTGAAAAACTTAAGTTTATGTTCAAAACTATCAACACCTTATAATAAATATCATTACGAAATATAACGAGAGTTATGTACATCGCTTCTGTAGCATTTAGGAATAATTAATAAACAAATTGGTGAAGAATGGATATATCAAATGACAACGCAAACACATCTCAATAGTATTATGGCCATGGCTCTGATAAACGTATTACTGCGACCATTTATTAACATCCAGTACCGAGAGCGCTATAAAATGTATATACAAACGACCTTATTTGTGCGTGTATGATAGAAGGATAATATTCATCTCATTTAAGAATGCGACACACTTCTTGCGCCGGTTGACGGTTTGGTTGATAAAGCCTCTACCACAACATCTATTGGCGCCAATGCCACTTACAAATGTAATACTGGCTTTGTATTGAACGGTCCAGCAACACGAACGTGTACTTCGACTGGCTGGGGTGGAATAGCACCCACATGTGGTATGCTACTTCAATACAATATTTTGAGATTGTGATTTTGTGTTGTCTTTCTACGAATATACTTGAAATAACGTTTTCTTGCTATTTTAATGGTGATATTCATCAACAAAAGCTATATTATTTATTCTGGAAGTTCAATGTTCGGATGAATAACTAAACTGTCTTTGTATGTTGTTTATTTTTTTTAAAGAATGCCCGGCTCTGGTCGATATACCCGGTGGAAGTGTCAATGTGGCGGCTAAAGCAGGTAGCACCGCCCTGGGTGGGGCAGCCAGCTATCAGTGTTACAGCGGCCTGGTGTTGGTTGGAGTTGCAAATAGAACGTGCGTGACTGGAACCGGGTGGAACGGAGCCGCCCCAGAATGCCGTAATGAATCTGAAAATCTTAAGTTTAAGTTGAAATCTATCAACACCTTATAATAAATATTGTTACGATATATAACGATTGTTATGTACATGGCTTCTGTCGCATTTATGACTAATTATTAAAGCAATTTTTGAAAGAATAGACGTATCAAATGACAACACAAACAAATCTCAATAATATTATGGCCATAGCTCTTTTGTTTCTTTATAAACGCATTACTGCTACCTTTTATTAACATTAAGTACCGAGGGCGCTATAAAATGTATATACAAACGACCTTATTTGTGCGTGTATGATAGAAGGATAATATTCATCTCATTTAAGAATGCGACACACTTCTTGCGCCTGTTGACGGTTTGGTTGATAAAGCCTCTACCACAACATCTATTGGCGCCAATGCCACTTACGAATGTAATACTGGCCTTGTATTGAACGGTCAAGCAACACGAACGTGTACTTCGACTGGCTGGGGTGGAATAGCACCCACATGTGGTAAGCTGCTTCAATACAATACTAAGAGTTTGTGATTTTGTGTTGTCTTTCTACGAATATACTTGAAATAACGTTTTCTTGCTATTTTAATGGTGATATTCATCAACAAAAACTCCCATACGTTACTATATTATGTTTTTTGGAAGTTCAATGTTAGGATTTATACCCAAACTTTCTTCATCTGCTTTTTTCAGAATGCCCCGCTCTGGTCGATATACCCGGTGGAAGTGTGAATGTGGCGGCTAAAGCAGGTAGCACCGCCCTGGGTGGGGCAGCAAGCTATCAGTGTGACATCGGCCTGGTGTTAATTGGAGTCGCAAATAGAACGTGCGTGACTGGAACCGGGTGGACCGTAACCGCCCCAGAATGCCGTAAGGGATCTGAAAATCTTATGTTTACCTTAAAACCTACCTTATAACTACCTTATAATAAATAATGAGAGATATGTACAGCGTTTCTGTCGGATTTAAGAATACATAATAAGCGCAATGTTACCAATTTCTGAACCAAAATTAAAATTTACTTAGATATATATTGTTATATATTGTTAAAACAATTGATATATCAAGTGACAACACACACACACACACACACACAAATCTCCAAAGTATTGTGTCCATGGCTGTGATACATATGTGTAAGGACTTTGACCGCTGCTTCATTATAAACGCGTGATTGAAATCTTTTATTAACATCAAGTACCGAGAGCGCTATACAATGTATATGCAAACGACCTTATTTGTGCATGTATGATAGAAGGATAATATTCATCTCATTTAAGAATGCGACACACTTCTTGCGCCGGTTGACGGTTTGGTTGATAAAGCCTCTACCACAACATCTATTGGCGCCAATGCCACTTACGAATGTAGTACCGGCTTTGTATTGAACGGTCCAGCAACACGAACGTGTACTTCGACTGTTTGGGGTGGAATAGCACCCACATGTGGTATGCTGCTTCAATACAATACTAAGAGTTTGTGATTTTGTGTTGTCATTTTACGAACATACTTTAAATGACGTTTGCTATTTTAATGGTCATATTCATCAACAAAAACTCCCATACGTTACTATATTATGTTTTTTGGAAGTTCAATGTTAGGATTTATACCCAAACTTTCTTCATCTGCTTTTTCAGAATGCCCCGCACTTGTCGATATACCCGGTGGAAGTGTGAATGTGGCGGCTAAAGCAGGTAGCACCGCCCTGGGTGGGGCAGCAAGCTATCAGTGTGACAGCGGACTGGTGTTAATTGGAGTCGCAAATAGAACGTGCGTGACTGGAACCGGGTGGACCGTAACAGCCCCAGAATGCCGTAAGGGATCTGAAAATCTTATGTTTACCTTAAAAACTACCTTATTACTACCTTATAATAAATAATGAGAGATATGTACAGCGTTTCTGTCGGATTTAACGATACATAATAAACGCAATGTTACCAATTTCTGTACCAAAATTTAAATTTACTTAGATATATATTGTTATATATTGTTAAAACAATTGATATATCAAGTGACAACACACACACACACACACACACAAATCTCCAAAGTATTGTGTCCATGGCTGTGATACATATGTGTAAGGACTTTGACCGCTGCTTCATTATAAACGCGTGATTGAAATCTTTTATTAACATCAAGTACCGAGAGCGCTATACAATGTATATGCAAACGACCTTATTTGTGCATGTATGATAGAAGGATAATATTCATCTCATTTAAGAATGCGACACACTTCTTGCGCCGGTTGACGGTTTGGTTGATAAAGCCTCTACCACAACATCTATTGGCGCCAATGCCACTTACGAATGTAGTACCGGCTTTGTATTGAACGGTCCAGCAACACGAACGTGTACTTCGACTGTTTGGGGTGGAATAGCACCCACATGTGGTATGCTGCTTCAATACAATACTAAGAGTTTGTGATTTTGTGTTGTCATTTTACGAACATACTTTAAATGACGTTTGCTATTTTAATGGTCATATTCATCAACAAAAACTCCCATACGTTACTATATTATGTTTTTTGGAAGTTCAATGTTAGGATTTATACCCAAACTTTCTTCATCTGCTTTTTCAGAATGCCCCGCACTTGTCGATATACCCGGTGGAAGTGTGAATGTGGCGGCTAAAGCAGGTAGCACCGCCCTGGGTGGGGCAGCAAGCTATCAGTGTGACAGCGGACTGGTGTTAATTGGAGTCGCAAATAGAACGTGCGTGACTGGAACCGGGTGGACCGTAACAGCCCCAGAATGCCGTAAGGGATCTGAAAATCTTATGTTTACCTTAAAAACTACCTTATTACTACCTTATAATAAATAATGAGAGATATGTACAGCGTTTCTGTCGGATTTAACGATACATAATAAACGCAATGTTACCAATTTCTGTACCAAAATTTAAATTTACTTAGATATATATTGTTATATATTGTTAAAACAATTGATATATCAAGTGACAACACACACACACACACACACACACACACACAAATCTCCAAAGTATTGTGTCCATGGCTGTGATACTTATCTGTAAGGACTTTGACCGCTGCTTCATTATAAACGCGTGATTGACACCTTTTATTAACATCAAGTACCGAGAGCGCTATACAATGTATATACAAACGACCTTATTTGTGCGTGTATGATAGAAGGATAATATTCATCTCATTTAAGAATGCGACACACTTCTTGCGCCGGTTGACGGTTTGGTTGATAAAGCCTCTACCACAACATCTATTGGCGCCAATGCCACTTACGAATGTAGTACCGGCTTTGTATTGAACGGTGCAGCAACACGAACGTGTACTTCGACTGTTTGGGGTGGAATAGCACCCACATGTGGTATGCTGCTTCAATACAATACTAAGAGTTTGTGATTTTGTGTTGTCATTTTACGAATATACTTTAAATAACGTTTGCTATTTTAATGGTCATATTCATCAACAAAAACTCCCATACGTTACTATATTGTATTTTTTGGAAGTTCAATGTTAGGATTTATACCCAAACTTTCTTCATCTGCTTTTTCAGAATGCCCCGCTCTTGTCGATATACCCGGTGGAAGTGTGAATGTGGCGGCTAAAGCAGGTAGCACCGACCTGGGTGGGGCAGCAAGCTATCAGTGTGACAGCGGCCTGGTGTTAATTGGAGTCGCAAATAGAACGTGCGTGACTGGAACCGGGTGGACCGTAACCGCCCCAGAATGCCGTAAGGGATCTGAAAATCTTGTGTTTACCTTAAAAACTACCTTATAACTACCTTATAATAAATAATGAGAGATATGTACAGCGTTTCTGTCGGATTTAAGAATACATAATAAACGCAATGTTACCAATTTCTGAACCAAAATTTAAATTTACTTAGATATATATTGTTATATATTGTTAAAACAATTGATATATCAAGTGACAACACACACACACACACAAACCTCAAAAGTATTGTGTCCATGGCTGTGATACATATGTGTAAGGACTTTGACCGCTGCTTCATTATAAACGCGTGATTGAAACCTATTATTAACATCAAGTACCGAGAGCGCTATACAATTTTATATATACAAACGACCTTATTTGTGCGTGTATGCTAGAAGGATATTATAAATTTGTTTTAAGATTGCAACACGCTGTCCCCTCCCGTCGACGGTTCGGTTGATAATGCATCCACCACAACCGCTGTTGGCGCCAATGCCACTTACCAATGTAATCTCGGTTTTGTATTGAGCGGACCAGCTATACGAACGTGTACTACGAGCGATTGGGGTGGAATAGCACCCACATGTGGTATTCTACTGCAATACAATAATAAGAGTTTGTAATTCTTTGTTGTTCTTTTACGAATATACATTTAATGACGTGTGCTATTTAAAAAGTCATCTTCGTCAACAAAAACTCTATTATGTTTTTGGGAAGTTCAATGTTAGGATGTTATAACTAAACTTTCTTTGTCTGCTTCTTTCAGAATGCCCCGCCCTGACCGATATACCCGGTGGAAGTGTGAACGTGGCGGCTAAAGCAGGCAGCACCGCCCTTGGTGGAGTAGCCAGCTACCGCTGTGGCAGTGGCCTGGTATTGGTTGGAATCGCAAATAGAACGTGTGAGAGCGGAACCGGGTGGAGCGGAGCCGTGCCGGTTTGTCGTAAGAATACTTCTTATTTTATGCAAACAGAGCAATTAATATACAATGCACGGTGTTCGTCATTAGGATATGGCGAATATTCGCGTATTCCATTTTTAAGACGAGGATGAAGTGCTAAGAGCTTACATGTGATGCACGAGTATAATAATCAAATTATTGATAAATCAATAAGCCCTTACTTATTTAAAGCACTATATACTTAGCTCCACTGGCGCCGAAGGCCAGAAAGCGTTATGCTATAGCGGTTCGTCCGTCGTGCGTGCGTCCGTGCCTGTGTAAACTTGTCCTTTAAACGACATCTCCTCTAAAACCGGTTGGCCAATTTTGATGAAACTTCACAGAAATGTTCCTTGAGTGGTCCTCTACAAAAGTTGCTCAAATGGTTCCATTCCGCAGCACAAGATGGCCACCAGAGTTATAAATAGAAAAATCTTTTAATGACATCTCCTCCTAAACCCTGGGTAGATTTTCAAATAATTGCACAGAAAAGACTTATGGGTGCTCCTCTACCAAAGTTGATCAAATAGGTCCTCTCCTTTGGAAAACATTGCTGCTAGGAGGCGGGGTCATTTTTTCTTATATGGCTTAATTGTAAACTTTGAAAGCCTTCTTGTCAGAAACCACTGGCTGGATTTTAAAATAATGTCATAGAAATGTTCCTTGGGTTGTCCTCTACCAGATGTGGGGCCTTGTTTCTTCTATGGCTAAACTTTAAAAAATCTTCATGTCAGTAACCACTGGTTGAATTTCGAAATAATTTCACCAAAATGTTCCTTGGGTGGTTCTCTACCAACTTCGCTCAAGTAGTTTCGCCGCGTTGAAAAAAATGACGGAGAGGGTCGGTCCATTCTTTATATATAGCTATTTTGAAAACTTCGAAAAATGTTCGTGTCAGAACCAATGGCTGGATTTCGAAATAATTTCACTGAAATATTCCTTGGATGGTTCTCTACAAAAGTTGTTCAAATGATCACGGTCCGTGTAAAAAATGGCCGCCAGGTGGCGGGGCCATTTTCCTATTATGGTGATAGTTAAAACAGTTTAATATCTTCATATCAAAAGCCATTTCACAGAAATAATTTCACAGTATGGTCCTTATGTGGTTCTCTACCAGAGTGCTTAGAATTTTTATGTTGATTCATTAAAAAATATGGCCGCCAGAGGGTATGGCCTTTTCTCCATATAAAGCATACACGGGTATTATCGCTTCTGACGCTCCTTATTTAATAAGCCAGTGGAGAGATACAGGCACTCGGGTGCCTCTTCTATATAAATAATACCAGGACTGTATTCTTTTGGAATAATGCGTCCACTGTCCAGCATGAAAATGTATATATGTCATATTTTGTTTGCATACTCGAAAAAAAACATCAGTTGTTTTTTTAATATATTTTACAATTCAGAATAGTAATATTTTCTTTGTTTTCTCTATACTATGAATTTACTGCTCAATGCAATCCCTAATTTAAGATGAATGTCGGAATATTCTCCGCATATTTACGGAATCAGAAATATTTTGTAGCTTACGTTTATGTCGCCTATGCACACCATGGTTCGATGCATATCAAATAAACTATGTTTTGTTGACATCCCTTGACAACAGATTGTGCAGCCCTGACAAATCCCCAGGAGGGCACAGTGAACAAAACCACTGGCACAATACCTATAGGCGATACAGCGACATACACTTGCAATGCCAACTTCGTGATGAATGGTGACGATACCACAAACTGTACAGAGACTGGTTGGAGTAATGCGGCGCCAACGTGCGGTAAGAACAATGGCTTGCAATACATACTTTAAAGGTAAACGAAATAAAGAGAAGAAATCAATTCCGAATCCCCCAGTAGAGAATGTCCACCAATCTTAATGTAGTTGTAATTGACCGATCGCTATTAGATAACCACGCTTCCTTGGCCAAATCTCCGACAAACACAGTGCACAGTATATGAATGTGTTCACAAGACATTTTCGTCAAACAATGAAGTGTTGGATGTCTGAATGGCTCAACGCATTGTCAATCAAACTTATCGATTGGTCAGTTTAGCTTTCTTACGTACATCTGAGATCTCCATATTCATGACGATATAATAGTATATGTATAAATGTATAATAATTTTTCTCAAGTAATGGTTCAAAAAGTGAAAAGTGTTTCAATAAGCGTATGTCTTTCGACACAATCGAGCTTACATATTGTTCTTTAAACTGTATGCGCTATGACCACGAGGACATGCTGTTATTCCTTTGAATGTTTAATGCGTAAATAAAAAATAAACTTACACGTAACATGCTGTTATATATCGCAGAATGCCTATCTCTGATGGCTCCGGATAACGGCAAGGAAATTAATTGCACATGTGCATGTTGTTTGAAAGTAAGACTGCATTTAAATACTTTTCTTTGGTAGGAACTATTTTTGAACTACTTTCGTCAAATGTAGCTTGCAGTTTAATAAGAGTGAAATAGCGCCATCCACGGGTACGTCGCCCCTAAATACAACGGCGGAATACACGTGTGACGCCACTTACAAGTTGATAGGTAGCGCCACTCGCACTTGCACATCTGGAATAGGATGGAGTGATGACCCACCAATATGTGTAGAAGGTAGGACTGTATACACGTTCAATACATTTTACATTCGACACGGCATCCTCGCATGCGTTACTTAATTGTGTACCATATTTCAGAGAGTTTTCTTTGTTCTGCGGTATTCAATAACTGTGTCATTAGAACAGAAACTGGTAGGCGGAGCCTACTATGCAGGCTTATCGTGCAATAAGTAGAGTGCAGTTTATTGAAATTTTGATTTATTGTATACGCACGCACGGTAAGCTTCCACATTCGACAGCGCTAAATTTGAAACATGCTGACACACATGCCAATCACGTCAGACATCACATGATTTTTAGGAAACGCTTATGGGATTGGCATCTTTTGAAAGTTGCAATGTGATAGGTAAATATGGTATAAAACACTTGAAGCACACTTTGACCTCAATATGTTAATTATTTAATTTCTCCTGGGGGCTAGTACAATAACTTACATATTTCGGTCAAAATATGCTACAACTATAACATTTAATTGCCATTTAGATTTGCAGCATGACTGAAAGCAACAACTGTGGCCGTGGAAGAAGTCTTGAATGGTTTAACACGCACTTTCAAAGCGTTTCGAGGAGTTTTGAGCAATAACTATGTTATACTAATACATGTATTTACTTTTTTCCATAAATAATTTATATTCGTGTTCTTGGTATAATAGCAACCTCTACAATAAGCACCAATTATGTCGATCTGAACTGTGTGATCTAATTATCTTTAGAATGTGGCCCACTCGTTTCACCAGCTAATGGTGATGTCAATTATGCGAACTCCATCGTAACCTCGAATGCGACTTATACGTGTGACGCGAACTTCAAACTCATTGGAGACGTATCTCGAACATGCCTGCCTGGGCACACGTGGAGTGGAAATCAGCCCACCTGCATAGGCGGTAGATAGTCCGTAGTTAATTTTGTACAACCATATTCAACTTATCAAATGATCATGCTTCAAAAGCGTGTATTTATTATCAAACCTCAAATATTATGCTTGTAATGCTGGTTTTGAGCTTTTTTTTTCAAAACGTTCGGCAGATAATCGGTTGCGAGTAAAGCAACAGATTTCATTATTTAAATAAATTCATAGGAAATGCAATTACGTAAATCAAATAATAATGTATGCACAGTCTTATGAATGCACACACATTTTATGAAAGGGTATTAACTATAATATCATCATAATAATTATATTTAACTACTACGAACGTATAATATTATTACCGTAGATTATCATTATTAATATAACATGACTAAATATTAAAGTACTATAAACCGTTCTATTCCTTTTCCTTTAGCTCTTCCTTTAGAAATGATTTATGTTTCCAGACTGTGGCGCATTGGTCAACCCCGTGAATGGTTCTGTTACCTATGGGGACACCGTCCTCAACTCTGTCGCCACCTACTTGTGCGGGGATGGGTACCGGCTACAGGGCAGCTCATCGCGCACGTGCGTGACGGGTTCACCTGCAAATTGGTCACCAACTGCCCCGACATGTGAACCTGGTATATTATATCTAAATTTAATACAAATGTCTCCAAAATGTCAAGTATATGCAAATTAATCTAAAGTTTTATCCAATCGATGTACTCAAATATCACGTGTGTAACGGTTAACCTGTTTTAAACAAAATAGCACGTGGTACAGCTTGTGATGTGTTTGTGATTATCGAGGATTGGAAGTTAATCCTTTAATAATAGCTAGGTAGGAGTTCAAAGAATAGAGAAAAAAACTGCAAAGGTCTATTCTACTTCTAATACATTATTGTAATCGAGGCCACCAGTGGAAGATACATTAAGGTTACAAGATTTTTATATAAATACCAAATATATATGTCGTCAAATATATATGTCGCCAAAATATTAATTTCAAATATCAATGTTAATATTGTTATGATGTATGTTCATGAAAATAAAAACATAATCTGTAAATTTAATTTAATGCGGTTTGTGCATTTATATGCTTTGTAATTCACTGTTTGTATTGTCATGTGTGTTGTTCGGCTAAAGGCGTGTGGTATTTAAGATCAGCCATTCCAATAATGTTTCCTTATTTGATTTCAGGCAAGCTCAATGATAACTGTTCCGCTAGAGCACTGCTGTGCAAGGACATCGATTTTGCGGAATGTAGAGGAGGACTCTGTAAATGCCTTTCCGGATATGAATCGGATGGCACAGGCTACAATTGCATAGGTAGGAGGAGATTAAAGCAGCAGTCCATAAATATGTTAGTAAAAGTAAACCTTTGAAGAAATCGTTTCTAATGGACATCCTACCGATCAAAATACAATTAAACGCATTGAAGTCGGTAAAATAATAACGTTTTGGTAAATTTTATCGTATAGTTATCTGTATGTGATAGCAGGTGATGCCTCTGCAGTAAAACAAGCATGTACGTTAGTGTACATTCCGTTGGTACCGAGCGTTTGTGAACATATACATTATAAAATGCCTTTGATAAATACGAAAAAGTGTTCAGTCGAATACACGTCATTAGAACTAATGCCAAATCAAAATGTATCGAATTATATTATATGGTCTTTGGCTCTAAGTACAGTAAACATTCTACGTTCCTCGACGCAATACCTTAATTAAACCTGTTTCATTTATATTATGTTACATTACATGAGGTTTGAATTTAAGTATTGATAACTTTATAAGCTAAGATATTGCGATTAGTGTGAAATGTTTGGAAATGGTGTTCATTTGTTTATATAAGCGCTTCTGTATATATTTTACGGTGTTAAGGGCTTTCGTTGTCAAAGTAGGATATTGTGTTATGGCGTTGGATTGTACTATATTATGCCGAAAATTTGATTGAAACATTATAGGTCGAAATAAAAAAAATATCCCTGACGAGAGCAATGAGATGCCATCATCATTCATGTTTGCCCTTTCATTCGTATTATCGCCGTACGTGTGTAACAATAATTGAATGAAAACATAGCGAAAATGTGTCAAATTGTCCGTTATTCACTATTTAAGAATGTCACATTTGTTCTATTGTATCCCATGTGATACATTGTCGACCTTTTGCGTTATTGTGTCGTCCATCAACATCACATCCTTAGAGTACCAATGATGCGCAATGATCTCTATAACTACAACGACAAAACACATTGAAAGAATATTATCATCGTTTAGGTGCATTTGGTGCATTTGTAAAAAACACCAAATGTGAAACAGGTTTTGAAGAATAACTATTTAACCATTGTTGATTGATTACATGTACGAAATGTTCTACAGAGATCGACGAATGCCAGTCCAACCCGTGTCTGCATGGTGGGACATGCAACGATGATGTCAACAAATTCACGTGCACGTGTGATGCTGGATGGAATGGAACACACTGTCAACAAAGTAATGTACATTTTCCATTTAATTTAATATCTTGTCCAATATAGGAAATGAAACAATACAAATGTGAAGTCGGTTTTGTAGAAGTCATATGGTGAGTTTCACGTTGCAACACATTGTTGACCAGTGTTAGTATGTTGTGGAAAATAATATTTTGTAACTGTAATTGATTGGTCTGTGACGTGTTTAATTAACGAACGCTTCAGATTAAACAATCGACGTTTTTTGTGTAATGTTTGTGCACGTACACTAAATATGTGTTACTTATAAAAAACACAACAAAGCTATGATAGGCTTTCTTTGTTTTAATTCTTAGACATAAACGAATGTTTGTCAAATCCTTGTTCCAACGGGGGTACTTGTCAAGATGGTGTGAATGCATTCACATGCAACTGTCTACCCGGATATATGGATCCTCTGTGTGCCACAGGTGAACATGTTCTTATTGTCACAGGTTAAATATCGTATGTAAAAACACGTGTAAACAACTTCTTGTTTATGTTTGGTAATGACGGTTCGTCAACTGATCTTGGTAATATGTAGTAAACGTAATTATATTTCGTGAATATGTTTTATAGTCACAAGTATATTTAGCACAAATGATAAATATCTCTTAACTCATATTGTCAAACGTATTGTGTATGTCTGTTAAATGTTGTTTTGTATCAACATATCTGTGACTAATTGTTTTATAAATAACGCTTTTAGTACATCGAGAACAAGCATGTTTTCATTTTTTGTAATATTATATTTTACTACCTCAGATATAAACGAATGTCTTGCCAATGCGCTTCTGGATTCGATTGCTATGTCATATATACATTTATTGGGAACTCCTGATGTTTGTAGACATCGACGATTGCGTGGGAGTCAACTTGTGCCTGAACGGAGGGATCTGTAACGATAGCCAAGGGGGATACACATGTGTATGCCCTAAGGGGTACGTGGGCCAGTTCTGTGAAACAGGTTAGACAACGTACATGTAGTTTTCGTTCAATCTTTATAATAAGACGTTAAGTATCACTTCATTTCACTGACTGACCTTTAGCCGTAGCAAAAGCATACGTAGTAAAGTATAGTCAAGTACAACACGCTCTGATATTGACCGTGTGTTAACATGTTTTTTCTTTTTATTAAAGACTCGTGCACCCAATTAGAGAATAAGAAAGTGTCAGTGTGAGTGAGTGATTGGTGAACTGTTTTTAACTAATATTCCACGTCTTTAAGTGAGATATTTACAATTTATAATCAACAGGTGTAGTAGATGTTTATATCTTAGTGCATTAGCTAATTTGACTGTGTTGAAGTAAGGTCTCTGGCATTTTACCATTTGCCTAAACAGTTTTATATTCAAACTATGGGGATGGCAACTCGTGGGTATAAATGTTATTGTATTATATAATCTTTATTGTATTGAATTGGATTGTTATTACATTTTATTAAATATTTGTCCTGAATCAATTATTTTCACATTGAATTTCAATGAATTATTGAAGTTATTTAATATCTATTTTTATCATCGTAATGTTATATTTATTATTAGTTATAATTTCAGGCCATTGTTTGCATTATTTGAATCATTTTAAATAACTATGTACATAACAAAGTTTTTAACTATTCCCGCGAGTGGTTTTGTTATCACAACCAACTACATTAACAATTATATCAATAAGGTTATGCTTATCACCCAATGGGCGTGCAGCACAAAGCATAATAAATACAGCAGCGGGCACATCAAAGCAATTGTTTCATGATGTCCCCATAAGATGGCTTAAATGGAAGTTTTTTTTGACAAACCAAGAAACATATCAGTCTATACGATAAACATCAACACTCAATTCCTATGTCATTTCATTTCTTGATATAAAAATTGTGTGTGTCTGCTTATATATTTTCTATATTATTTGGTATTCTATTAAATATAACAAAACATAAATCAACAACGATAACATAATTGTAATTAGGGCGTTGCAATTTTTTAGTTGATGCCCTATAGTAATCACCCTTTTTGTTTGTTCGTCTGTCTGTCCGTGTGTTTGACCGTCCACATTTTTTAATGTTGTCCTTCAAAAGCGTTTAAGTTATTAACTTGAAACTTTATATGTGGATAGATCTCATTAAGGAAAAAGTGGAATGCACAAACCGTTACTCTGCGTTTCATAATTCTTAAATTATTGCCGTTTGTTAATGTTTTATACTTCATTATTTTCCCGGAGCATAACTTTTAGACTATGAGCGGTATTAATCTGAAACTTCATAGGTGGATAAGTTTCATTAGGGAATAGTGCAGTGCACAATAACTATAATTCTGCATTACATAAGTCTGGAGTTATCGCCCGTTGTTAATTGTCCATACTTGGAATGGAATACGAAAGCCCTTGTGAACGCAACTTCTCCTACAGTTTCCAACTTCTTTTCTTGAAACTTGTCTTCATTGTTGAGTTACTAAAAAACTGGCTGGCCCCCACATTCATACATTCTATCATTCTGGACCCGTTGTCATTCCTGTGAGAACGTTAAAGTTTCTAATAATCAGTTGATCAATTAATAAATTTAAACATTCATCAATTTTCATTTTCGAAACATACCTTACATAGCCCGCTTTATTAGGTACATGTGTTAAAGAATAAATTAAAATAAATGCCAAAATGGTGCGACATGTATTGACGATGTTATTGGTTTTACCTGCGAGTGAAGAACATATTATAATGGATCGCTATGTCAGCATGGTACGTCGCAATATGAGAATATAGAACTCGACATGAACATTAATACATTTTCCATGATAAATCAACGAACATGCATTTCACAATGACTGTATGTTTTATCTCGTGTAAATTTTTATGCAAGCTATATTTGTGTTTCATACTTAACTGTTGAGGAATTATAAATATTAGTAACGTTTTAAACAACAGGCGGGTGTTCCGCACACATGTGCATGAACGGAGCCACCTGTGTGCCTTTCTCAGAAACCTACCAGTGTCTGTGTGCAGCAGGGTACACGGGGCAGTACTGCGACCAAAGTATGCACACGTTTTATGTCGTCTAAATAAAATAGTTTAGACACGTCTGTTTATTATGTTTTAACTGTTTAATTGTTGCTGGCATCGTTATGTATGCAATATGTTAAATGAAGTACACTTTAAAGTTTAAACACTATCCTGTACATATTCTTGATATGCGAACAAATTGACATAATACAAATATATGTGTATGCCTGATAAAGAGAGAAAACTCATTTTGATAAATATGATACATTTTAAACGACAAACGACTAACGGACTCTCAGTTTGGCTTTACATTCCTTTTTCGTATTATATTTCTTTTTCTTTTTTTTTTTATAGTATTTCGGTTATTTTTACTGTTTATGCCGGCTAGAATGTGATTGAGATTCGTTATTATTTTAAACCGTCTACATTAAATATTTTTAAAAGATTTAAAAAAAAATCATTGGCAATAAAAACTCATTTTAACAAACTGAATAATGATACGATAGCATATCGGTGAAACATAAATAGAAAATATTGAGGAGAATATTGTTGAAGAATCATACACAATACAACACTCTAGCTTGTCATTTTTAGGTTGCAAATAACTTAACGTGTCCTTCTATTCACGTCTAGATATCAACGAGTGCACCAACCACAGCTGCCAGAATAACGCCGATTGTTCAGACGGTGAGTGCATTTGCAAAGATGGGTGGAAAGGGTTTTACTGTCAGACAAATAATGTATTTGTAAGACCCGGATAAAATAGCTTATTCTTTCAAAGGTAAAACCACAATAAGGTTCTACATATGCAAGTTTATTGTAAAAGCTTACGTGTTTCTTATGTGTAAGCAATTACTCGACTTGTTACTTAGCAAACACTATTATAAATATGATATTCAACTTGAATGTGTTTATTTTACAGCTTCATCAACAGATGTCATCGTGGTGTTGAGTGTATTTCTTGCACTAGTTAGCGTAGTATTGGTTGGGATCTGCATATGTAATCAGTGGTGTCAAAACATGGTAAGTTAGTTATTAATGTTAAATAGATATCTGTCACCGAGTGGGCTCTTTTACAAACAAAAGTTACCATAATTAACCAGTAGACAGAAATTTATCACTCTGCCTTTCTGTTTGTCCAAGGTTGTTTGTCCAAGGGTTTTACGTAAATCGATTGGATTATGCAACCATGTGCTATTGTTTACCACTGAAATATAAACCCGTAATCGGTCAACTCAATCCTTGATTGACAGGTATCTACTGGTCAAATCAATCCTTGATTGACAGGTATCTACTGGTCAATTGTCATCATATTACTTGATACTGTTGTGTAACCATAAACATTCTGCCAATCCATTACGTTTCACACAAGTGTTCTGTATTTTCAGAAGAAAAACATCAAATACAGTAACAACAGCGTACGTTCATCAGTCGTCGACCCCGAAAAGCAAACACAAAATAAGCAGAGCAAAAAAGAAAAGATGTTACATAATTCTAGTCTTTGTGGTAACACCATATGCATTCCATTGCAGAGCTACAGCAATACAAAAACTCTGGATAAGTATTCGCATTTTTCGGATCGGAATGATATAACATATTACTAAAGACACATATGAAAATACCTTTCAGTACTTTTGTAAACGACCAATGCCTATGCTGAGTAAACATCTCGTACATCGTATTTATGCTTCTATGGATTTGTTGTATTTGTATATCTTTATAAAAACATGGATAATCATTGTCAGTTTATAGTTGTAAGTGTAGGGTACTTTCCGGTATGACCGAAATAAACATGAATAAACACATTATTGCACAATAACAAATATACACACATCGTTTAATTCATATCCAATACTCTACATGCAAACTGAGAAGTATGTATATTTATATCCGATATTATTTACTGTTTGTTTGCGTGTAATATCTTGAGATTGATATTGTCTTCACGAGTATTATTATCATGGTTGATGATCAAAATTGGTGTATGTAGATCTCTAATCATCCACCTGTTGATTCATTAAATATAATATGCATATAAACCTAGTCTCAACACGACAATAAACACTGTACTAAACTGAAATTGAATAAATCATTTATACAGAAATAATTATCGAGTTATTTTTTATATATGAACTATTGTGGTACTGTATAAATAACGGATCAAGAATATACTAAATTAATACAAAAATAAACGATTCAATCAGTTTTGATAATGGTGTTTGTTAATAATATTAGGTTATTTAACAGCGATCCGTACAATACCGTGATATATTTGGACAAGTACGCAGCTGACATACCATATTGGACGGCCGATAGGCGAGTCCAATGTGAGTATGTCAGCTGTGTACTCGTCAAAATAATCACCGTATTGTACAGAACGTTGTTAAATATTCTTTTTATTATATACCTATTTGTATTTTGAATTAAATGCATAGTGTGCATAATACTTACATTAAACCACACAGTCCGCGGAACAAGGCGCGTGCTCACACTATTTTAGGAAATTACGTCGGGCGACGTGATACATTTGCATACATGT
Organism: Congeria kusceri; assembly: GCA_027627225.1. NCBI lineage: Eukaryota > Metazoa > Mollusca > Bivalvia > Myida > Dreissenidae > Congeria > Congeria kusceri. The sequence goes on from CM051024.1 coordinate 104,053,245, forward strand.
TTGTCTTTTATTCTGTCAATTGCATCTAACGTATAATTTAAATTCTGTGGTTAAAACAGCCTTCCATAGTTTAGAATAGTTCGCAGGAAGCGAGCTACACCTTGTATTTATCGTGAACATTGAGTGCGTAGAATCTATATTTAGACGTGTCATGTTTAATAGTTGGCATGATAAATAGGCAGTAGTATACGATGATGCAAGGTGTCGAATGGAATATCATAAAGTTGATTAAAAGCGTTCCATCGATATTCAGAACTAGAATTACGCAATACTGTACGTGAGTGGTGTAATATGCGAACAAAGTGACGACAGAAATCAGTTTTCGCTGGACTCCAATTGTTGTGTGTCATGTTGCAGCTTGCAGACTTAACCAGTTAAATGAACCAGGTTTTGTGGATTTATAAACTCATTTGTAAGGTGATATTTTTAATTGGATACAGGCTCGGATACAAATTTGCGTTTACACAAAGCATACGTTCTGACCAGACAGTGCGATTTCTAAAACAAATCGCGTTTCTGGTTAGCACGTTTACATGGAAAAAAGCTTCGTGGCTATGTGCAAATGAAAGGAAATGATTGTTGTGGGTTGTAAAAGACGTTTTCAGGCAATGAATAGGATTCTACATAGAGGTAAAACTAAAAGTTGCATATTAATAGTTCCCTTTCGGAGTACTCGGACATTATCCTATGTTTATCATCGGACCGTCCATTACGGACAATTTTGTTCGCACGCGCGTCCAATAAAGTGAACTATTGGACTGTTACGAGGAACAAATGACAACAGCTGATTGGAGGATGTTAATAGGTATATAATAATATACGTTATCACACTGTTATGATTTGGAGAACTGTCCATCTGAGTTATTTCCCGCGAAATAGGTTGTTACTCACTTATTAACTTACTAGTTGATTTATGTTTTATATAATTATTGTGTCAATTAGTTGGCTGTATTCATAAAGGTTATAAGAAAAGAATTGATCAAAACACAAATATTCTATGTAAGTTTATGTTATGTCTATTAAAGTTCAATTAACTATTCACATAGTTGTTCTAGTAAAACTGTGACATATTTTTCAATTTCAATCGCCCTTCGAAAATCACTTAATGCATGGATATTGAATAACGTTTGAAAACAAAACTTGTTTTGTTGTGTATATTAGGTAAAACAATATATAATAATATAATAATAACTTTGGTATAGTTAAAATGGAACGTTACCACCAATATACATGTTAAACTCAGTCCGTCTTTAAAAGAAAATATCAATTTATTATTGTTTGTACTTCGTGTGTTTTTAAACAGTTCTTTAAGATCTCAATTAGTTATTAACTAGTCATTTCACAACAACGTTCTTAATGATGGCTCCTAAATTTTAATCTGGACGATCGACCGATTTCCGAAAATGTCAACTCGCCAAATAATAATACAATAATTGTGTTGTTCTAAATCTGAGAATGCACTGACAATGTATAAATATTTAGATACTTTATTATATAAGTTTGCGAAATAATGTTAATGGTATAAACAGTTTTATCCTGTTTCTACCTGCAACATTGACCTAATAAAGGGGTGACCGTATACATTTTCAATATCTCCAGTCAACAGGAAGTGGCAAGGTTTATCCAGTAAGTAGTGTATTCCTACGCGCCGAATAGCAACATTGTCCAAAATGACTAGGCAAAAAATGAAATACACCTATACTCACCCGAGTTTTTCATCGATAAAAACGTTGTGTTGTCTAGTTTTACAGAGATCCTAGCTTCCATAATGAGTTGTTAATCCGCACATGTATGGTGTAATCGATAAAGGTGTAAACAACATCTTTCTTCCATTCCATTTGAAAATACTTGATGTAAGCGGGTTATTCTTTCTGAATAGACTTTTCTTCAATCAAAAACAAAGATACAATATATTCAACAAAGAAATAACCCTTTATATAAATTATCGTTGAAATGTTATTAAAACTTAACGAAGAGTAGATCTACATCTATAAATTACAAAAATCTTTAAGTTGGTCACGATGTTCTCCACCCACAATCCGAGTACATTCTAGAAAATTGAAATTCAAATGGGATTAATCTCACCGTTTCAATTCCAGGCATATATTCCATACACTTTATGATTCAAATGTTGCTTTCATTTTAAATTCCAACACACTCGCGTCCTAGTTTGTACACTGTATAAACTTAAAACTTACCCGAATGACGTAGACAATGCAACTTGGCTACTGTGTACTAATTCTTGTTCGTGAATATTATTGGCGTAAGCAAATTAGAATATTTTTCAAATTTTAGAAGATTGTCGGTAAGAAACAGAGGACTATTTTGTCGGGAAGTACGCATAAATGTTAGCGAGTTATAAGGTTCGAGGCTCGTCATACAACAATAGTTTTAAGCTAAACTTTAATTAACCTGCTTTTAAAATGCAATTGAGTAGAAAACAGGAGAAATAGAATACATGGTAGGTGCCGGGAAGGAGAAAGTTTACCCGGTTCGGCCCGAAAACAAAAATAGGGCTCGCTAAAGCTCGCCCTATTTTCATTTTCTAAGCTTCACCGGATAAACTTTCTCCATCCCGGCACACACCATGTATTCTCTATTAATGCATTTGATGAAAGAATTTCAGATGCCATCGTTTCTCAATACCAAGTAATTTCCATTATAAGCATGTGTATTCTATACGTGCATGATTGCAGTCGAGACCTAAAGCCCTCAGGCCAGACTACATGCAATATAGAGCCACCATAAGTTAATTATTAATTAAAATTCTAAGTAATAGTTGTAGCATACTTTGTCCGAAATATGTTAGTTATTTAACAGCGCGAAATTAAATAGTTAACATACTGAGGTCAAATGGTGCTACAAGTGTTTTATGCCATATTTACCAATCACATCGCAACTTTCTACGATGCCGATCCCAATGGGCAGTTCCAAGACGTCACGTGATGTCTGACATGCTTGACATGTGTGTAAAGCATGTGTGTCGTTTCTAACTTAAGCGCTGTCGAATGTGGAAGCTAACCGTGCAATAAGTAGCATTGGTATAAATTAAAAGTAAATATCAATACAATGCACGCTACGTATTGCACGATAAGCTTGCATATTTATTCCGCCCATCAGTTTCTGTTCTAATATCACGGTTATTGTGTACCGGAAAACGAAGAAAACTCTCTGAAATATGGTTTAACATTTAATTAGTAAACATAGTACCAACTATGTTACAAAAACACAATCCGCATTAATATAAAAGACGTCAAGCAATAGTTTATGTTGTGTTCACATTTTGTAAAACTCCGAAAAGTGAGTTCAATGCATATGGAAAGGTCCAAAGCGAAGTAGCACGGTGCTGTAGCGGGTTTCATTTCTGTTCACCCCACACTGCTGCCTCTCTGGGGTGATTAACACAGAAATATGGAATGTTTTACATTTTTGCAAAAAGTCAATCGCGAATTAATAAGTTGTGTTATGAAACCTTAATTAGGCGTATTAAACGGAAAACTTGGATTTGCCAATTTGTTAAAATCTGTCAAAGAACTGTTCTGGCTTTCAGTCCTTCTATTGGGGATCGCCCTGTGTCTTTTTATCATAGATCGTTCCTTAAATACAAACAAGCAAAGGAGACAACTTCCAGGAGTTTGACATGTTTTGTTTTTCTTTTTATTTGTGTAATATCAATATCCGCAACCATGTATAGTCCGACAATATTTACCTGGCACTCATTTGTTTCCGTAAAGTTTCGTAGATTTTCGTCGTAGTACTCGGTTATGTATTGTAAACACTATGCTCGTTAGATAATATTTTGTCGCTATCTACGCATACACTGTTATCTGGTACGATATCCTAATGGTAGAGTACTCGCTTACTATTCAGAGGTTATGGATTTAAAATCAGGATTTCATTCGTTTTTATTCTAAGGCAATATAAGAATAATGTCATTGCAGATGTAATTGCTGCCCTATCACATATTTTCCTTTTAATTTGTTTTGTCTAAGGGATATAATTCTTTGAACAAAACAAAACAAAACGAAAAAAAAAGTTTCGAACATTATTTAATGTATTTATCGTACAATACAATTAGAAGAAAATAGAAGGAAACAAACTTGAAATGCGTGCTAATAATTATTGTACTCGAAATAAATACAAACACAAATGTTACGAACGAACACGGATTTGAACCCGCAACCCCATAATTCCTAAGCTACTGCCTTAACCTCTCGACCATTTAATTGTACGTTGATAAACATATGTTAAATTAATTTAAACTCACATGAAGTATGTTGAACTGTTAGGAAAGATAGCTTGTAAAATGTTTTCCGATAAAAGGTTAAGGAAACGAAAGGAATATTAATGAGTGCCAGGTCAATGTTGAGCATGTAAACACTTATAAAACGGGGCGTATTGTGCCATTTTATTGACCTGGCACTCATTAATCTCCGGTAGCGCTCGGCTGCTTTATTTATATCGGTTTAACGTTTATCTAGCGTGTAAAGCACGTTTTTCATAGTCATATAACAAAAGCCCCCATCAACAAGTGGCAGGAAGAATAGCGCGTTGGATGGTGTTTTAGACTTTGAATCACAATGACTGTGATTTTAATCCTGCCAAAAACTATCTTTTTTATTATTTTCTTTTACTTCATTACTTCAACATCACTTATTTTCATGGAATGTTTTCTTCTTTTGTTACCCTTTTTAGCTCACCTGAGCACAAAGTGCTCATGGTGAGCTTTTGTGATCGCCCGTTGTCCGTCGTTTTTGCGTCCATGCGTGCGTGCGTCCGTCGTCAACTTTTCATTCAAACGACATCTCCTCCTAAACCCCCTGGCAGATTTCTACCAAACTTCACAAGAATGATCATTGGGTGACCAACTTTCAAAATTATTCAAATCGTTACGGTCCGCTGCATATGTAGGTCACCAGAGCTAAAAATATAAATAAAAAGTGTAATCTTCAAACTTCAAAAATCTTCTTCTCTGAAACCACAAGGCCCAGAAGTTTCATATTTGGAATCTAACAGCCTATAGTGGTCTTCTACAGAGAGTGTTCAAATTATGCCCCTGGGGTCAAAACGGGCCGCGCCCCGGGGGTCCAATGGTTTATATATAATATATAGCAAAATGACTAAAAATCTCCTCTGAAACGTCAAGGCCCAGAGGTTTCATATTTGGTATGTAACATCCTATAGTAGTCCTCTACAAAGATTGTTCAAATTATGCCCCTGTGGTCAAAACTGGCCACGCCCCGGGGTCACATGTTTTATATAGAATATTTAGCAAAATGAACTTTAAAATCTTCTCCTCTGAAACCGCAAGGCACAGAGGTTTCATATTTGGTTTGTAACATCCTTTAGTGGTTCTATACAAAGTTTGTTCAAATTGGCCCCTGGGGTCAAAACGGGCCATGCCTCGGGGGTCACATGGTTTATATAGAATATATAGCAAAATGACCTTAAACATCTTCTCCTCTGAAACAACAAGGCCCAGAGGTTTATATTTGGTATGTAACATCCTATAGTGGTCCTCTACAAAGATTGTTCAAATTATGCACCTTATGTAAAAACTGGCCACGCCCAGGGGCATAATCTGGTTTATATAGACTTAAATAGCAAAATGTCTGTTAAAATCTTCTCTGAAACCGCAAGGCCCAGAGGTTTCATATTTGGTATGTAACATCCTATAGTGGTCCTCTACAAATATTGTTATATTTATGACCCTAGGGTCAAAACTGGCCACGCTAGTGGGTCACATGATTTTTATACACTTAAATAGCAAAATGACTTTAAATTTGACCACACCTCAGGGGTCACATGGTTTATATAAACCTATATCAAAATTACTTTAAATTTCTTCTCCTCTGAAACCGCAAAGCCTAGAGGGTTCATATTTAGTATGTATATGTGGTCATCTACAAAATATTGTTCAAATTATGCTCCTGGGGTCAAAACTGGTCACGCCCGGAGGTCACATGGTTTATATAGACTTGAATAGCAAAATGACTTTTAAATCCTCTCCCCTGAAACGGCAAGGCCGAAAGCTTTCCTATATGTAGTACGTAACATTGTATAGTGGTCTTCTCCAAAGATTTTTCAAAATATGCCCCTGGGGTCAAATCTGGCCACATCCCAAGGGGTCACATGGTTTATATAGACTTAAAACCTAGAGGTTTGTTCAAGATTGTTCAAGTTATGCCCTTGGGATAAAAATAAGCCACATCTCGGGGATACAAATTCCAATTTGGATACAAGGTCTCAGGTGAACGTCCTAGGGCCCTCAGGGCCCTCTTGTTTATTTTTTCTTAGTTTAATTATTTTATCTACATAAACATGCATTGACAAAGACTATGTTTCGCTTGCAGTATCAGTACAGCTCTCGTCTGTGTCAGAATCGAAGTTGATGATGAGATTCCGTGTCAGACGTCAGCAAAATGGTCGATTGAATAAATTAAATAAATAAATACATTTAATAAATTGTATGTTTCTGTTTTGGGATTCGAACCCAAAACATCACGCTTACAAAGTTTGCGTACTTACCACTGCACTACAATATCAAATGTTACGTAGTAAGGATTTAATCAATACATATGCATGTCTGAGTCTCCTGTCTGGGTTAGTAGCTATAAAATAGATTTACGAAAATACACGGAATATTCATGAGTGCCAGGTCAATAAAATCGCACAATACATTGTCTACAACATAAGGGGAGACAATTGAACAATCGCTAACCACGCCTACGTAGATCATTCTCCGACAAAAAACGTCAAAATAATATGGATATTTGTATACGGCATGATTTACTTTTGAATGGCTAAAGTTTTAACTAAAGAAACATTATCTATTATTTTTCAAAATCATAATCAAAATACGTTTTAAACATGCAATAAAATAAGTAAATACTAAAGTATTATTAACATACCATGATATACAGTATATTAAGTAACAATGTTTACACAAATATTACTTCGACATTTTAACATTTTTATCCAGTGTGTCAATTTATGCGAGTTGTTTTCACTCTACATCTATTTCATTAAGCACACAAATCGTTAATTGTGATATGTTTTAGCTTCCATTAGTTTCATAATGGTCTGTATACATTTAAAAATTATTAACTGTGTGATGAGTCATGTATATACATATAAGCAAAAGGTTAGTGTACCATCCTCAATATGGCAATAATGAAACTCACTTGGGGAGCAACCCGTATTACCGTCCACTGGTCCTTTATTTGAGGAAAGTCAACACATAACAAATTCAAATAACAAACTATACGTCAATAATGAAATAAAGCCATGAGTAGTATGTAAGGGACGGTATGCGCCCTTCTTGGGGAGGGTCAGGGGCGGCCATTTTAGATGAGGTCAACAAGTGCAAGCTGACTTAGATGTACGGAATACGTCAATTAAGGTATTGTGTGATGACATATAATGGCGGATATTGATAGAAAATGACAAATAATGAAGATTTGGACGGGTTGCCTACTCAACTTCAAAGACTGTAATGATTGCGTGTTTAAATCGTATTGTGATAAATGTTTTGTCAATTGTGCGATTAATCCAACGCTTTGCTATGATTCACTTTTCTTGTTCCGTATGCAAGTTCAAATAAGAAAGTATATTAAGACCGACATAGTAAACCGAGCTTGTGATCGCTGTTGTAAGTCTCGTTTTTAATACATACCTTTGTATTTACTAAATGTGAGGTGAATGAAACGGGCTGTCCCACGTTAGGACAAAGATTCGCAAATAGAAAACGTGATTCAGTTACAAACCAACGGTCTCCGTAAAATTTATGTATGTAGCGAGAGATTGAAATGCCAAAATATACGCGAAATTTTAAAAAGTCGGAAGAGCTTTGTTATATTCTTACAAATGTATCGCATTGAACGTGTCGCTTTGATTAAACCTAATTTATTCAGCACGATTTTAAAACCAAATCAAAACTTTAAAACCGTTCACTAATAAACCAACATATAACTCAGACAGCGATCGATACTGCGCGCGATGGTGTTTTCACAATGTGTCATAAGATCGAGCATGATACTCTTTAGATCGAGCACCATGCTCGTAAGCGTGACACGCGTTTTGTGAGCATTATGCTGGGTCAACCAATAAAGACCCTCTTCGTAAGGCCTACTATTGAGCGTCATGCTCGATCGTGCAGATTGGCGAATAGTTCACAATAAACTCTCGTACGATCATGGAGCATGACGCTCGATAGTACTTTGGTCATACGAAGAGAGTATTTATTGTCTGACCCAACATAATGCTTTGTGAACGAGCCCCACGCTCTAGTTGGCTAGCATTATGCTCGATATTACGAGCATGAGGCATTATTTATATCTTCCGAGATGAATACTTTTCATTAAATGCCCGGTAGTCGCCGTAAAAGAAAAGAAACGATCTGATTAAGCAACAAGGATATTGAGATGTGGCATTGCAAATGTTCTGGACTCCTGCATGAGTTTGAATTTAAAGTGTCTAGCTCCCTTCCCTTCCATTTAAACGACCCTCCTCTACCTTGTCGCATGGGTGAGCTAAAGACGGGTTGAAAAGGCGCACGAAGAAGGAAGATATTACTATGTTTAAGTGTTCTCTGGGATTGTTTCATTTCATTTTGTAACGCGAATTCCGCTCCGTGCATTCGTATACGAATGGAAACAACACAAAGAATATTGATAACGTTCTTATTACAATGTAAGTTTTATTCCGTAAATAAATTAAATCTACGCTAAATCTAATTATAAAATATATATTTTTAGTTCCAAATTTTCAATATATAACATGTCTACTTATGTTCAGTTTATGTAATAATTAATATCCTCAGAATATGTCCGAAGTATGCATATACATATATTCTGGTTAAAGTCTGCACACTATTTTTAAAGCTATAATAATATTTACGTGGTCATTTCCATCGAAGTCCTGTGTACTGTCTAGATGGTGTCCTAGGTCCTACGGTGTCCTGTCCTACGAGCATTAGTTACTGTCCGATTCCAAGTTATTACATTTTTCCTTAAATGTGCATGTTTTTAATTACTTTCTAGAAAAATATGGCCAACAGATTCAAAAAAACGAAAATCTAGCGTTCCTTGTGCGCGTTCCTAGTTATATTTCCCGCGCCGTGATACTTTAAGACCTATCTTAGGTTCCTCTTAGCAAATCAGTATCCAGCGTTCCGTGTGACGCACGATTCTATCGACATATCGTTGATCATGCGGATTTTTGAAGACAATATTTCTCCTCCGTACAGGAAATAATTCCGAACATATTTCCGAAAGTGATATTGAGCAGAAAATGAACGTATAATGAAATACTTTTAAACCCCTATTGTCAATAGAGTAATGTAACCTTCACAATAGGGCACAACACATTGCGATGAACAAATCTTACAGAAACAAATATTTCAAGTGAACTCCGCAGACGCTAGAATCCGATATACGTGGATTACAGAAGGAGGAATGTCTTACTGAAATATGCAATTCCTAATGGCAATTATTACGTTATAAAAGCTAATTTCCATTATGAATTGTGTTAATCATCACACAGCTATTGACAGGAATTAAATAGGCAGCAACAGGTGAATGTCACACAACTTCGCGACCTGTCAAACTTGCAATGTTAATGTTTTGTTTTCGTATGAATAGAACAAGCATTAAACAAGACGATTCTAATCGATGGGCATCGTAAGTAACACTCCATAGTTCGAATCTACTGTAGTATATATTAATATATAAAGAGTACTATGGAAAGCCGGTTGGGACTCCCGCTAAATTACATTAAAATATATAGTAACTATCGGACTTTAGGCTTTGCGGTTTCAGAGGAGAAGAAATTTAAAGTAATTTTGATATAGGTTTATATAAACCATGTGACCCCTGAGGTGTGGTCAAATTTAAAGTCATTTTGCTATTTAAGTGTATAAAAATCATGTGACCCACTAGCGTGGCCAGTTTTGACCCTAGGGTCATAAATATAACAATATTTGTAGAGGACCACTATAGGATGTTACATACCAAATATGAAACCTCTGGGCCTTGCGGTTTCAGAGAAGATTTTAACAGACATTTTGCTATTTAAGTCTATATAAACCAGATTATGCCCCTGGGCGTGGCCAGTTTTTACATAAGGTGCATAATTTGAACAATCTTTGTAGAGGACCACTATAGGATGTTACATACCAAATATAAACCATGGGTTACCCGAGAAAATGATTTGATTGGTTCCGATACTTAGAACTGACCAATCAGGAATAGTGTCTCATCCAGCTTATATACTACAGCAACAACAACAAGTAAGTAGAATAAACAAGTCACGAGGTTTTTACGTTAGTATATCTTATAAATAACTTAGTTATTATTTTGTTATTTGAAATATATTAATTTAAATATATGTACGTTACACATGCTTTTATTTTCATGCCACTCCAACGTTGTATGCGAATATACTGAGGAGGAGTACCGACGAGTATTTTTCGGACGCGAGTGTTTTCCGGACATTGTTTGTCTTAATTTAAACTTTAAAGTCATAATGATAACATGCACTTAAGATTTAATTATATTTGATCATTATCCGACTTTTCAGTGATTCTGTCACAGGGAGAGGAAATTGTGATGCCAGTTTGTGGCTTGAGCAAATGACTCGGTTAAAAGGTGAGTGCCCCCTTGAATATATTTTATCTTAGTACGGCAACACTTTCCTATTCTTAAAAGGGATTTTATATTGAAATTTGGAGATTTACTTTGTACAATCTTCGTTGTATCAGAGGCATTGTTATTGGCACTACCCCTTGTTGGGTAACAAATGTCACACTCACAGGGTGAGAAAATTGAACAGCCAGTCCAGGACTCAAACCCGAGACCCGGCAAGTGCTCTTCCCACTGAGCTTGCCGGGTCACTACACAATAAGTCCTTCATAGTTACCAAGTCCATACCAAAACAGATTTATCTTCATGTCTGTTAAATATTAAATGATTACCATTTTTGCTTTCAATTTACAATAAAGCAGATTCTTACTAGTGATGAAATGTTATAGTGATTTTTTTGTATTTGGTAATGAGGATACCTTTGCAATTCGAAAAAAATACGCTAACTTTTGGTTATGACAAATGAGACCCTTCACAAAATCCTCTAAAAAAACACAGTTAACAACCACAACTGAATTATTTTTACCAGTAGAAATTGAGTATTCTTGTTAGGCGTAAAAAATATTGGTTTCAGGTTACCAAACTGACCCTAAAAATGCCCTGACCCTAGAACATTTTATTGAGTTTTTCAGATATGTTTTTTATTGTTTTGTAATAACTAAATGTTTATGTTTTTGTTTTGTGGTTTAATTAGTGTTTGTTTTGAAAGCATCTACTTGTTAAACTATATTACTGCAGTGTTTTGAATATTCATTCAGTTTTAGAATCTTTAAGTTGACCATTTATTAAATTAAAAAAAACTTCGTACTTACCTACCTTAGTTTATTTGGTCATGTAACCTGAAACAAAAATATATTTTACGCAGTACTAAAGTATTTTTAAATCATGAGGTATCAACCTGAGATACTTATTTCATCTTTAAGACATTATTTGTTCATATAAATTAACATTGTGCTGCTTTCAACAGAAACAGAACAGAAAAAGCAACATTATCACAGTCTTGGTCAGCAGGATATCATAAAACATGCTTGCTAAGAGAACAACACAACTACAGGTTTGATTTTTATGCTCTGAAAATGAGGTATTACCATAATTTTCATTACAGTTGTTTACTCATTTGCTATTGTAGGAATGTGCTGTTGATTTTTATAGTATTAAATTATCTTTAGTAAAAAACTATAACATATCTAAATTGATGTATTGTGATTTAATTCATATAGAGCTGTACATGTATATAATTTAACCGCCTATGTAAGAAACAATTCTGAAACAACAAATTGAAAGTTTAATTTGTGAACCCTTAGTAATACTGGCACATCTTTGTCGAGTAAATAAAGAATAAATGCACATTTTTAAATTACTTAGACTTTCAGTTAGATAAATGTTGTACAACCTGATTGTGCAAGATGTTATAGTTATCAGATGTTTAAAATAAATATGTTTATTGCAGTGACACTATGAGCATACTGGTGAAGTGATAAGAAGAGCAAAAAGATGTCAAAGAAGGAGGCAGTACATTTCCAAGGTTAATTATATTTCAGTCTTTATCGAATAGTCTGAGCTATACTTCTTACCCGTTCGTCAGTGTCGGCGTAATGTTCTAGTTCAGGTGCAACAAGTATATATGTCTGTAACTACTACATATATTTAATTGAAACTTCACACATGTCTTCAGGGTCATTTTGTTAGGTCATAGACCAAGGTCTATAACTGTTACCTCAGTTTAGCAGAATTATGCCCCTTTGTGTACTTCAACAACTTCAGGTTTAAGTTTGCATGTACCAACTCCATATCTACTACAGATATTCAATTAAAACTTCACACATGTGTTCCAGGTCATTATATACGGTCACTGGCCAAGGCCCATAACTGTGACCAGGTTAAGATTTGCGTGCAAGTAAATATCATTGTAACTACTATAGATATTCAGCTGAAACTTCACACGTGTCTTCAGGGTAATAATAAAAGGTTACTGGCCAAGGCCCATAACTGTGGCAAGCATTTTAGCGGAATTATGCCTCGTTTTGAACTTAGAAATATTCATGTTAAGGTTTGCGTGCAAATATGTATCTCTGTTACTACTACAGATAATCAATTGATACTTCACAAAGGTCTTCGGGGTCATTATGTAAGGTCACTGACAGAATATATATATATTGTCAAAGCGGAATGAATTGTTAAGCATGTTGTCCTGAGACAACTCCAGTTACTTGCAGACATTTGTTAACATTATTCATGTGTACTGGTTAGTTCATTCATAAAACTATGAAATTATTTTATTATGTGCAATAAAATCATTATATATGATGTTCATGGCTTGATTCAAGAGAGCTTTTTCCTGACTAGCTTCATTCATAGATTTGTTCTATTATTCCAAGGTGGCCACTGGAAAGTGTATAAAAAAACAAGGAATTTAAAAATAGTGAAAAATCTGAAAATTCAGGAAATTTGACCATAGTCATAGGAAAAAATTCCAAAGACAGATGAAAAGTGAAATATAAAATCTAAGACATAATTCAACACTGTCACCGATATGCACAAATTAGAATGGCAATTTGACAAAAAATATAAGGAAAAATCACATTCTGGTCAAAGAAAATCAGCAAGACAGGGACTTTTTTCTTCAGAATTTCTGTGGCCACCATGTGTTCAATGAGTTTATTGCTAAAATAATTTCATGTCTGAAAGCATTGCATGAAACTTCTCAAATAGGAAGTAAACAAGATCTTACTGACATAAATCATATGATTCAGTAGTTATTTTCTTAATTATTTAAAGGTCCATTAAGCAGTGTTAAATCATTTTTATGAACATGAATTTGCTTGTCTTGATGACAACAAACATTCAGACACTTTAGTGACATAATATTGATAAATATTTTCCAACATAGATGTATTGATTGTTGACAGAATGTACATCAGGCTAACGGATTATGATAAATTATTCATGTGGATAAATTTTTATAGATTTAAGGTTGTCTTTTTGGAGTATGCATATTTATGTTATTACTACATGAGAAAATGATGCCTGGTCCATGCTAAGGACTGTATTGGTTGTTAAACTGTATATTTAGCTTAGTCCCTGTTTACATTAAAAAAAATTCTTTCAAATACTTACCTAGTAAAAGGCAAACATTGAAGATGTTCATTACAGTGGTGAGGCAACAAAGATCATGATTCAACTTAAATATTATTCCTAATACAAGTTAGTTATTTATTTTCCTTCTTGATGATTATTTCAGCACAACAACTATGCTACAGTAACACCAGTTTCAGAGTATGCAGTGGATGCTTCTACTTCAAAAGTACTGTGCAAACTTGAATGACTTCTGCACCTTAGCTGGACATCTTCAACTGACTGGATCCATTATTCAAGACATAATGGAGTCCTTGGGTCAAATTGACCAATAGTTGTAAAACATTGTCCATGGAACCCTTTGGCATGGGTTTGTAAAATTTAGTAGATAGGCGGGTTATGACTACAAGTAGATCCCTATTGATTGTTTTGTCATTTGGTCAAACTGACCAAAAGTTGACAAAAAAGATTGTTTCATTTTACTTTCATCCTTGCAATTTTCTACAGAGGCTGTTTTGGACCCAAAGAGGCATGCCTGTCTTGTTTATTATTATCTTAGTTTACTGAGCAATTAGTCAAGTTCTCATAATTATATGATGTGCAAACACCAAGAAATAGTACAGAGAAAACAATCTGTTACATTCAGCATCTTGACTGTGTAGCATGCACCTTTTATGAGATTTTTTCATGTAAAACAGGGTACGAAACTTTGTTCTCACGAAGCTGGTTGGACACTTGTCATATTTAGGAATTAGTTCGCGTATATTGTGAAGCAACACAGTCGATACTATCCTAATATTTATTAAAGCAATTTTAACCAGAATATCAATAACAATATGATTACAATATCACATTTTCACACAATTGTAAATACTGAAGTTCAAAATTATTTGCACATCAGACAAGTACATAGCCTAAATGTTAAAAGAAATTTAGGAATATTACGAGAAATATGGAGATTAAAACGGATCCACTAATAAGAAACATTACAGAATTGACTTTTAAAATGAATTAATCAAAATAAAATTAACAAAATTATGTTTAGAACAAGCTAAATGTGCTTGAAGGCACACATAAACTTTTTTAATGATATCCAGGCAATAACTTCATCAGTTTTGTCATAAAGTGAGAGTAATTAAATATGCATGTTCATACACATGTGAGTTCACAACACCAACAAGCTGATATTGCATGCAAAAGTAAAACACACATGTATACATATAGTGTCTCTTTAAAAAAACTGCAACACAATGCTCTTCAATGTTTAACAATGCTCACAGATGCCTAACAAATCTTCAAAGATAATAATGTGTCCTTGCATGTTTAACCATTCAACAAAAAGATCCATCATCGTGGGTCTGAAAAACACAAAACAAAGTACACAATCAATACTGAACATTTTCATTACATCCGTTATTTTTTTAATATTTACAACACATGACCTACATTGTATTTCTAGAAATCGCAACAACTGTGTCAGTAATCACAAGTCAATTATTTTTCAATGCTGTAGCATATAATTGTTGAAGCATGCTAAAATAAGGTTTAAAGTACGCTTTGGACTATCAGACTGTTTTCATTTATTGAATACTTTAAATGCTTTAGGTAAAAATATTAATAATATAAGTTATGATCAGTGTAATCACAGATAAAGTAAGCAGTTACCGGCATGTACTGGTATATATTTACTTGTCACAGATAATGAAGTAAAATAGAACTGTTTACTAATTTTTTTACAACAGCAACTACAAATATTTTATTGAAGTGACTAGTATTTAGTTTAAACCTATGTATTTTAGTCTGCATTCCTCGAACGCTCGAGACTTATTGCAACACTTGCAAATATTTTTCTTGGAAGAACCAGAACCAATGTCTTTTTGAGAGTCCTAAGCAGAGATCAAATTCATGATCCCTCATCGCAAGGTGGACACCAATACCATTACCGGACAGAAAATCTCCGAAAGTCCGATAGTTACTATATATTTTAATGTAATTTAGCGGGGGTCCCAACCGGCTTTCCATAGCGTACACTGTCGGGCGATGGTGATGCAAAAATGAATTGAGAGCTGTTGAGTAAACTGCATTTGAGAACAAAACATAGACATATCTTGTAATGTAATCACGAAAGAGGTGACTACTTCAGGCTTTTTTTAAATATTGATAATATCTAAAAAAGGTATATTTACAACAGTAATAGAAATATATTAATAAGTATAAACTTTTAATATATATACACTGAATACATTATAAGGTACTGAGACACATACATAACTATCACGTGCGCACGTGTTACTATCACATGCGCACGTGTTAACCATCACGTGCGCACCTGTTACTATCAAGTAACCAACCAATCAGAAAACGTGAACTATGTGCCACATTTCCAAAATGAAGGTCGGAAATAGGGTATTGTCTTGTCTTTTATTCTGTAAAAATGGCAGATATTTCGCTTCGTTTCAATGGTAGCTATCACGTGCGAACGTGATAGTTAAAACGTGCGCGCGTGATTGTTAACACGTGCGCACGTGATGATTAACACGTGCGAACCTGATAATTACCATGTGCGCACGTGATGATTAACACGTGCGTACATTATGATTAACACGTGCGCACGTGAAAGCATCACGTGCGCACGTGTCAAATAAAATATGGCTCATGTCCCCTCTATGCCGCCGTATATCGTACCTCTTAAAGTAATTTATTGATGGGAGTTAAACTTGTCTGTTATGAAGCAAATCAAAATAGTTTAATAGTTTAATTATTCCATTGTCCACACCTGTATGGCACACACAGATCATAGATGTCTATCGGCAAAGTGTTTATGATACAAGTCATTCAGACAAAATAGTTTTATTCAATGAAAGACATACATATCTTAAAACTATTTTACTATAGTCAACTTGCCATTGCCATGATCCGATAAGACTCACGTTGCATTGTTAAAGAAACATGATTGCCAATGAGATATTACTTACTTCAATAAAGATAAAATGACGATTAACGCTCCCTGTGATAAAAAGCTACTTAATATTTTAAAGCAATATAATAGAAGTAAAAAAGACAAACATTTTATGGCATTTTGAAGCTTCATTATTTAAATGTTTTTAATATTTTCTCGAAATAAGAAATATCATTTTATTATTTATTATCCAAATTGCCGTAACATTTTGTCTAAATTAGAAAACAACAATATTAATGTATGAATTTTATAACACTTTGCTTCAACAAATTACTGTGTTGTAAATGAATACGAATGAGATATATTTGACAGAAACTCAAACAACGCTCTGTACATGTTGCTTTAAGGAACACGATATTGAAAACCATTGTCTTAATGTTACTTGGTGGATACATAAGCTTAAACTAAAATTCTGAATTGGAGTAGTCTCATGGCGATGAAATAAAGTTTCAAACATGCTAAACAAAGTGATTTGAATTTCAAAAATGACATATATGCATGTATTGTGTAATCATTATTTGTGGATTGTATTATATCTACAGTTCAACATGATTTATTGCCAAACCATTCCATTGACTAGTAAGTATTCACAGCGATAATAAAGAATCTTTAAGTTAATCAAATAGAAACTTAAAGTATATTATTTAAAGAAAAAAAAGGAATTCGTTCTTTTACGAGGGGACCAAACGTTTTTATTCAAAATATACGTATGTTAAGAAGCATTGGCGTTTTGTTTACTGGTACGTGGCTGTTCGGGATAAGAATTATATGATGTGATCCATGTTATTATTTTTACGTACGAAACATCACAACTCAAATTAACTGGAACCTTTCAAACATTGTAGTGAAATTCAATCATTGACATGTGTTGATATTTTTATTTATATGTTATATATTAAAAGTAATACAGTATTTATCAACTGATTACTAAATCTGAAAAGAGACATACATATGGGTGCCGAAATAAAACAAATACTGAGTAATTTACATAAATGAATGCATCTGAATTTTAACGGTTGATAGCTTCAAATGACCATCAAAAATGAGAAACTCACACTTGGTTAATAGTTGAGAAAAAACATGATGGGGCGGGTGTAAATTCAGTAAAGTCTGTGGTAAGGATGTCCTCTTTTTTGGCTTAAATTGTCATTGTTAAGCGAAGCATACAGTTTGTTAAAGCCCCAGTCACACTGCAGCTAAGACGGGTATAAGACAGGTTTACGACTGAAAATCCTGACTGGGTCCTGCGTGTTACTAGTACGTAGTTTTTTAAAGTCGCGCGTCGTCTCAGGGCTAAAAATTAGTCGTAGATGTGTTTTGAACATGTTCAAAAACCTACCGACTGGAGGCAATATTCTTACATGGTCTTGCGTGAACGTGCTAACGTGCGTAGCATTGTTCTGCGTCGTATTAGAGACTTCTGAGATGCAAGAAGGCATTTCGACGTAGGTAAGTCCTACGTAGCCTTGCGTGAACGTGAATGGTTGTACGACAGTGCAACACATAGCTCATGCGTCGACATACGACACAGTTTGTTTGTACGCCCTTTTTCGTAATGGCTGACAATCGTTTGTACGGCTGAAAACACGTTGCTTGGAGTAGATTGTTTTGTTAAACCTGCCGCGCTCGCGCTGGAAAATAATAATCGAACACATCAATAGACAAATCAAGATCCTGTAGTTTTGTATACAGTTAAAATGAATAAATATGAATACTAGTTACATTATTAAGCAGATACCATCCCTTCTATAAGTAAATAATGTAATTGTGTTTGGCATACCGGCCAAATTTTTTACATTACCATAAAATTGATATTTTATAGATTTGTTACTAATTAACGCGCGATACCTTTACCCAGTCAATTTTTATGGGTATGTGTGCATTACGCGTTTGTAAAATTTCCAATTCAGATGTAAGCTCAAGAAGCTGTGTCGACATATTGTGTGTCTGAGACTTAAATAAAACTAGAATATGTTCATTAAACTCCGATTTAATATTGGTTTAGTGTTCTGTGATTGCTGCTGGCATGGTATTGCTACTTTATCACATATACATATATTTCATATATAATCTTACGTGCTTGGTTTCACATAGTACATTGTTGCCGCAATGATATGCACATATATATTGTAACGCTGCATCCCAGCTATGTGGCCATTGTCGTAATTTTGGGAAACCAGGGAAAACTGTCTGTCTGTATATATGTCTGTCTGTCGATTTACATGCATATTTCTCAAGCGGCATTTTGCATCCCGCGCGAAGTCGTACGTCGGTATATAGGACAACCTATGTCGACGCAGATTGTAGTACGTCGTCGTGCGTAGTCGTACTTAAGTATCATACCTACGTCGACGTAAGTTGGCTGAAGTCAACCTGCGTGGTCCTGTGCACAAAGCGTACGATAACCAACGTCAACCTACTACTGGATTGATCTGGGTTGTCATTTAATACAACTTGCGTTGGCCCAAGACCAGCGAAGGACCAACGAACCACTCATTATTGTTGTTTGTTTTTCTTGCTTAGTCTTGCGACAAGGGAAAATACCTCAAATGTCTCAAGAGCCCTGCGATTTGAAAGTCCTGCGATTGAGTGTGGCTGGGGCTTTACGAAGTACTGCATACGGATCAATTACGCGGCCGAGTATCCTTGTAGGCATTGAATGTTTAGAAAAAAAGTTCTTATAGTTGATGAAACATGACTATTAAACTAATATACCAAATGTGCTTGAAGGGAATATAGACTGCAAAATGGATAACGTTTGTATGCTACTTGTTAATGAATAATTACACTAAAACCTTTACACGCTTTACTCACTTTTTAAAGATGCAACGTTATATGTTGTGATCTTAAGCCCCAGTCACACTGAGTTGTAGGACTTTCGAGTCGCAGGACTCTTGAGAATGTTGTCGTCTTTGCCCAAGTCGCAGGACTCCGCAAGACAAACACAAAATATTAAAACGTCCAACGTGGGTCCTGCGCTGGTCTTGCGTCGACGCAAGTTGTATATAAAAACAACGCAGGTCAATTCAGTCGCAGGTTGGCGTAGGTAGTCGTACGTTAAGTGCGCAGGACTACGAAGGTGGACGAAAGCGAACTTACGTGGCGTAGGTAGTTATTTGCAGCTGACGTACGACTACGCACGAAAACGTACTACAACCTGCGTCGACTCAAGTTGTCTTGTATTCAGACGTACGACTTCACGTGGTACAGTATCCTGACAAATATATTTATTCCTTGTTTTTTCTATCTTTAGTTGCACAACTTAGTTCAGCAGCTTTTCCTGGTTGCCACAATGAAGCAATGACCATAACCCTATACCTGTTATACGATGTCACATAATATCTGGTTCTGGGCTTATCAGTGCGGACATACTGCAACATGAGAAGCCAAACAGAGCAGATTATTAATCGAGATGTTGCTATACCATGTCAACATCATTTGGTTTTGGCAACAATATTAAATCGCAGTTTAAGAGAAATATTGTATCTACTAAATTAAGCCCATTCCCACAGTATGTCGACAGAGTTTACTGAGGTACATACGTCATTGAATTGAAAATTCTATTGAGGCGTAATTCCAGCATACCCGTGAAAAAACTTTACTGGTTATAGTTAATGTCCTTTTAATTCCGAATGATAGGTATTTATTTAACAATTTATCTTTTGGGTGGTAATGTACCCTTACCAAAAAAATAGCCTTGTTGTCTTAAAGGTTGGGACGGTATAAGCCTGCGCTAAATATGTGACTAGTATCCATATACGAATTTTTAAAACTGTAGACAGTATTAAACGATTAAGTGTCTTTTTTTTGTATTGTACTTGACGATTATCAGTCCATAGCGCGGCATATTAAATTCCAAGCAACTTGTTTTCAGACGTAGTACGAATATTTTTCAGCAATTAAATATAAAACGTTGGTATCCTGGGTAGTTTTGAGTCAGTCATACATGACAAAAACCATTCTTGAGCCGACGTACGACAACAAAGTGCATCGAACGTAGACGCAGTTGCTCTGTCTTGCACTGTCGTACAACCACGCGGGTTCACGCAGGTCTACGTAGGACCTATGTGACGTCGACGTACGACTTCGCTGATGTAAGATTTGTCCAAGACGACGCAGGACATTACAAACGACGTCCTACGTCCTACGAAGGTTCACTAGACTATGTAAGAATCCTGCCTCCAGTCGGGAGGCTTTTGAACATGTTCAAAAACCAGTTACGACTGATTTTTAGACTTAAGACAACACACGACATTCCAAAACTACGCAGGACTCGGTCAGGGTTTTTAGTCGTAGACCTGTCTTATACCTTTCTTAGCTGCAGTGTGACTGGGGCATTATCACTATATAAAATGTATCGTGATAATATTTTGTTAAGGGGTAACAAACGATCTTGGATAATGAAGTTACAGTCACACTGCAGCTAAGACAGATATAAGACAGTTCTACGACTAAAACTTCTGACCGAGTCCTGCGTGTTGCTACGTAGTTTTAAGTCTAAAAATCAGTTAGACCTGTAATGACCTGCGTTGTCTTAGAGAAATCTGACATAAGCGAAGTCGTACGTCGACGTGACATTGGTTCTAGGCAGACCTGCGTGAACATGATTGGTTTTACGGCAGTGCATGACAGAGCTCCTGCGTCGACGCACGATGCACGTCAATTCAGGAATTTTTAAGGTAATGTATGACTGACTTACGTCTACGCAGGATACCAACGTTATATACTTTATTGCTGAAAAGTAGTCATACTAAAACTGAAAACACGTTGCTTGGAAATAAATGTGAAACCTTTTGCTGTCGCGATATGGACCGATAATCGTAAAGATTAGTACACAAATCAGACATTTGATAGTATATTACTGTCTACAGTTTCAAATAATCTTATATGGTTATTAGTTACATATTTAGCGGAGCCTTATACCCTCCCAACTTAGAAGACAATAATAGCATTTTGTTTGGCATACTATCAAGGGTACATACTTTACCATCACAATGATAAACTTAATCTACGTTTTAGTATTGTTGCCTAATGCAACTGATGTTGACATGGCATTACCGATCCAGATATCATGTGACATTGTATCATAGGGATATGGTTATGGTCATTGCTACATTGTGGCAATCAGGAAAAGCTGGTGGACTAAATTGTCAACAAAAGACAGAAACAAACAACGAATAAGAATATTTGTCAGGAGACTTACGAACTCGTACGTCTGCATACAAGATAACTTGAGTCGACGCAGGTTGTAGAACACTGCCGTTCGTTGTTGTACTTAAGCAGCAAACAACTACCTACGTGCACGTAAGTTGGCGTTTGTCGACCTGCGTGGCCCTGCGTTGTTAACGTACGACTACCTACTCCAACCTACGACTGAATTGACCTGCGTTTTTTTAAATACAACTTGCGTCAACGCAAGACCAGCGCAGGACCAACGCAGGACGTATTCACGTTTTGTGTTTGTCTTACGGAGTCCTGCTACTTGGAAAAAGACGTCAAAAATCTCAAGAGTCCTGCGGCTGGAATGTCCCAGTGTGACTGGGGCTTAAGGTTGTCTTTTTCTTTGTGAACTATAATTTACTAAGAATAGTATATACTATTGATCGATAATGCATGGGTATAATTCCAGTAATGTGAACTTCATTTTTCATGTTTAATGATGAATACGGTACATTTAATTTTTTATTGTAATATTTTGTTTTCAAGCTTGCGCGGTTGATGTGGAATGCACGGTAGCGCATCCAAACACTGTGTGTGATATCGGAAATAGCGTTTGTGTCTGCGCATCTGGACATACCTTCAATTCGGATACCAACAAGTGTCTCTTTGGTGAGTCG
This sequence comes from Congeria kusceri, assembly GCA_027627225.1. NCBI lineage: Eukaryota > Metazoa > Mollusca > Bivalvia > Myida > Dreissenidae > Congeria > Congeria kusceri. Next base: position 104,075,756 of record CM051024.1, read on the forward strand.
TTTGACTCAAAATGCAGTTTAACATGTTTTTGTATTTGCATATTTGTATTATAATAGCTACTTGGGTATCATTTCCACCCTGTTTAATCAAATTAATATCAAATTGTTAGTATTTACCATTGAGCAAAATGCATGGAGTGAACGTACTTCAACAGTGACAAGGTGTTACTTACAAAAGTATTTACTGAATTGATGGATTTCAAACCGAAAACATGTCTTCCTAATTTAATGCTTTTCAAAAACATTGCTTGTATTGCAGAAAAATTATACGCATGTCCATGAATTGCTTGTATTTTAAACATATCTTAAGCATTTAAGACACATCATACGAGATTCAGGCACATTGTACGTATTTCAGATTGCAAAGTACCGACTATCAACGACGGAAATGTCGCAACCCCTGATGGTACTATAGACGGTGCAGCTGCCTCATTTACGTGCAACAGTCGTTATGTCCGCTCGGGCGGTGCTACAAGCACATGTACACCTTCCGGATGGGACCCTGCACCTCCGACATGTAGTAAGGGCATTTGGTTATAATAAAGCATTATTTTCATGTTCTCAATTTCCATGCACAATGCATCTCTTAGTGTGCCGTTACGTAATGCAATTTACGGCTCAGAGCTTTAGTACTGTTTAGTACGGTTCGGTAAGGGAATGGCCGATTGCTTATATTGTCTTTTTCATTTCAACAAACCAATAAAATAACTCCGCACATGCCACTTTAAATGAATATTTAATAAGCTAAACCTTGATTTATAGAATTATATATCTAATTAAAGATGGAAGTATGTGTATGGCTATGATTACTTTCAATCAAGTCTATATTGGTTTATGGTGTTGCAATGATTAACCTTTGCGAATGCTTATTGTTAGTCACAAATAAATACGTATTCAGTTCGGATCGTTACAGTAACCCAGTGTCTGTGTAGTCATTTGGTGGCATGGTTATACTACGGATGACGAACTTATAGTATAGTGTAGTAAATTAATTCATTGAATGAGAACGTCGTGAACGTCGTGTAAGCTCAGTGATATTAATAACCATGTCCTAGGAATCATTTTAATAGTGTTCTTTTACAAATTATCCATTCCTTGACGAAGTCAGCTCCAGAATATTAAACAAAAAATAACATTACACAAATATTAATTAAAGGTGTGTTTGGTCGTAGCGTATAAGTAATTAACGTGCGATTAGTGTCATGGTTATCCACAACGGAGTGGTCGCAATGATTCCCAAGTACCAGTGAAAATTGCAGAAAATTAATTAAGTTAAAATAACTCCAAGTACATTATTTAACTTAACAGTGCTTTATATCTGAAATCTTGTTTTTTCACAGACTGTCCTATCCTAATGGATATCCCCGGCGGCTCTGTGAACAATCTAGCCAAGTTGAGCAGTACGCCCATAGATGGGACAGCTTCTTATCAATGCAACGGCGATCTGCAACTAGTCGGCAGCGCTATAAGGACTTGCAAGACAGGCGTTGGCTGGGAAGAAAACCAGCCAACTTGCGGTAAGAATCAAAGTAATAGGTTTTCTACTTAAGCATTGCATCTAAATATGTTTAATTATAAACGTCTATATAGACAACTTCACAAACGACAATTGTCTATAATTCCGTAGGCGTTTTTGTGTATGTTACTCTGTAAACACGCAGATCATTATCCTACATTTGTCAAATCCTAATTTTTTCACATCGATGTCACTGAACAGTCTAGAAACATGTATATAGTATCTTGAACTAAATAACCAATGTTTGAACAAATATGTGTAGACATTCGCCATCATTCTTGCCATTTCTAGTCTGGTAGTACTGTATAATGTAGAATCTAATTTAAGACTGCGCTGCTCTTATTGCTCCTACCGACGGGTCCGTTGACAAACATTCCATCACGACAGCCGTTGGCGGTACCGCCACGTACACGTGCAAAGGCGGCTTTGTTGTCAGCGGTACTGCTGTCTCTACCTGTACAGTCAGTGGCTGGAATACCACAGCACCAACATGCGGTTTGTATTTACGTACAGGGTGTTTGTGGGTGCTTAATACTATTTCCTAGATGCTTAGCTAATTGTGAGCTAATTTAGTGCTTTAATTTTTGTCATGTATTTTATAATACGTGCCATTACTGTCGTTAAGTGTCACGTAATTTGCATCGGGATGCTACAGAAATCGAAATAAAAATTATGCTATGGTTGGGACGGCATATCTGTCAACTGCGTTGGAAACTTGCTCCGATAAAACAAACGTGATCATGTTTGTTGGATCTTGACGTTGCGCACGTCCTTGCGGAATTAACTGTTATATTTCGAAAATAGTTTGCATATTAAAGTTTCCGATTTTTTGCCTTGAACGTTGTTATCGACGGATTACACATGAAAGGTACCAATTTCTAGTGATTGCTGAACGACCATACATAACGTTATACTTGAGTCGCTTGTTTTGGTAGAATGCCCCGCGCTGGCCGATATACCCGGTGGAAGTGTGAATGTGGGGGTTACAACCGGCAGCACCGCCCTGGGTGGAGTAGCTAGCTACCGGTGTGACGGCGGCCTGGTGTTAGTTGGGGTCGTAAATAGAACGTGTGAGACCGGAACCGGGTGGAGCGGAGCCTTGCCTGCCTGTCGAAAGGAATCTTCAAATTGTATTTCAAAATACTAGCATTGCTTTTTTCAAATACTGCCTTACGCTATTTAGACTGGTTTTCGCAGAATGTCCGATCCTGACGGATATACCCGGCGGCTCTGTGAACAATCTAGCCAGGTCCAGCACTACGCCCATAGATGGGACAGCTTTCTATCAATGCAACGGCGATCTGCAACTAATCGGCAGCGCTATAAGGACTTGCAAGACAGGCGTTGGCTGGGAAGAAAATGAACCAACTTGCGGTAAGCGTCAAAGTAATGGGTTTTCTACTTAAGCATTGCATCTAAATATGTTTATATAAAATCGTCTATATAGACAACCTCACAAACGACATTTGTCCATGGCTTCCTAGGCATTTTGTGTTTGTTACTTTGTAAACACGCAGATAATGTATCTTAAATTCGTCACATCATACTCTTTTCAAATTTAATTTCCGGAGACATGTATATACTATCTTGAACTGAATAACCAATGGTTGAGCAATTGATAATATTATCAACTAAATAACAACTAGACTGGGCATTTCGTTCAAAATTAGTTTTATCAACTAAAACGCCTAGTTCATAGTTGACATGCAAATATGTGTAGACATTCGCCATCAATCTTGCCATTTCTATCATGGTACTGTATGATGTCGCATCTAATTTAAGACTGCGCTGCTCTTACTGCTCCTATCGACGGGTCCGTTGACAAACATTCCATCACGACAGTCGTAGGCGGAACCGCCACGTACACGTGCAATGGCAGCTTTGTTGTGAGCGGTTCCGCTGTTTCCACCTGTACAGCCAGTGGCTGGAATACCACAGCACCAACATGCGGTTGGTATTTGGTGTTTACTTATGTTTTATATAATTTCATAGATGCTTAGCTAATTGTTAGTCAATTGATTACTTGGATTCTTCTTGCCATGTATTTTATAAAAACGTGCTATTACTATTGTAAGGGCTCACTTAATTTGCTTTGAGATGCTACACAATTTGAGATGAAAATTGTGCTGTGGTTGGGACGGCATATCTGTCTAGCAGGTTGTCATCAACAATAGTTGGAGAACTGTTACGGAAATGACCGTGATCATGTTTGTCGGTACTTGACGTTGCGCATGTCCTTGCGGAATTAACTGCTATATTTCGAAAATAATTTGCATATTTTCGTTTCCGTTATTTTGCCTTGAACTTCGTTATTGACGGATAACTGGCTTAAACACATGAAAAGTACCAACTGCCAGTGATTGCTAAAAATCATACATAAAATAAATAAGAGCATACATAAAACTATACTTGAGTCGCTTGTTTTTGTAGAATGCCCCCCACTGGCCAATATACCCGGTGGAAGTGTGAATGTGGCGGCTAAAACCGGCAGCATCGCCCTGGATGGAGTAGCCAGCTACCGGTGTGACAGCGGTTTGGTGTTGGTTGGAGTCGCAAATAGAACGTGTGAAACCGGAACCGGATGGAGCGGAGCCGCGCCTGCCTGTCGTAAGGAATCTTCAAATTGTATTTCAAAATACTAGCATTGCTTTTTTCAAATACTGCCTTACGCTATTTAGACGGGTTTTCGCAGAATGTCCGATCCTGACGGATATACCCGGCGGCTCTGTGAACAATCTAGCCAGGTCCAGCACTACGCCCATAGATGGGACAGCTTTCTATCAATGCAACGGCGATCTGCAACTAATCGGCAGCGCTATAAGGACTTGCAAGACAGGCGTTGGCTGGGAAGAAAGTGAACCAACTTGCGGTAAGCGTCAAAGTAATGGGTTTTCTACTTAAGCATTGCATCTAAATATGTTTATATAAAATCGTCTATATAGACAACCTCACAAACGACATTTGTCCATGGCTCCCTAGGCATTTTGTGTTTGTTACTTTGTAAACACGCAGATAATGTATCTTAAATTCGTCACATCATACCCTTTTCAAATTTAATTTCCGGAGACATGTATATACTATCTTGAACTAAATAACCAATGGTTGAGCAATTGATAATATTATCAACTAAATAACAACTAGACTGGGCATTTCGTTCAAAATTAATTTTATCAACTAAAACGCCTAGTTCATAGTTGACATGCCAATATGTGTAGACATTCGCCATCAATCTTGCCATTTCTATCATGGTACTGTATGATGTCGCATCTAATTTAAGACTGCGCTGCTCTTACTGCTCCTATCGACGGGTCCGTTGACAAACATTCCATCACGACAGTCGTAGGCGGAACCGCCACGTACACGTGCAATGGCAGCTTTGTTGTGAGCGGTACCGCTGTTTCCACCTGTACAGCCAGTGGCTGGAATACCACAGCACCAACATGCGGTTGGTATTTGGTGTTTACTTATGTTTTATATAATTTCATAGATGCTTAGCTAATTGTTAGTCAATTGATTACTTGGATTCTTCTTGCCATGTATTTTATAAAAACGTGCTATTACTATTGTAAGGGCTCACTTAATTTGCTTTGAGATGCTACATAATTTGAGATGAAAATTGTGCTGTGGTTGGGACGGCATATCTGTCTAGCAGGTTGTCATCAACAATAGTTGGAGAACTGTTACGGAAATGACCGTGATCATGTTTGTCGGTACTTGACGTTGCGCATGTCCTTGCGGAATTAACTGCTATATTTCGAAAATAATTTGCATATTTTCGTTTCCGTTATTTTGCCTTGAACTTCGTTATTGACGGATAACTGGCTTAAACACATGAAAAGTACCAACTGCCAGTGGTTGCTAAAAATCATACATAAAATAAATAAGAGCATAAGGTGTTAATCTGACGGCGGTATTTTAACACGAACAACACTAATGAATAGTTTGTTAACTACGTATAAAATGTAAGTATTTAGATCAATCTTTATAAAAGCCCCTATATTTAGTGACAAAGTCATTATTCAAACGAATCAACATAATTCACTTTGTTGTGATACATAGTGAAGTGTATTTGTCTGTTGTTTAGGAATATAAAATTACTACTACTGTTGTTGATATTAAAATAAGCACAAAGAGCTAAATACTATGATATAATTAACGTGCGATTAGTTTCATGGTTATCGGACTAGTTGCAATGATTCCCAAGTACGAGTATAATTGGCAGAAAATTACGTTAGTTAAAATAACTACACGTATATTATTTAACTTGTTAGTGCTTTATATCTGAAGTTTCGTTTTTTCACAGAATGTCCGATCCTCACGGATATACCCGGCGGCTCTGTGAACAATCTAGCCAAGTTGAGCAGTACGCCGATAGATGGGACAGCTTCCTATCAATGCAACGGCGATCTGCAACTAGTCGGCAGCGCTATAAGGACTTGCAAGACAGGCGTTGGCTGGGAAGAAAATGAACCAACTTGCGGTAAGCGTCAAAGTAATAGGTTTTCTACTTAAGCATTGCATCTAAATATGTTTATATAAAATCGTCTATATAGACAACCTCACAAACGACATTTGTCCATGGCTCCCTAGGCATTTTGTGTTTGTTACTTTGTAAACACGCAGATAATGTATCTTAAATTCGTCACATCATTCTCTTTTCAAATTTAATTTCCGGAGACATGTATATACTATCTTGAACTGAATAACCAATGGTTGAGCAATTGATAATATTATCAACTAAATAACAACTAGACTGGGCATTTCGTTCAAAATTAGTTTTATCAACTAAAACGCCTAGTTCATAGTTGACATGCAAATATGTGTAGACATTCGCCATCAATCTTGCCATTTCTATCATGGTACTGTATGATGTCGCATAATTTAAGACTGCGCTGCTCTTACTGCTCCTATCGGCGGGTCCGTTGACAAACATTCCATCACGACAGTCGTAGGCGGAACCGCCACGTACACGTGCAATGGAAGCTTTGTTGTGAGCGGTACCGCTGTTTCCACCTGTACAGTCAGTGGCTGGATTACCACAGCACCAACATGCGGTTGGCATTTTCGTGCTTGCTTGTGTTTTATAATATTTATTAGATGTTTAGCTAATTGTTAGTTAATTTATTAATTGGATTTGTTTGCCATGTATTTATAAAAACGTGCTATTACTATTGTAAGGGCTCACTTAATTTGCTTTGAGATGCTACACAATTTGAGATGAAAATTGTGCTGTGGTTGGGACGGCATATCTGTCTAGCAGGTTGTCATCAACATTAATTGGAGAACTGTTACGTGAATGACCGTGATCATGTTTGTCGGTACTTGATGTTGTGCATGTCCTTGCGGAATTAACTGTTGTATTTCGAAAATAATTTGCATATTTTTGTTTCCGTTATTTTGCCTTGAACGTTATTATTGACTAATAACTGGCTTACATACTTCAAAAGTACCAACTTCCAGTGATAGCTAAACGTTGCTAAACAATCATACATAAAATAAATAAGAGCATTCATAAAACTATTCTTGAGTCGCTTGTTTTTGTAGAATGCCCCGCACTGGCCGATATAACCGGTGGAAGTGTGAATGTGGCGGCTAAAACCGGCAGCACCGCCCTAGGTGGAGTAGCCAGCTACCGGTGTGACAGCGGCTTGGTGTTGGTTGGAGTCGCAAATAGAACGTGTGAGACCGAAAACGGGTGGAGCGGAGCCGTGCCTGCCTGTCGTAAGGAATCTTCAAATTGTATTTCAAAAGACTAGCATTGCTTTTTTTCAAATACTGCCTTACACTATTTAGACTAGTTAGAGCGCATAAGGTGAATGAATACATTGTAGTTGGTTAACTATACATCAAATGTAAATATTTAGATCTATATTGTTGAAAGCCCCGATATATTTAGTGACAACGTCATTATTCAAACGAATCAACATAATGAACTTTGTTGTGATACAAATTAAAGTATATTTTCCTGTTGTTTAGGTATAAAACATTACTACTACTTTTGTCAATATAACAGTAAGCACAACGATCTAAATAATATTAATAACTTAATGCCCTAATGGCCGCATGTGTACAAACAATTTAATAAACATTTTAGATTGCAACACGCTGTCCTCTCCGGTTGACGGTGCAGTTGATAAAGCATCCACCACAACCGCTATTGGCGCCAATGCCACTTACCAATGTAATACCGGTTTTGTATTGAATGGACCAGCAATACGAACATGTACAGCGAGCGATTGGGATGGAAATGCACCCGCCTGTGGTATGCTACTTCAATACAATACAATACATATCACGGATAATGTAATTCTGTTTTGTCTTTTTACGAATATACTTTAAATGATGTTTGCTATTTTAATTGTCATATTCATCAACAAAAACTACATTATGTATTCTGAAAGTTCAATGTCCCGATTTATAGGTAAACAGTCTTCGTTTGTTGTTGTTTTATTCAGAATGCCCCGCTCTGGTCGATATACCCGGTGGAAGTGTGAATGTGGCAGCTAAAGCAGGCAGCACCGCTCTGGATGGGACAGCCAGCTATCAGTGTGACAGCGGCCTGGTGATGGTTGGAGTCGCAAACAGAACGTGCGTGATCGCAACCGGGTGGGGCGGAGCAGAACCAGAATGCCGTAAGGAATCTGAAAAACTTAAGTTTATGTTCAAAACTATCAACACCTTATAATAAATATCATTACGAAATATAACGAGAGTTATGTACATCGCTTCTATAGCATTTAGGAATAATTAATAAACGAATTAGTGAAAGAATGGATATATCAAATGACAACCCAAACACATCTCAATAGTATTATGGACATGGCTCTGATAAACGTCTTACTGCTACCATTTATTAACATCCAGTACTGAGGGCGCTATAAAATGTATATACAAACGACCTTATTTGCGCGTGTAGGATAATATTCATCTCATTTAAGAATGCGACACACTTCTTGCGCCTGTTGACGGTTTGGTTGATAAAGCTTCTACCACAACTTCTATTGGCGCCATTGCAACTTACGAATGTAATACCGGCTTTGAATTGAACGGTCCAGCAACACGAACGTGTACTTCGACTGGATGGGGTGGAATAGCACCCACATGTGGTATGCTAATTCAATACAATATTATAAGATTGTGATTCTGTTTAGTCTTTTTACGAATATTCTTTTAATGACGTGTGCTATTTTAATGGTAATATTCATCAACAAAACCTATATTATTTATTCTGGAAGTTCAATGTTAGGATGAATAACTAAACTGTCTTTGTATGTTGTTTATTTTTTTTTAAAGAATGCCCGAGTCTGGTCGATATACCCGGTGGAAGTGTGAACGTGGCAGCTAAAGCAGGCAGCACTGCCCTGGGTGGGGCAGCCAGCTATCAGTGTTACAGCGGCCTGGTGTTGGTTGGAGTTGCAAATAGAACGTGCGTGACAAAAACCGGGTGGAACGGAGCCATCCCAGAATGCCGTAATGAATCTGAAAATCTTAAGTTTAAGTTCAAAACTATCAACACCTTATAATTAATATTGTTACGATACATAACGATTGTTGTGTACATGGCTTCTGTCGCATTTATGACTAATTATTAAAGCAATTTTTGAAAGAATAGATGACATCGCAAACAAATCTCAATAGTATTATGGCCATAGCTCTTTTCTTTCTTTGTAAACGCATTACTGCTACCTTTTATTAACATTAAGTACCGAGGGCGCTATAAAATGTATATAAAAACGACTTAATTTGTGCGTGTATGATAGAAGGATAATATTCATCTCATTTAAGAATGCGACACACTTCTTGCGCCGGATGACGGTTTGGTTGATAAAACCTCTACCACAACATCTATTGGCGCCAATGCCACTTACGAATGTAATACCGGCTTTGTATTGAACGGTCCAGCAACACGAACGTTACTTCGACTTGCTGGGGTGGAATAGCTCCCACATGTGGTATGCTGCTTCAATACAATACTAAGAGTTTGTGATTTTGTGTTGTCTTTTTACGAATATACTTTAAATGACGTTTGCTATTTTAATGGTCATATTCATCAACAAAAACTCCCATACGTTACTATATTATGTTTTTTGGAAGTTCAATGTTAGGATTTATACCCAAACTTTCTTCATCTGCATTTTTCAGAATGCCCCGCTCTTGTCGATATACCCGGTGGAAGTGTGAATGTGGCGGCTAAAGCAGGTAGCACCGCCCTGGGTGGGGCAGCAAGCTATCAGTGTGACAGCGGCCTGGTGTTAATTGGAGTCGCAAATAGAACGTGCGTGACTGGAACCGGGTGGACCGTAACCGCCCCAGAATGCCGTAAGGAATCTGAAAATCTTATGTTTACCTTAAAAACTACCTTTTAACTACCTTATAATAAATAATTAGAGATATGTAGAGCGTTTCTGTCGGATTTAAGAATACATAATAAACGCAATGTTACCAACTTCTGTTCCAAAATTTAAATTTACTTAGATATATATTGTTATATATTGTTAAAACAATTGATATATCAAGTGACAACACACACACACACACACACAAATCTCAAAAGTATTGTGTCCATGGCTGTGATACATATGTGTAAGGACTTTGACCGCTGCTTCATTATAAACGCGTGATTGAAACCTTTTATTAACATCAAGTACCGAGAGCGCTATACAATGTATATACAAACGACATTATTTGTGCGTGTATGATATAAGGATAATATTCATCTCATTTAAGAATGCGACACACTTCTTGCGCCGGTTGACTGTTTGGTTGATAAAGCCTCTACCACAACATCTATTGGTGCCAATGCCACTAACGAATGTAATACCGGCTTTGTATTGAACGGTCCAGCAACACGAACGTGTACATCGACTGGCTTGGGTGAAATAGCACCCACATGTGGTATGCTGCTTCAATACAATACTAAGAGTTTGTGATTTTGTGTTGTCTTTCTACGAATATACTTTAAATGACGTTTGCTATTTTAATAGTCATATTCATCAATAAAAACTCCCATACGTTACCATATTATGTTTTTTGGAAGTTCAATGTTAGGATTTATACCCAAACTTTCTTCATCTGCTTTTTTCAGAATGCCCCGCTCTTGTCGATATACCCGGTGGAAGTGTGAATGTGGCGGCTAAAGCAGGTAGCACCGCCCTGGGTGGGGCAGCAAGCTATCAGTGTGACAGCGGCCTGGTGTTAATTGGAGTCGCAAATAGAACGTGCGTGACTGGAACCGGGTGGACCGTAACCGCCCCAGAATGCCGTAAGGGATCTGAAAATCTTATGTTTACCTTAAAAACTACCTTATAACTACCTTATAATAAATAATGAGAGATATGTTCAGCGTTTCTGTCGGATTTAAGAATACATAATAAACGCAATGTTACCAATTTCTGTACCAAAATTTAAATTTACTTAGATATATATTGTTATATATTGTTAAAACAATTGATATATCAAGTGACAACACACACACACACACACAAATCTCAAAAGTATTGTGTCCATGGCTGTGATACTTATGTGTAAGGACTTTGACCGCTGCTTCATTATAAACGCGTGATTGAAACTTTTATTAACATCAAGTACGGAGAGCGATATACAATGTATATACAAACGACCTTATTTGTGCGTGTATGATAGAAGGATAATATTCATCTCATTTAAGATTGCGACACACTTCTTGCGCCGGTTGACGGTTTGGTTGATAAAGCCTCTACCACAACATTTATTGGCGCCAATGCCACTTACGAATGTAATACCGGCTTTGTATTGAAAGGTCCAGCAAAACGAACGTGTACTTCGACTGGCTGGGGTGGAATAGCTCCCACATGTGGTATGCTGCTTCAATACAATACTAAGAGTTTGTGATTGTGTGTTGTCCTTTTATACTTTAAATGACGTTTGCTATTTTAATGGTCATATTCATCAACAAAAACTCCCATACGTTACTATATTATGTTTTTTGGAAGTTCAATGTTAGGATTTATACCCAAACTTTCTTCATCTGCTTTTTTCAGAATGCCCCGCTCTTGTCGATATACCCGGTGGAAGTGCGAATGTGGCGGCTAAAGCAGGTAGCACCGCCCTGGGTGGGGCAGCAAGCTATCAGTGTGACAGCGGACTGGTGTTAATTGGAATAACAAATAGAACTTGCGTGACTGGAACCGGGTGGACCGTAACCGCCCCAGAATGCCGTAAGCGATCTGAAAATCTTATGTTTACCTTAAAAACTACCTTATAACTACCTTATAATAAATAATTAGAGATATGTACAGCGTTTCTGTCGGATTTAAGAATACATAATAAACGCAATGTTACCAATTTCTGCACCAAAATTTAAATTTACTTAGATATATATTGTTATATATTGTTAAAACAATTGATATATCAAGTGACACCACACACACACACACACACACAAATCTCAAAAGTATTGTGTCCATGGCTGTGATACATATGTGTAAGGACTTAGACCGCTGCTTCATTATAAACGCGTGATTGAAACCTTTTATTAACATCAAGTACCGAGAGCGCTTTACAATGTTATATATACAAACGACCTTATTTGTGCGTGTATGCTAGAAGGATATTATAAATCTGTTTTAAGATTGCAACACGCTGTCCCCTCCCGTTGACGGTTCGGTTGATAAAGCATCCACCACAACCGCTATTGGCGCCAATGCCACTTACCAATGTAATCTCGGTTTTGTATTCAGCGGACCAGCTACACGAACGTGTACTACGAGCGATTGGGGTGGAACAGCACCCACATGTGGTATTCTACTTCAATACAATATTAAGAGTTTGTAATTCTTTGTTGTTCTTTTACGAATATACATTTAATGACGTGTGCTATTTAAAAAGTCATCTTCGTCAACAAAACCTATATTATGTTTTTGGGAAGTTGAATGTTAGGATGTTATAACTAAACTTTCTTTGTCTGCTTCTTTCAGAATGCCCCGCCCTGACCGATATACCCGGTGGAAGTGTGAACGTGGCGGCTAAAGCAGGCAGCACCGCCCTTGGTGGAGTAGCCAGCTACCGCTGTGGCAGTGGCCTGGTATTGGTTGGAGTCGCAAATAGAACGTGTGAGAGCGGAACCGGGTGGAGCGGAGAAGTGCCGGTTTGTCGTAAGAATACTTCTTATTTTATGCAAACAGAGCAATTAATCTACAATGCACGGTGTTCGTCATTAGAATATGGCCAATATTCGCGTATTCCAGTTTTAAGACTAGGATGAAGTGCTCAGAGCTTACATGTGATGCACGAGTATAATAATCAAATTATTGATAAATCAATAAGCCCTTACTTATTTAAAGCACTATATACTTAGCTCCACTGGCGCCGAAGGCCAGAGAGCGTTATGCTATAGCGGTTCGTCCGTCGTGCGTGCGTCCGTGCCTGTGTAAACTTTTCCTTTAAACGACATATCCTCTAAAACCGGTTGGCCAATTCTGATGAAACTTCACAGAAATGTTCCTTGAGTGGTCCTCTACAAAAATTGCTCAAATGGTTCCATTCCGCAGCACAAGATGGCCACCAGAGTTATAAATTGAAAAATCTTTTAATGACATCTCCTCCTAAACCCTGGGTAGATTTTCAAGTAATTGCACAGAAAAGACTTATGGGTGCTCCTCTACCAAAGTTGATCAAATAGTTCCTCTCCTTTGGAAAACATTGCTGCTAGGAGGCGGGTTGATTTTTTCTTATATGGCTTAATTGTAAACTTTGAAAGCCTTCTTGTCAGAAACCACTGGCTGAATTTTAAAATAATGTCATAGAAATGTTCCTTGGGTTGTCCTCTACCAGATGTGGGGCCTTGTTTCTTCTATGGCTAAACTTTAAAAAATCTTCATGTCAGTAACCACTGGTTGAATTTCGAAATAATTTCACCAAAATGTTCCTTGGGTGGTTCTCTACCAACTTCGATCAAGTAGTTTCGCCGCGTTGAAAACAATGACAGAGAGGGTCGGTCCATTCTTTATATATAGCTATTTTGAAAACTTCGAAAAATGTTCTTGTCAGAAATCAATGGCTGGATTTCGAAATAATTTCACTGAAATATTCCTTGGATGGTTCTCTACAAAAGTTGTTCAAATGATCACGGTCCGTGTAAAAAATGGCCGCCAGGTGGCGGGGCCATTTTCCTATTATGGTGATAGTTAAAACAGTTTAATACCTTCATGTCAGAAGTCATTTCACAGAAATAATTTCACAGTATGGTCCTTATGTGGTTCTCTACAAGAGTGCTTAGAATTATGTTGATTCGTTAAAAATGATGTCATATTTTGTTTGCATACTCGAAAAAAAACATCAGTTGTTTTTTTAATATATTTTACAATTCAGAATAGTAATATTTTCTTTGTTTTCATATTTTTTTCTCTATACTATGAATTTACTGCTCAATGCAATCCCTAATTTAAGATGAATGTCGGAATATTCTCCGCATATTTACGGAATCAGAAATATTTTGTAGCTTACGTTTATGTCGCCTATGCACACCATGGTTCGATGCATATCAAATAAACTGTGTTTTGTTGACATCACTTGACAACAGATTGTGCAGCCCTGACAAATCCCCAGGAGGGCACAGTGAACAAAACCACTGGCACAATACCTATAGGCCATACTGCGACATACACTTGCAGTGCCAACTTCGTGATCAATGGTGACGATACCACAAACTGTACAGAGACTGGTTGGAGTAATGCGGCGCCAACGTGCGGTAAGAACAATGGCTTGCAATACATACTTTAAAGGTAAACGAAATAAAGAGAAGAAATCAATTTCGAATCCCCCAATAGAAAATGTCCACCAATCTTAATGTAGTTATAATTGACCGATCGCTATTAGATAACCACGCTTCCTTAGCCAAATCTCCGACAAACACAGTGCACAGTATATGAATGTGTTCACAAGACATTTTCGTCAAACAATGAAGTGTTGGATTTCTGAATGGCTCAACGCATTGTCAAGCAAACTTATCGATTGGTCAGTTTAGCTTTCTTACGTACATCTGAGATCTCCATATTCATGACGATATAATTGTATATGTATAAATGTATAATAATTTTTCTCAAGTAATGGTTCAAAAAGTGAAAAGTGTTTCAATAAGCGTATGTCTTTCGACACAATCGAGCTTACATATTGTTCTTTAAACTGTATGCGCTATGACCACGAGGACATGCTGTTATTCCTTTGAATGTTTAATGCGTAAATAAAAAATAAACTTACACGTAAAATGCTGTTATATATCGCAGAATGCCTATCTCTGATGGCTCCGGATAACGGCATGGTAATGCCATCCACGGGTACGTCGCCCCTAAATACAACGGCGGAATACACGTGTGACGCCACTTACAAGTTGATAGGTAGCGCCACTCGCACTTGCACATCTGGAATAGGATGGAGTGATGACCCACCAATATGTGTAGAAGGTAGGACTGTATACACGTTCAATACATTTTACATTCGACACGGCATCCTCGCATGCGTTACTTAATTGTGTACCATATTTCAGAGAGTTTTCTTTGTTCTGCGGTATTCAATAACTATGTCATTAGAACAGAAACTGGTAGGCGGAGCCTACTATGCAGGCTTAACGTGCAATAAGTAGCGTGCAGTTTATTGAAATTTTGATTTATTGTATACGCACGCACGGTAAGCTTCCACATTCGACAGCGCTAAATTTGAAACATGCTGACACACATGCCAAGCACGTCAGACATCACATGATTTTTAAGAAACGCTTATGGGATTGGCATCTTTTGAAAGTTGCAATGTGATAGGTAAATATGGCATAAAACACTTGAAGCACACTTTGACCTCAATATGTTAATTATTTAATTTCTCCTGGGGGCTAGTACAATAACTTACATATTTCGGTCAAAATATGCTACAACTATAACATTTAATTGCCATTTAGATTTGCAGCATGACTAAAAGCAACAACTGTGGCCGTGGAAGAAGTCTTGAATGGTTTAACACGCACTTTCAAAGCGGTTCGTGGAGTTTTGAGCAATAACTATGTTATACTAATACATGTATTTACTTTTTTCCATAAATAATTTATATTCGTGTTCTTGGTATAATAGCAACATCTACAATAAGCACCAATTATGTCGATCTGAACTGTGTGATCTAATTATCTATAGAATGTGGCCCACTCGTTTCACCAGCTAATGGTGATGTCAATTATGCGAACTCCATCGTAACCTCGAATGCGACTTATACGTGTGACGCGAACTTCAAACTCATTGGAGACGTATCTCGAACATGCCTGCCTGGGCACACTTGGAGTGGAAATCAGCCCACCTGCATAGGCGGTAGATAGTCCGTAGTTAATTTTGTACAACCATATTCAACTTATCAAATGATCATGCTTCAAAAGCGTGTATTTATTATCAAACCTCAAATATTATGCTTGTAATGCTGGTTTTGAGCTTTTTTTCAAAACGTTCGGCAGATAATCGGTTGCGAGTAAAGCAACCGATTTCATTATTTAAATAAATTCATAGGAAATGCAGTTACGTAAATGAAATAATAATGTATGCACAGTCTTATGAATGCACACACATTTTATGAAAGGGTATTAACTATAATGTCATCATAATAATTATATTTAACTACTACGAACGTATAATATTATTACCGTAGATTATCATTATTAATATAACATGACTAAATATTAAAGTACTATAAACCGTTCTATTCCTTTTCCTTTAGCTCTTCCTTTAGAAATGATTTATGTTTCCAGACTGTGGCACATTGGTCAACCCCGTGAATGGTTCTGTTACCTATGGGGACACCGTCCTCAACTCTATCGCCACCTACTTGTGCGGGGATGGGTACCGGCTACAGGGCAGCTCATCGCGCACGTGCGTGATGGGTTCACCTGCAAATTGGTCACCAACTGCCCCGACATGTGAACCTGGTATATTATATCTAAATTTAATACAAATGTCTCCAAAATGTCAAGTATATGCAAATTAATCTAAAGTTTTATCCAATCGATGTACTAGAATATCACGTGTGTAACGGTTAACCTGTTTTAAACAAAATAGCACGTGGTACAGCTTGTGATGTGTTTGTGATTATCGAGGATTGGAAGTTAATCCTTTAATAATAGCTAGGTAGGAGTTCAAAGGATAGAGAAAAAAAAACTGCAAAGGTCTATTCTACTTCTAATACATTATTGTAATCGAGGCCACCAGTGGAAGATACATTAAGGTTACAAGATTTTTATATAAATACCAAATATATATGTCGTCAAATATATATGTCGCCAAAATATTAATTTCAAATATCAATGTTAATATTGTTATGATGTATGTTCATGAAAATAAAAACATAATCTGTAAATTTAATTTAATGCGGTTTGTGCATTTATATGCTTTGTAATTCACTGTTTGTATTGTCATGTGTGTTGTTCGGCTAAAGGCGTGTGGTATTTAAGATCAGCCATTCCAATAATGTTTCCTTATTTGATTTCAGGCAAGCTCAATGATAACTGTTCCGCTAGAGCACTGCTGTGCAAGGACATCGATTTTGCGGAATGTAGAGGAGGACTCTGTAAATGCCTTTCCGGATACGAATCGGATGGCACAGGCTACAATTGCATAGGTAGGAGGAGATTAAAGCAGCAGTCCATAAATATGTTAGTAAAAGTAAACCTTTGAAGAAATCGTTTCTAATGGACATCCTACCGATCAAAATACAATTAAACGCATTGAAGTCGGTAAAATAATAACGTTTTGGTAAATTTTATCGTATAGTTATCTGTATGTGATAGCAGGTGATGCCTCTGCAGTAAAACAAGTATGTACGTTAGTTTAAACCTATTTATTTTAGCTCGATTGCATCGAAAGCCTTAGGCTTATAGAGACACTCTCGAGTCCGTTTCCTGGGTAGAACCAGTACTTGGTGTCTTCGGGGGAGACACTGAGAACGCTCCCAGAGTGGGGATCGAACCCGGGACCTCCCGATCGCTAGGCGGACACCATATCCACTACGCCACCGCGACTAACGTACATAACGAACAACACACATGACAATACAAACAGTGAATTACAAAGCATATAAATGCACAAACCGCATTAAATTAAATTTACAGATTATGTTTTTATTTTCATGAACATACATCATAACAATATTAACATTGATATTTGAAATTAATATTTTGGCGACATATATATTTGACGACATATATATTTGGTATTTATATAAAAATCTTGTAACCTTAATGTATCTTCCACTGGTGGCCTCGATTACAATAATGTATTAGAAGTAGAATAGACCTTTGCAGTTTTTTTTTTCTCTATCCTTTGAACTCCTACCTAGCTATTATTAAAGGATTAACTTCCAATCCTCGATAATCACAAACACATCACAAGCTGTACCACGTGCTATTTTGTTTAAAACAGGTTAACCGTTACACACGTGATATTCTAGTACATCGATTGGATAAAACTTTAGATTAATTTGCATATACTTGACATTTTGGAGACATTTGTATTAAATTTAGATATAATATACCAGGTTCACATGTCGGGGCAGTTGGTGACCAATTTGCAGGTGAACCCATCACGCACGTGCGCGATGAGCTGCCCTGTAGCCGGTACCCATCCCCGCACAAGTAGGTGGCGATAGAGTTGAGGACGGTGTCCCCATAGGTAACAGAACCATTCACGGGGTTGACCAATGTGCCACAGTCTGGAAACATAAATCATTTCTAAAGGAAGAGCTAAAGGGAAAAGGAATAGAACGGTTATAGTACTTTAATATTTAGTCATGTTATATTAATAATGATAATCTACGGTAATAATATTATACGTTCGTAGTAGTTAAATATAATTATTATGATGACATTATAGTTAATACCCTTTCATAAAATGTGTGTGCATTCATAAGACTGTGCATACATTATTATTTCATTTACGTAACTGCATTTCCTATGAATTTATTTAAATAATGAAATCGGTTGCTTTACTCGCAACCGATTATCTGCCGAACGTTTTGAAAAAAAGCTCAAAAACCAGCATTACAAGCATAATATTTGAGGTTTGATAATAAATACACGCTTTTGAAGCATGATCATTTGATAAGTTGAATATGGTTGTACAAAATTAACTACGGACTATCTACCGCCTATGCAGGTGGGCTGATTTCCACTCCAAGTGTGCCCAGGCAGGCATGTTCGAGATACGTCTCCAATGAGTTTGAAGTTCGCGTCACACGTATAAGTCGCATTCGAGGTTACGATGGAGTTCGCATAATTGACATCACCATTAGCTGGTGAAACGAGTGGGCCACATTCCTATAGATAATTAGATCACACAGTTCAGATCGACATAATTGGTGCTTATTGTAGATGTTGCTATTATACCAAGAACACGAATATAAATTATTTATGGAAAAAAGTAAATACATGTATTAGTATAACATAGTTATTGCTCAAAACTCCACGAACCGCTTTGAAAGTGCGTGTTAAACCATTCAAGACTTCTTCCACGGCCACAGTTGTTGCTTTTAGTCATGCTGCAAATCTAAATGGCAATTAAATGTTATAGTTGTAGCATATTTTGACCGAAATATGTAAGTTATTGTACTAGCCCCCAGGAGAAATTAAATAATTAACATATTGAGGTCAAAGTGTGCTTCAAGTGTTTTATGCCATATTTACCTATCACATTGCAACTTTCAAAAGATGCCAATCCCATAAGCGTTTCTTAAAAATCATGTGATGTCTGACGTGCTTGGCATGTGTGTCAGCATGTTTCAAATTTAGCGCTGTCGAATGTGGAAGCTTACCGTGCGTGCGTATACAATAAATCAAAATTTCAATAAACTGCACGCTACTTATTGCACGTTAAGCCCTGCATAGTAGGCTCCGCCTACCAGTTTCTGTTCTAATGACATAGTTATTGAATACCGCAGAACAAAGAAAACTCTCTGAAATATGGTACACAATTAAGTAACGCATGCGAGGATGCCGTGTCGAATGTAAAATGTATTGAACGTGTATACAGTCCTACCTTCTACACATATTGGTGGGTCATCACTCCATCCTATTCCAGATGTGCAAGTGCGAGTGGCGCTACCTATCAACTTGTAAGTGGCGTCACACGTGTATTCCGCCGTTGTATTTAGGGGCGACGTACCCGTGGATGGCATTACCATGCCGTTATCCGGAGCCATCAGAGATAGGCATTCTGCGATATATAACAGCATTTTACGTGTAAGTTTATTTTTTATTTACGCATTAAACATTCAAAGGAATAACAGCATGTCCTCGTGGTCATAGCGCATACAGTTTAAAGAACAATATGTAAGCTCGATTGTGTCGAAAGACATACGCTTATTGAAACACTTTTCACTTTTTGAACCATTACTTGAGAAAAATTATTATACATTTATACATATACAATTATATCGTCATGAATATGGAGATCTCAGATGTACGTAAGAAAGCTAAACTGACCAATCGATAAGTTTGCTTGACAATGCGTTGAGCCATTCAGAAATCCAACACTTCATTGTTTGACGAAAATGTCTTGTGAACACATTCATATACTGTGCACTGTGTTTTGTCGGAGATTTGGCTAAGGAAGCGTGGTTATCTAATAGCGATCGGTCAATTATAACTACATTAAGATTGGTGGACATTTTCTATTGGGGGATTCGAAATTGATTTCTTCTCTTTATTTCGTTTACCTTTAAAGTATGTATTGCAAGCCATTGTTCTTACCGCACGTTGGCGCCGCATTACTCCAACCAGTCTCTGTACAGTTTGTGGTATCGTCACCATTGATCACGAAGTTGGCACTGCAAGTGTATGTCGCAGTATGGCCTATAGGTATTGTGCCAGTGTTTTGTTCACTGTGCCCTCCTGGGGATTTGTCAGGGCTGCACAATCTGTTGTCAAGTGATGTCAACAAAACACAGTTTATTTGATATGCATCGAACCATGGTGTGCATAGGCGACATAAACGTAAGCTACAAAATATTTCTGATTCCGTAAATATGCGGAGAATATTCCGACATTCATCTTAAATTAGGGATTGCATTGAGCAGTAAATTCATAGTATAGAGAAAAAAATATGAAAACAAAGAAAATATTACTATTCTGAATTGTAAAATATATTAAAAAAACAACTGATGTTTTTTTTCGAGTATGCAAACAAAATATGACATCATTTTTAACGAACCAACATAATTCTAAGCACTCTTGTAGAGAACCACATAAGGACCATACTGTGAAATTATTTCTGTGAAATGACTTCTGACATGAAGGTATTAAACTGTTTTAACTATCACCATAATAGGAAAATGGCCCCGCCACCTGGCGGCCATTTTTTACACGGACCGTGATCATTTGAACAACTTTTGTAGAGAACCATCCAAGGAATATTTCAGTGAAATTATTTCGAAATCCAGCCATTGATTTCTGACAAGAACATTTTTCGAAGTTTTCAAAATAGCTATATATAAAGAATGGACCGACCCTCTCTGTCATTGTTTTCAACGCGGCGAACTACTTGATCGAAGTTGGTAGAGAACCACCCAAGGAACATTTTGGTGAAATTATTTCGAAATTCAACCAGTGGTTACTGACATGAAGATTTTTTAAAGTTTAGCCATAGAAGAAACAAGGCCCCACATCTGGTAGAGGACAACCCAAGGAACATTTCTATGACATTATTTTAAAATTCAGCCAGTGGTTTCTGACAAGAAGCTTTCAAAGTTTACAATTAAGCCATATAAGAAAAAATCAACCCGCCTCCTAGCAGCAATGTTTTCCAAAGGAGAGGAACTATTTGATCAACTTTGGTAGAGGAGCACCCATAAGTCTTTTCTGTGCAATTACTTGAAAATCTACCCAGGGTTTAGGAGGAGATGTCATTAAAAGATTTTTCAATTTATAACTCTGGTGGCCATCTTGTGCTGCGGAATGGAACCATTTGAGCAATTTTTGTAGAGGACCACTCAAGGAACATTTCTGTGAAGTTTCATCAAAATTGGCCAACCGGTTTTAGAGGATATGTCGTTTAAAGGAAAAGTTTACACAGGCACGGACGCACGCACGACGGACGAACCGCTATAGCATAACGCTCTCTGGCCTTCGGCGCCAGTGGAGCTAAGTATATAGTGCTTTAAATAAGTAAGGGCTTATTGATTTATCAATAATTTGATTATTATACTCGTGCATCACATGTAAGCTCTGAGCACTTCATCCTAGTCTTAAAACTGGAATACGCGAATATTGGCCATATTCTAATGACGAACACCGTGCATTGTAGATTAATTGCTCTGTTTGCATAAAATAAGAAGTATTCTTACGACAAACCGGCACTTCTCCGCTCCACCCGGTTCCGCTCTCACACGTTCTATTTGCGACTCCAACCAATACCAGGCCACTGCCACAGCGGTAGCTGGCTACTCCACCAAGGGCGGTGCTGCCTGCTTTAGCCGCCACGTTCACACTTCCACCGGGTATATCGGTCAGGGCGGGGCATTCTGAAAGAAGCAGACAAAGAAAGTTTAGTTATAACATCCTAACATTCAACTTCCCAAAAACATAATATAGGTTTTGTTGACGAAGATGACTTTTTAAATAGCACACGTCATTAAATGTATATTCGTAAAAGAACAACAAAGAATTACAAACTCTTAATATTGTATTGAAGTAGAATACCACATGTGGGTGCTGTTCCACCCCAATCGCTCGTAGTACACGTTCGTGTAGCTGGTCCGCTGAATACAAAACCGAGATTACATTGGTAAGTGGCATTGGCGCCAATAGCGGTTGTGGTGGATGCTTTATCAACCGAACCGTCAACGGGAGGGGACAGCGTGTTGCAATCTTAAAACAGATTTATAATATCCTTCTAGCATACACGCACAAATAAGGTCGTTTGTATATATAACATTGTAAAGCGCTCTCGGTACTTGATGTTAATAAAAGGTTTCAATCACGCGTTTATAATGAAGCAGCGGTCTAAGTCCTTACACATATGTATCACAGCCATGGACACAATACTTTTGAGATTTGTGTGTGTGTGTGTGTGTGTGGTGTCCACTTGATATATCAATTGTTTTAACAATATATAACAATATATATCTAAGTAAATTTAAATTTTGGTGCAGAAATTGGTAACATTGCGTTTATTATGTATTCTTAAATCCGACAGAAACGCTGTACATATCTCTAATTATTTATTATAAGGTAGTTATAAGGTAGTTTTTAAGGTAAACATAAGATTTTCAGATCGCTTACGGCATTCTGGGGCGGTTACGGTCCACCCGGTTCCAGTCACGCAAGTTCTATTTGTTATTCCAATTAACACCAGTCCGCTGTCACACTGATAGCTTGCTGCCCCACCCAGGGCGGTGCTACCTGCTTTAGCCGCCACATTCGCACTTCCACCGGGTATATCGACAAGAGCGGGGCATTCTGAAAAAAGCAGATGAAGAAAGTTTGGGTATAAATCCTAACATTGAACTTCCAAAAAACATAATATAGTAACGTATGGGAGTTTTTGTTGATGAATATGACCATTAAAATAGCAAACGTCATTTAAAGTATAAAAGGACAACACACAATCACAAACTCTTAGTATTGTATTGAAGCAGCATACCACATGTGGGAGCTATTCCACCCCAGCCAGTCGAAGTACACGTTCGTTTTGCTGGACCTTTCAATACAAAGCCGGTATTACATTCGTAAGTGGCATTGGCGCCAATAAATGTTGTGGTAGAGGCTTTATCAACCAAACCGTCAACCGGCGCAAGAAGTGTGTCGCAATCTTAAATGAGATGAATATTATCCTTCTATCATACACGCACAAATAAGGTCGTTTGTATATACATTGTATATCGCTCTCCGTACTTGATGTTAATAAAAGTTTCAATCACGCGTTTATAATGAAGCAGCGGTCAAAGTCCTTACACATAAGTATCACAGCCATGGACACAATACTTTTGAGATTTGTGTGTGTGTGTGTGTGTTGTCACTTGATATATCAATTGTTTTAACAATATATAACAATATATATCTAAGTAAATTTAAATTTTGGTACAGAAATTGGTAACATTGCGTTTATTATGTATTCTTAAATCCGACAGAAACGCTGAACATATCTCTCATTATTTATTATAAGGTAGTTATAAGGTAGTTTTTAAGGTAAACATAAGATTTTTCAGATCCCTTACGGCATTCTGGGGCGGTTACGGTCCACCCGGTTCCAGTCACGCACGTTCTATTTGCGACTCCAATTAACACCAGGCCGCTGTCACACTGATAGCTTGCTGCCCCACCCAGGGCGGTGCTACCTGCTTTAGCCGCCACATTCACACTTCCACCGGGTATATCGACAAGAGCGGGGCATTCTGAAAAAAGCAGATGAAGAAAGTTTGGGTATAAATCCTAACATTGAACTTCCAAAAAACATAATATGGTAACGTATGGGAGTTTTTATTGATGAATATGACTATTAAAATAGCAAACGTCATTTAAAGTATATTCGTAGAAAGACAACACAAAATCACAAACTCTTAGTATTGTATTGAAGCAGCATACCACATGTGGGTGCTATTTCACCCAAGCCAGTCGATGTACACGTTCGTGTTGCTGGACCGTTCAATACAAAGCCGGTATTACATTCGTTAGTGGCAATTGGCACCAATAGATGTTGTGGTAGAGGCTTTATCAACCAAACAGTCAACCGGCGCAAGAAGTGTGTCGCATTCTTAAATGAGATGAATATTATCCTTATATCATACACGCACAAATAATGTCGTTTGTATATACATTGTATAGCGCTCTCGGTACTTGATGTTAATAAAAGGTTTCAATCACGCGTTTATAATGAAGCAGCGGTCAAAGTCCTTACACATATGTATCACAGCCATGGACACAATACTTTTGAGATTTGTGTGTGTGTGTGTGTGTGTTGTCACTTGATATATCAATTGTTTTAACAATATATAACAATATATATCTAAGTAAATTTAAATTTTGGAACAGAAGTTGGTAACATTGCGTTTATTATGTATTCTTAAATCCGACAGAAACGCTGTACATATCTCTAATTATTTATTATAAGGTAGTTAAAAGGTAGTTTTTAAGGTAAACATAAGATTTTCAGATTCCTTACGGCATTCTGGGGCGGTTACGGTCCACCCCGGTTCCAGTCACGCACGTTCTATTTGCGACTCCAATTAACACCAGGCCGCTGTCACACTGATAGCTTGCTGCCCCACCCAGGGCGGTGCTACCTGCTTTAGCCGCCACATTCACACTTCACCGGGTATATCGACAAGAGCGGGGCATTCTGAAAAATGCAGATGAAGAAAGTTTGGGTATAAATCCTAACATTGAACTTCCAAAAAACATAATATAGTAACGTATGGGAGTTTTTGTTGATGAATATGACCATTAAAATAGCAAACGTCATTTAAAGTATATTCGTAAAAAGACAACACAAAATCACAAACTCTTAGTATTGTATTGAAGCAGCATACCACATGTGGGAGCTATTCCACCCCAGCAAGTCGAAGTAACGTTCGTGTTGCTGGACCGTTCAATACAAAGCCGGTATTACATTCGTAAGTGGCATTGGCGCCAATAGATGTTGTGGTAGAGGTTTTATCAACCAAACCGTCATCCGCGCAAGAAGTGTGTCGCATTCTTAAATGAGATGAATATTATCCTTCTATCATACACGCACAAATAAGTCGTTTTTATATACATTTTATAGCGCCCTCGGTACTTAATGTTAATAAAAGGTAGCAGTAATGCGTTTACAAAGAAAGAAAAGAGCTATGGCCATAATACTATTGAGATTTGTTTGCGATGTCATCTATTCTTTCAAAAATTGCTTTAATAATTAGTCATAAATGCGACAGAAGCCATGTACACAACAATCGTTATGTATCGTAACAATATTAATTATAAGGTGTTGATAGTTTTGAACTTAAACTTAAGATTTTCAGATTCATTACGGCATTCTGGGATGGCTCCGTTCCACCCGGTTTTTGTCACGCACGTTCTATTTGCAACTCCAACCAACACCAGGCCGCTGTAACACTGATAGCTGGCTGCCCCACCCAGGGCAGTGCTGCCTGCTTTAGCTGCCACGTTCACACTTCCACCGGGTATATCGACCAGACTCGGGCATTCTTAAAAAAA
Organism: Congeria kusceri; assembly: GCA_027627225.1. Taxonomy (NCBI): domain Eukaryota; kingdom Metazoa; phylum Mollusca; class Bivalvia; order Myida; family Dreissenidae; genus Congeria; species Congeria kusceri. Next base: position 104,101,462 of record CM051024.1, read on the forward strand.
ATAAACAACATACACAGACAGTTTAGTTATTCATCCTAACATTGAACTTC